>JAAGEH010002531.1:31298850-31335644 GCA_011751065.1 Lasiurus cinereus
CCCCCCACACCCTTTTCCCCCTAAGAATTGTCAATCCACTCCTTTTCTATGCCCCTGATTCTATTATATTCATCAGTTTATTCTATTCAACAGATTCTTTTATTCACTTGATTTTTAGAGTCACTTGTTGATAGTTATGTATTTGTTGTTCATAATGTTTATCTTTACCTTTTTCTTCTTTTTCCTCTTGTTAAAGAGTACCTTTCAGCATTTCATATAATTCTGGTTTGGTGGTGATAAACTCCTTTAGCTTTTTCTTATCTGTAAAGCTCTTTATCTGACCTTCAATTCTGAATGATGGCTTTACTGGGTAGAGTAATCTTGGTTGTAGGTCCTTGCTATTCATCACTTTGAATATTTCTTGCCACTCATGTCTGGCCTGCATACTTTTTGTTGAGAAATCAGCTGACAGTCGTATGGATGCTCCTTTGTAGGTGACTAACTGTTTTTCTCTTGCTGCTTTTAATATTCTCTCTTTGTCTTTTGCTCTTGGCATTTTAATTGTGATGTGTCTTGGTGTGGTCCTCTTTGGATTCCTTTTGTTTGGGGTTCTAGGTGCTTCCTGGATTTGTCAGTCTATTTCTTTCACCAGGTGGGGGAAGTTTTCAGTCATTATTTCTTCAAATAGCTTTTCAGTATCTTGCTCTTTCTCTTCTTCTGGCACCCTCATAATTCTGATGTTGATACATTTGAAGTTGTCCCAGAGGCTCCATACACTATCTTCATATTTTTGGATTCTTTTTTCTTTTTGCTTTTTTGATTGAGTGCTTTTTACTTCTTTGTATTTCAAATCCCTGACTTTATTCCTGTGATCCTCTATTCTGCTGTTAGGTCTCTGTACAATATTTTTTATTTCAGTCAGTGTATGCTTAATTTCTAGTTGGCCCTTTTTTCATATCTTTGAAGGTTTTGCTAAATTTATTGGCCTTTCCTAGAAAATTTTGAAAAACCTTATAACTGTGGTTTTGAACTCTCTACCCAGTCATTTGCTTTCCTCCATTTCTTTCATTTGTGATATGTTTCTTTGTCTTCACATTTTGGCTGCTTCTCTGAGTTGACAGAGTGGCTTTGTATGCTAGGTGTCCTATAGGGCCCAGTGGCTCAGCCTCTCTATTTACCCAAGGTGGACATTCTTGGTCCACTCCTTTGTGGGCTGTGTGCACAATCTTGTTGTAGTTAAGCCATGATTGCTGTTGGTATCACTGGGAGGAATTGACCACCAGGCCAACTGGCTGTGAGGATCAGTTGTGTCTATGCTGGGAAAAATTCTGTGCTGGAAAGACCCTTATGAGAGAAGGCTTACAAAAACCTTTTTGCTCAGCTTGGATGGGTGGAGTCTCAGGGTGGAGCAGATATCATTGGTTTTCTGTCAGCCCTGCCCTAATAGGCCCCTGGGTCTCAGTGTCCCATGGTAATCTCTGCAAGCACCTCTGAGAGAAAGCTGCCCCTGAGTTCCGCCACTGCCAGACAGTCCAGTTTTCCCCCCGAATGAATCTGGGTCCCCAGAGTCTCGCCTGGAATTGGAGTTCAGTGCAGTCAGCACTTTTTGTCTCCCTCCATCTTGAGAAAGCCAGCCACATACCCAGTTGCCCACCCTCTCCATGCACACGCCTTGGTACCTCTGCCTCCTACAACAGCTCTGACTCTCAGTGTGCTTTTCTCTTTCCTTCTAGTTGCAGAATTTCCACTCAACCAGCCTTTCTGTAGTTCTGGATGATATCTGTTTTGTCTTTTAGTTGTAGTTTTGAAATTGTTGTACGAAGCAGTAGTTTAGGTGTTTACCTATGCTGCCATCTTGGTTTTTCCACCTCACTATCATTTTCTTTTGAGGGGATATTTTCTTCCTGACTACTTTGTGTGCCACTGATTTTTCACTATACACATACATAAAAACTTGGGCAAAATGTCCACATGCATACATACATGTACAGGTCTCATATTAACTTTCAACTACTTCCAAAAGCGATTGGAGGCAGTTAGGTCATGGTTGTATGTATGTGAGAAAAGATTTGCTAGTAGCAAAAATCTAAATAACTTGCTGATGACTAAAGATAATACTGATGAACAATGATGTTTCTGCTACATGGAAATATTAGATGTTCCCTGATTCCATTGGAAAATATCATTAAGAGAATTTTAATCAGGCATTTTGAAGATATTACCTAGGAGAATATAAATGAATTTGATGCATTCCTGTGGACAGAATTTTTAACACTCTCAAATGCTTCATACCATTTTATATACCAGACCAAATCCACTTTCAACAATGTGGCTAGATAGAATGAAGAAAATAAAAAGTTTCCTAAGATAGTCACCAGTGTAGAAAGGATCTGCAGACATTTTCAACAAAAGAGTTCAATTTCTTTGAGCTATCTACAAGAGAGAAGAGAGCAATGTCAAATGTTTTCACAGGATTTCCCAATTCCTATGCCAGGGAATTGTAGCATAATTTTAATTGCCCCATCTACTCCTTTTATTCACATGGAATCAGGCAAAATGATATCAAAAAAGCATCTAATCTATACTTACATAATTTTTCCTTTATGTATTTGGGTAATTTGCATTTTATTTCTCAATTGTTTTGAGCATTTCTGAGAAACATTGTTATGTATCTGTTAATACATTTCCAGGTTCCTTTAAGTAATTGAATGTCACCCTAGCCCCAGCGATTTATGTTATTTTCCTGAAAAGCTGGCATCAAGGGGATTTTTCAGATAATGTTCACCTATTGGAATAATTTTCTTCCATTTTATAGTTTTTGTTTATTATCCTTGTGTCATAGAACCCCATCTATTCCACAGAAAATACTCACTAATACTCATGAAATTAATGAGCTTTGCTGGATTCTTTTCATCTAGCTAACTGTTTGCTTCATTTTTAATGACAATCAATAGTTACTTTGATTACCCATAGTACAGTTATTTCTCCATGTATTGCCCTTTGGATATTAATAGGAAACAATCTTCATTGTAATACTTATTTTAATATTCTCAACTGTCGTAATCATTACCAACCATCAAAGGAGTCCTAAAAGCATTATTTAGAGGTGTACACTAGAGGGTGGTGTATTACCTGGACACTAGACCTATCAATGTATTGGCTTTGAGAAAAAATGAAACATTTTACAGGAAGTGTTTCCCATGTTTAATGTTACATAATTCTCAGCACATATGCCCCATTAACAAAGTTGATAAAGCCCAGGGAATGGAGCAGAGACTGAGGCACTTGGCAGCCTTGCTATCCGTTTTTTTTCCCATACACATTCCAGTAGGTGTTTAGTTTTTCTGAGCTCCACAGGCAGAGTGTCAGTTGATAACCAACACTGATCACAGGATGAGAATATATTTGACTCTGTCTCACTACAGGGAATTGGAAAGCACATGAAGCAAGTAGTGAATAAGGATAAAGCTCTTAAACTCACCACTTCAGTCTTTCAGTCTTTTGAATAATATATGTGTACTCCCATGACTGACCTCAGAGCAGAAACCACCAGTAGTGGAGGGAGGAGATAGCTCTGGAAGAACTCATATTTCTCTCTGGACCCTATCGCCTCTGATTTTTATTTAGTTTCTCTCCTCGCTAAAAAAAGTTTTTAATGTAGTGCAGCCCAACTGTCATAATAGCTTGCATGGAATTAGCAAAATGTTGCTATACATTTCCTGGCTCGGCAAACATTTTAATGTTAATGATAGGTTATAGCTCTGGTTTTAACTCATTTTGCTTCTAGCTGTTGCTTTTATCTTTGAGTTTTCATCAATTGACTCTTTTAATATTGATAGTAACTTTGCTTAAATTTTGAAATCTATTGGGGTTTCTCATGATAAATGTCCAAATTTTCATTGACTTTTATCTGGACATGTGAATGAATACATGAAAGGAAGAGAGGGAGATCTCAGGGTTTTTTTTTTTTCTCTCTCTCAAACTTCCCTAAAAGAAAAACACTCCTTCTCTCCCCCCCCCCTCCCCATTCCCCTGCTATGGCTAGTGGAAATTTCCTTATAATGCATGCAAGTCTTCATCTGATGTTGCAGGCTTTCGGACCTATATTCTTAATTACTCTTTACCACTATCTGATTTAGAAAGACTGCTCCAATCAAGATCTCCTGGAACAAATCTTAAAGCACAATTTTACATGATTGGATTAAAGTTGAGTTGACTGGTTTCTATTAAAGTAAAGCCCTGTTCAACGCAGCCAAACTCTTTGCTGAAGCTAGGTGCACACGTTCCTTCCAGTGTTCCTCAGCCTTGGCTCGGCTGTTTCCATGCTCCCCTGTCTTCAGCAATATGATAACATTGCAATAATACGCAAATGCTGACACAACAGAAAACCTTGCCAATTTGGCTCTCAACCTTGGCATGCTTTTTGTTATAGCTGCACCCAGGCTTACTACTTTAGTTGCACAAAACTTCCAGAGCTCTTCCACAGCATGTCTTATAAAGAGGACTAAAAGGAAAAGTAAGAGAGATGCTAATTTTAGACAGAGAATTGTAAATAGGACAATAAATAAAAGCTCTGTTTTGGCAAATTCAAACTTTCTTTTTTTCCCCCCTTTTAAATGTGTGATTCTCTTTCCTAAATGTTGCACTAGGTTTATTTTTAAAGGTGTCATCTATTTCCATTCTAGTGCTATGTCATCTATAATTTAAATTTATGAGATAAATCTTGAGGTTCACTAGTGGAGCAGTTGTAGAATTCTAGCCACTTTGCCATTGAAAATGCAGATCTGCTAAAGATTTTTGTGTCTGACAAGCCCCATTGAAAGCCCCTCATTCCCTTTCCTGACAAGCATCCATCAACATGTAATATTTATTCTTATGTTTTAGTTTCGCTACAAATAATTGGCGGGCCCTCAGCAAGAAGACTGGTTCCCGCTGAGGCAGGATCACCTGTGTAGTCTCATGGAGCAGGGAACAAATGCCTTGGAAAGGAAGCTTTCCTAGAACTGACAGATAAAATGAATGAAGGGCATTTACTAAAAGGAAGAAATACCAAAATTGTTCCTCAGTTTTCATGATAATTATTCTCTAATCTTCCTTCTATCACCATCAGAATAGAAATGGAATATTCATACATACATTTTATGGCTGAAAAATAAATGTTGACTTGGCTTTTACTCTACTTCTCTTTCTAGGTAGGTAGGTATATAGGTAGGTAGGTAGATAGATAGATAGATAGATAGATAGATAGATAGCTATAGTTATATATATATTTGAGCCTTTAACTTTGAAATTATTATCTTCTCTTGACTCAATCTATGGGCTTGTATTGATTTCTGTTTTTAACACCAGCAAACATGAAACTTTTAGAACCAATTGTAGTTGTTATAATGGCAAATTGAATTTGTCAGGGCCTTCCCATGATTGCTATGACCTCCAGTTTTCTGTAATCCCCAAACCTAGATTCACCTTGTTAGAAGAGAAGGTATCTACACTAATAAAAGAGAAAGATGCAAATTGACTGTACCTTTGTGATGCCCACCAGCCAATCAGGAGTGAGTATGCATGTTAACCCAACAAAGATGGTGGGCTAATTTACATAGGCAGGCACCAAGTGGCCAGGGGAGGGGCAGGACACATGGCAATGATGCAGCTGTTCTGCACAACCCCAGCTGCTCAGGGCCTCTGAGCAGTGTAGGAAGGTGGGGCTGGAGTGGAAAGAGTTGGCTCCAGGGCCAGAGCGGAAAGGTGGTGCCGGCATTCAGAGAAAGAAAGGCCAATTCTTGCATGAATCTTTGTGCATTGGGCTTCTAGTTCTTCAATAATTATGTTTCTGTAAAATGTGCATTTGTTCTACACTGTTAAAGAAAAAAATAAGAAAGGTAAATTAAAAAATAATGATTACTATACTGATTATTTATCCTAGGTACATATAAAAACCTAAGCCATTTTTATGACCAAACAACCAGAACAGTTAGTCAACCAATCACTATGACATGCACAGACCACAAGGGGGTAGATGCTCAATGCAGGAGCTGCCCCCTGTTGGTCAGTACACTCCCATAGCCAGCCTCCCACAGACCCACCCCCTGGCCCACCAGCCAACCTCCCACGGCCCCTCTCCCTTCTGTGATCCCTCATCCCTGCCAGAAGGCCCCCAGATAGGCCTTGATTGCCACCTGGCTGTGGGACCCCACCTGTGCACAAATTTATGCACCAAGCCTCTAGTGTTTAAATAAAAGACATACTAGAGGGACAATGGAGATTCACCTTGATTTCCAATACAGGAGTTTTCAAACTTAGAGCATTTGAACTGGAATATGCTTATGTTTCATTACCAAAATCAAGCAGTAGTTATTTTCTCCCAATTTCCATGAAAATAGTAAAATTACCATCTATCATTTTTCCCAATATTAGTATTAATCTGATGATTATATTTTCAAGATTTGGTGTATAGCATTTCCCTTATTCTAGTGAGTAAAATGAATAAATGAATAAGAGAAGAATTTTAAAATATAAACATACCAGTGCCTATATAAATACCAGTTTTTGATGAATGGATATGAATGCCCTTGGTTGTTATTTTGCATTCTAAGAAATTAATTTAAATTTAAGATTAATAAGTAAAATATTAAACAGTACCTACCACATTTATGTTCAAGTACTGTGAATGAAATGGAACTGAATAATATTTCACAAATTATATCATAATTTCTGAGAGTTGTGCTGTCACAGAAAGTTTGAAAACTTTGCTGCATTTATATTTTAATAATTTTTCTACTTAAGTAAAATAATTTGATTAAATGAAGTAGTTTTAGTGAAAACCCAAGAGATTATGTATTTTACTTTATCATTTCATTGGCAATCATTTTTTAGGATGTATATAGCCCTAACTGGTTTGGCTCACTTGATAGAGTATCAGCCTATGGACTGACAGGTCCTGGGTTTGATTTGAGACAAGGACATGTACCTTGGTTGCAGGCTCAATATCCAATAGGTACGTTACAGGAGGCAGTTGATCAATGATATCCCTCTCTCATCAATGTTTTTACCTCTCCCTTCCACTCTTTCTAAAAATCAATAAAAATATTTAAAAATATATATAGATAATATGTTTGCAGTAAATATTTGCTGATTTCCTTAGTGGTCACATGAAAAATTATTAGAAAAACTGACATGAGAGTTCTAAGTAGCATGAGTTGTTAAAATATTTATTCAACATCAAAAGGATATCAAGTTTTGTCACTAGGGGTTGGTGCAACTTAAAATACTTGGTGTAAGGTCCTCCCTGAGGGAAACTAGAATCTAAATAGAAGACAAATACCCTGCAAGTAACTTATAGACCCATTCAAATGCAATAAAGCTCAGAAAGAAAACCAAGGGAAGCTTAGGGATTATATTAGAGACTGCTGCTGAGTCAGCACATTTGCCAACATTGATGAATTCTTCCTCTGGACTGGTCTTGGAGTCAAGAACCCGAGGCACCTGCTTGTTTAAATTCTATATGAATTATTGAATTTAATTTGCAAACCTTTTCTGAGCCTTATTTTTTCCTGTTATGGAGACAGCTAATATGACGTATCACCAAGTGCTTTTTAAGGATTAAATGTTTGACCAACTGCTTGGTAAACTAAATTGTTATAACATGTAAGATAACTTTATAATAATTTATTTGTGCCAGGCAAAGTAGGGAAAAATCTAGTTGAAAAATTTATTCGGGGAAAATCATGATATCAAAATGACAAAATAATTATACTAATATTGAGGATTTCTTAAGTACCAGGCATAGTTCTCAGTTCAATGTATTTTAGCTCACTTGATTCTTATAGTACTCTTCACTAATATGTTTAACTAGCCTAAAAAGATAACAGTACAAATCTGTGTACTATTTAAAGTAAGTACCATATATCATTCATCAGTGCTAAATGTGGTGTTCAGAAGATGGAACTTGTAAATCCTGAATAAGAAGGGATCATTATGAACTATGAAAATCTTCCCTTTATGGGAAGGCTTAGATATAATTTGAACTTTTGAAGATGGGAAAACCTTTGATAAATGAGAGGAAAGAAGAGAGCATTCCAGTCCAAGGAAACAGCAGAGCATAGGATGCAAGTGTGGTATCAAATAAGGAAATATCTTTTGTAACTTAAGAAATATACCTGTGCCCAGATGTGATATGTGTTAAAAATGACTTTCAATCTAAGTACTTGAATTCAGGGCATGAAGTTGCTAGTTTGTCTCTAGGCACCATTACTGGCTATTGTTTGATATTGAGCAACTGCACATTTAAATATTCTCTCTCTTGCCTTTCAAAGTATCTGAATTTGAGCACTCTTCCACAAAACAAGAGCAGGTTTAAAATAGACAAGAGAAAAGTAGAAGATCAAAGCTGATCCCCTTCTAAGGTTTGCAAGTCAAAAATTGGTGACTTCAGATACAAAGAATAAAAAGTATTCTAATAGAAAACAAAAGGATTTTAAAATGTGAAATCATGAAGTTATGCAGTATTTTTGACCCTTTTGAGAAGAATAGAAGCAGCTTTCTAGTCTTTAAGTTATTTATAGCTGATGAAGTTAGCCTTTATTTTATAGATGAGCAAACTGAGTCTAGATGATTGTGACTTGTCCAAAATAATACCAAGAGGTGGCTTTGGGATTGAAATATTACTTGTTGATCCATCATGTAGAGGTACTGAGATACATTTCCCATACATTTTCTTCTTAAATTCTCATATTAAGTTTGTGTATGTGGTATTAAGACTCTTGCTTTGATAACATATTTTTGCTATGCATTTCAAATTGAAGCTGAGACCTCTTACTATCATGGAACACTCTAATAATCCCAAATTTAAGATCTTGAGGCAGACACTTTTGTTCCTTTATGTCAGCAGCATCAAAACCTCAGACTCTAATAAATTCATTGTCAAAAGAAGCTTACCAGCCCTTCATTCTAATATGGATTATTAATTAATATCTTTGATTAAAGCCATAGGGCATATTCAACCAACTTGTGGTAGAAAGCCCTCAGGTACAACAAGGAAAAATTAGACTTTCTGGACTCTTAATTTTGTTCAATAATTTAAAGTATGTCCCTAATAGATATATGTACTCAAATTGCCTGGTTTAGATAAAATAAGTAGGCAGACACTCTAATTCCACACTTTCTTCTGACCAGCCATGGCCTCTTAGGCTTTAGAAAAATGACTCAAGTTCCCCCAGGCCTAAATTGGATTTCTGCAGCAGAAACCTTCTGAAGAAAATAAGTCTTGCAGTTGAGATCCTGCTTCTAATCTACTTGGTGCCTCAAACTGCAGAGTGCCTAGAAATACTAGTCTCTGCTGTTAGATCTGAAATCTTAAAGAGCCATGCAAATTGTATCCAACCGGTCTTTAACTTGGGCCAATTCTTCCACAGTATGTGCAGACACATTCTTAGTTGACTTGACTATGTAATAGAGATAATTATATGCACTTACTTATCTCACAGAGGTCTACTGAAGATTAATTAGTTAATGTTGGCAGACCAAAGGTGCAATATATGTGCTAAGTATTATTATTATTACTGTGCCACTTATCTTTAAAGAATGTTGTTTCTGAAGTCATAGTGCCTATGCGCCATCTGCTCACAGCAGCCTTTACCATCTCTTCGCTCAGAGACTGAATCCGGTATCTGAATAAATAGATGTGCTCAAAAAAAAAAATCTATCACACCTCCATCTGTGCTTATGGAATATGAATTCAGACATAGGCAGAAATGCAAATCAATCACAAGTAGCGAGGCTTCTCCAGGGCCCAGAGTCACATTTTGAGATGTTGCTCTAATATTCTTGCTTTTCCTTTTAGAATCCGCTAACTCACGATGCTTCTGTGAAATTCTAACTCTTCTGCATTTGAAATAGAGTGACATATTAGAGACCTGGACTGCCTTCTCTTTTGTTTCCTGAAAGTTGAAAGAGAAAAACTTACCCAGAACACGTTCTCAGCTGATTTTTTTGCAGAAATTAGCTCCATGATTTTAAGGCTTTAGATATTAGTATAATTATCAAATGCTAATGAGTTTTTAAAGGTTCCTATGTGAAATCATGATCTTGAAACTTCCCTCCTGCCAGAACCGTAACTAGGTTACAGACAACATGACATGATCTATGACCCATTTTCACTAATGACTAAAGAATGAAGATGCGGCTCTTTCTGAATAAGCACTCCTTCCAAACATGACAGGGCATACTGCCACTGTGAGGGCTCCAAAAGTCAGATTAAAATCTTGAACTAAAATTATCTAAATGTTTCACGGATGTCACAGTAGGAACATAAAGACCATTTCCTGCCTTTTAAATAGTTATTGGTACCACAATTATCATAGATACTTAATATTCTTCCATAGTAGGTGGATCAATGGAATTGTTTCTTCCCCCATCAGCCCACTAGCTCTTCCTCATGTCAGCTGCAGGAAATAAATTTATCTTGTCTCTGAAACTCACCACACTTGATCCACATACCCATAATTCCAGTAACATTTTTGTTTAGTTTTGTTTTTCTGTATCAAATTTTATGTAACTCTCTCATCAAATACAAAGGAATACTAAGACACCTTTTATGGTGGTGGTGGAATTAATCAGGTAGGAAATAAACTCTGGTTCATGAAAGCTTAGTCAGATCTCATGGAGGATGCAAGTAATATTTGAATTCAATTCATCTAATCTAAATTATGCATCCACCTTATGAATTGGTTATGTTTTAGGGATATAAAGAGGAATAAAATACCATACCTAGTTTCAATTCAAGAAGATGAATCTTTTAACTAACTATATTAAAATGATAAGTTCCAAACTAGGCAATTTGAGCAAGTCTTGAGAGAGCTGAGAGGAGGGAATGATTTATTCTATTGAGAGTCAAGAAAGAGAGTTTCAGAAGGCTTCAGATGGATGATATTTGAATTAGGATGTGAAGGATGAAAACATCAGTGGTAGGTGGAAAAGAGAGAGAAGGCACAGTTCATTGCCTGGACTCTAGACTTTCAAGAAGACTAATGACTCCCTGCACTATGCTGTCCTATCCTATCAAAAATGAGCCTGGGACACCCATTGTATTTTTGAAAATTTTCTTCTTAAGACACTTAGATTTCACTTGCCTTTCAAATCCCAACTGCCTTGTTTTCTGTTCTTGTCCTTGTTTTCTGTTCTTGTCCCTACACTTGAAAACAGATGTCTTCTTCAATTTTGAACTTCCACTTAGACATAGGTTTCACCTATATACCAAAGCACAGAGGCCCAGATGTTACCTGATGTTCCCCCAAAGTTCACATTGCCCACCCAAAGAAAAGTTGAGTATTTTTAAGCAGAGGAAACCAGCAAGAAAAGACATAGACAGCAAAGATCAGGACATGCGTGACAAAAGGCAAGTCATCTGGTGGGGTCAAAGCTCTCTGTTCGTTCCCTCATGCATCAGGACATTTAACAAAATGATGTAACCAAGCCCATAATAGCAGTGATACTGAGAAATAGCAAAGGTAATCCTATCCCAGCAATGTTTTAGCCCATCCCTCAGAAAATGCTAATTATAGATGGGGTATGCACATAAATAGGCCTAAGTCCCTAAACAACCATGACATCATTTCTTCTTAGAGATGACGGTCTAAACTGTCATTTTTTAAATCTAGATTCTACACATTTATGGGCTCAAGTCTCTCAAGAGATGGTTCTTAAATAACTCTGGGAAAATTAAGTATTTTATAAGCTTACTGATTACTAATTTGTAATTAGAGAACAAACACATACATATCCAGTGGCTTGCATCTTGAGTATTTTAGAGCCTGGTTGTTTTTGGCAACCTATTCTGTTGGTGATATGATAATATCCTGTAAAATGAGGATGCAAGGTTTCAACTAGATTTGCTGATCTTTAATGGTGCTTACATTATTGGATAGACTGAGAGTCTGAAACCATTGTGTCCCCTCAGGAATAAGGATGTGATGGAGTGGGGCTAGCTCAGAAGGCTTGCAGCATGACAACTTATGCAATGCCTTCTCTGTAGACTAAAAAAGGGAGTCTGGACTCAGGGCTGTAAATTTGGCACTGTCCACGAGTTCTAAATTGACTTTAAAATGAATGAGGTAATGGAATACTCAGACAGAAGGCTCATCCATTATAGAAATACACCTCAAATTGGTTCTTCTTTTGGTAAAGGCTAAGGAATACTCCTAGCTAAAACTTGGCCAGTTATTTGCTTACCAGGTCTTGCTGGGATTTGAATTAACTGTCACAGTGATAAAATTTTCCTAGAAACTAAATGAAAACGCCAACATAAACAAATGTTACAGAAAGTCTTCAACATTTTCAAAATTAACTGCTTGATCTAGTTAGCACCTCCAGTTCTGCTGGTATAGTCCATTTAAAACAGCTTTCTATAAGGGGAGAAAGAGTGAAATTGAAGCAAATTACACATATGGCATGGGTTTATCTATTTATGTAACGAAAGAGGGGGCAGAAGACGGAGAGAAAAGAAAATTAGAAGAAAAGAGTTGTGCTAAAGAACAAATAAAATGCTTCTTTATAGACCCTGAAATTCTCAATCAGGTCATTAAAAACAACAACAAATTAAAGAATATTTAAAGAGCATTCAAAACACACTCAGCTGAATATAACCCACATGCCTCTGTGAGCTTTTCACATTTGGTCAGAAGTTGCTTAGTGAATTGAGACTCTATTAAGTTGCATGTGGTTTCCATTTTTCTGTTTTTATAGTCTTTTGGAATTTACTTTGGTTCTGCTGGGACCTCTAGCCATTTTCTGGCTTGAAGAGACGTTCTAGACAATACCAAAAAGATAATCTCTTTTGTATAGCCAATTTATCATACTAAAATTCCTGGCTGGAATCCTTATTTTCAGCATTAATATGTCATAATTTAACCCTCACAACCACACTTGTAAAGTTGTTACCATATCTCTGTGATTGTGTTTTTTTTTTCATTCGATGAACTGAGGCTTTTAAAGATTAAATGACTTGCCCAAGTAAGTCATACAGACAGTTTTAAACAAAGGTTATCTGAATACAATTCTTGTACTCTGTCCTTTAAGTCACATACATGCTAATCTTTTTGCAGTTGCATTTTAAAGATTTTGAAAGATTACATTGATCATTGCACAACCCTTTGCTTATTCCTGACTACCAGCATTATTTTTGATTTGAGGGGAGGGAAATATTAAGATGAAAAATTGTAACATGAAATTTTGTAATCAAATTCTAATACTTCTGTAAAATTTATTGGGCATTGTCAAATCATGAAAATATGAAGTTTATAAAGAGGTTAAGTAATACTTCAACTTCTTGTTTTTAACAGTATTTTTCCTTACTTAACTTAAAAAGTAGTATCTATATGTGCAAAATTTTCAAATGGTAAAGAAGTTGTAATATGAAAAATGATTCTCCTTATCTTTGCTCTCCAATTGTGTTTTTATTTAAAAAAATTATATACACTTGCAGACATGAAATATTTCTCAATTTAGCATTATATTTTGGTGATGTTTTGTTATCAGCTCTGAGGCTTCTTTTGCTTTTCACAGCTGCAGTGTATTTCACTTATGGATAGACTGAAATTGATTTAAGTTATTACTGCTTGACATTTGAAGGTATTGCAGACTTCTCTTCTTCCTAAGTATGCTGCAGTGATCATCCTTGTTCTTATATCTTTGTTTACAGATGGATGCATCTAAAAATGTTGAAAGTAACATTACTGCGTCAAAAGCTAAGAGTTTATAATTAGATATGTATGATTAAATTATCCTTTGTATGAGACTACTTTCTAGTTCAGTTATGATTGTAAAAAATTACTTCATATTTATTATCAGTAAAGAATATTATCCTATTTAGTAAGCTTGACAACATATTTTTAAAATTCTTCATAGTGTAAGGGAAGCATAAAAATTTTATATAATCAAATTTAATCTTTTCTAATGCTACTTTTGGATGGTTTCTCTTATTTAGAAAGCATATTTCCATATCAAACAAGTTTTTTATTAATATAATTTTTAGTGCTTTGAAACTTTTAATTTTACATTTAAATATTTGATACATCTAAAATTTATTGGGATCTATTCTTTTTTTTAAATATATTTTATTGATTTTTTACAGAGAGGAAGGGAAAGGGATAGGAAGTCAGAAACATCGATGAGAGAGAGACATCGATCAGCCGCCTCCTGCACGCCCCACACTGGAGATGTGCCTGCAAGCAAGGTACATGCCCCCGACCGGAATCGAACCTGGGACCTTTCAGTCCGCGGGCCGACGCTCTATCCACTGAGCCAAACAGGTTTCAGCTTGGATCTATTCTTAAGGCAACATCCAGCTTTTGTTTTTTTTCTAAATAGCTAACCTGCTATTCCAATATCATTTATTGAAAAGCTACTGGTTGTTGTTTTTTCACTGATATGAAATGCCACTTTATCATACATAAATTCTTACATGTATTTCTGTTCACTTTTTGAGCTTCTGTCCAATTGATCAATCTGCCTGTTCAGATATTAGCACCAAACAATTACAGTAGTATTAAAATATATCTTACTATCCTACCAAGGTTTTCTCCTTTACTACTTTTTATTTGTTTCAGAAACTTGCTGCCAATTTTTCCATGTTTATTTTTACATAAGAAATTTAGACTCAGTGAGCTTGAATTCCAAAAATAAGGTTGTTGCTATTTTATTTGGATCATGTGAAATCTGTAGGTTAATTTAGTTTGAACTAACATTTTTATGATCTTGAGTCTTTCTGTGCAAGAATAAGTTTTATCTTTTTTGCTTTTGAAGCTTTTAAAGGACATATATATTCTTTAGTAGAATTTAAAAGTTTCTCTTCATAAAAATCTTTCATGTTTGTAATTATCTTCAGACCTAGATATTTATTCTTCTTATTTTAAAGATGAAACTGCTGTCTCTCTGCATTTTATAGATGGGAATGTTTGTTTACAGGAAAATATTTTGTTTAATATTTGTTATTTTTATTTGCTTTTAATTTTAATTAAAATTTTCCAGTTATATAAACATATGAAAAAATGTTGTTTTATCCTTTTTAGTATTTTCTTTCTATTTTAAATGTTACTTTAACTTTCTAAAATTATTTTTAAATGTCTGGTATGTCTAGACCAATATTGTATTTAAATAATGCTGATAATAATAAGCATCCTGGTTCATTGCTGCCGAATTTATGAGGATGCTTCTAATATTTTACTATTATAGAATTTGCATTCAGACATATATTAAATAGATTATAAAGTTGTTTGAAATACCAATTATTTCTTAAGAATTATAAAACTCAAGATTAGACATTAATATTTGCCAACTAACTTTTTGCTACTTACAAAGGTAAACCTGTTTTTATTTTCTTACTTTCTAACATTTTAAAATACACTGATAGATTTTATATGAAGATGTTTGTATTTATAGTTCTTGTATAAATCTTGTGTTCTACCCTTTTGATATTCTGAGAATTTCTTCCTTTTTTTGTTTAAGTACAAAAGTAGTATGGGATTATGGTTTCCCCTTTTAAATCTGGAAATATAATTTTCTAGGGTTAGAACATTAATTTTATGTTGGCTTTATGAAAAATGACTTTGGGAGCTATACATTTCTATGCTTTCTAAAACATTTTAAATAGCTTTGTAAATTATCTATTCCTTAGGGGTTGGTTAGAATTCATCACTGAAACTGGTTTAGAAAGTGTGTGGCTTATTTACCAGTAGGGGTAAATAATTTTAAAAATTTTCCATCCAGACAATTAGAAAATTTGCCTTCTGTTGTCCTTTAGGAAAAATTTTGTAATTTCTGTTATAACACAGCATTTATTTTAATCAGATTTTCAAATATATCTTCAGCATGTGAGTTACATATTTTTTCATAAGTAGATTCATTTTCCCTGCATCTGTATTTACTAACAAATTCTGTTTTTTCCCCTACTTTATTTGATATATGTGCTTCCTCCTTATCTTATTTTTCTAAGGTCAGTTTATATAGACACACATATACCTATATACATATATACACAAAGGCACACACACTTATTTATTTTTATATATTCATATAATATATATGAATATAATATATGTATATAATAATATTATGTATATAAAATATATAATTATTAACATTTGTTTTTTTAATATATTTTTATTGATTTCAGAGAGGAAAGGAAAGATAGAGATAGAAACATCAATGATGAGAATAATTGATCGGCTGCCTCCTACACACTCCCTACTGGGGATCAAGCCCACAACCCAGGCATGCACCCTTAACTGGAATCAAACCTGGGACCCTTCAGTCCATAGGCCAATGCTCTATCCACTGAGTCAAACCAGCTAGGGCTGAGGGTTGTTTTTTTTTTATTATATGTGCCTTCTCACTAATATAATTTTTCAATAGTACTTATATACATATTATATACATATAATAATAGAAGTGTAATATGCTAATTAGGCCTTAAGACTGTGAGGGAAGCCCGGGTCCTGGGTGTGGGAGGGAAGCCGGTGCCAGCAACTGGGGGAAGGAATGCCTACTCTTGAACAAATTTCGTGCATTGGGCTTCTAGTCCTATATAATAAAAGCCCAGTGACCATAATGGCATAACAACAAGAATGACCACTTGTCCAGTCTCTATGAGGTGTATTGATCACCTCTCAGTCCCTCTCTTTGACCTATAGGCTCTGATTCCTGAATGGCGAATGGGGAACCAAGGTGGGTTGTGGTGGAGCAGGACTGGGGACTGACATGTGGGTGTAACACCCATTTTTTGGTCCCTCCCCTGGCCTATAGACTCCGATCACCCAATGGAGAACTGGGAACCGCAGGGAACTGAGGTGGGTGGTGGTGGGGCAGGACTGAGGACTAATGAGCAGGCAGAAGGGCCAACCTCTTGATCCCTTGCCCTGGCCTACAGGCTCCATTCATAGCCAGATGATGAATGGGGAACCAGGATGGGTGGCAGCAGTGGGGTGGGCTAGGGATTGGTAAGCGGGCAGATGATGGCCCTGATCACAGGCTAGGCCTAGGGGTCCTACCTGTGCATAATTTTGTGCACTGGGCCTCTAGTGTATATATAATAGTATATGCATATATGCATAATATATATTCAGTTATATATGATACTTGTTTATGTACACTCACATCAACCAATTAGTGAATTTGCTTTTTCATTCTTCTTCTATTTTCTGATTTGTTAATTTTGCTTTTTTCACTAATGATTCCTTCTTCTACCTTTCTTAGTTTTCATGTTATTGTTACTTTTCTAATTGCCTTTGTAGAAAGTTTAATTTATTTCAGCCTTGGTTGTTTAGAAAGGTAATTGTTAAAGCCTATAAAATTTATTTTGATTATAATCTTAGTCAATAATTTTCATAGGTTCTAATATATAACTACTTGTACTTATAGTCTGTATTCTACATTTTTTTTTGCCTTTTTTAAATTCATAAATCACTGAACATTAAACTTCTGAATCTTTAAACAGTTGGTATATTAGATTTTCTTTTTATTTCATTGTAATTATGCATTGTAAGTAGAGAATTTCTCTAGAATAATCTCTTTAAAATTTACTTTAAGTTTTCTTTATAAGCTAATTTGTTTGCTATTTTGCATTAGAGATTGATATATTTTATTAGGTATATCAATATACATTTATTTGGTCTATTTGACCAAATGTGCTAAAAACTATAAGTTAAAAATGTTTTACTACTATTTTTTATCTTCTATCCTCATTAGAGTACCTATTTTAATTCCTTTAATGTTCTTTTCCTTAATTTCAACTTTAACATTATTAATATTACAAATTTTGCTTTTTTGTTAGCATTTTTTTTGTTATGCCTTTGTTTATTCATTCCTTATATTACTTTATAGCCACTTTATTTTAAATGTTCACTTTAATTCATTATGGAATTAGGCTTTCTTGCTCATAAAATTAGATAATATTTTATTCTTAATAAGTTATTTTATTCTATTTATCATTAATGGAAGAAATGTGATATTAATATATAATTTTATTTGCATTTCATATTTCCTTTTTCCAGTCTTTTGCTAAGCCATCTATATTTTATTATGATTTCTTCTTTTTGTATGTTTCTTTATTTTGAGACTACTTGGAATGTCTATTGACTTTTAAGTTCTTTTTTTACATTTTAAAAAAATATATATTTTATTGATTTTTTTACAGAGAGGAAGAGAGAGGGATAGAAAGTCAGAAACATCGATGAGAGAGAGACATTGATCAGCCGCCTCCTGCACATCCCACAGTGGAGATGTGCCCGCAAGCAAGGTACATGCCCCCAACCAGAATCGAACCTGGGACCTTTCAGTCTGCAAGCCGATGCTCTATCCACTGAGCCAAACTGGTCTCAGTGACTTTTAAATTCTTATATATTTAATATATTTTTAAAATGCTTCTTAGTTTATTAACTATAGAAAATCCATTGAATCTCTAATTAAAAGATAAGTTCATGCACACTTTTGCTACTCTTACCTCCCAATATGTGTTATGTGAATTTTGGTTGAGTTTATGATTATTTTTAATACATATCTGTAAAATTTATTTCATAGGTTTAGACAGTATCTATTAAATTTTCACCTAGGAAATGATTGTACATTCATTTTATCAAACTTCTTCTCTCATTCCCTTTCCCAGTTTTGTTGGTTATCCTATCTAATAAAAGAGTAATATGCAAATTGACCTTTCCTCTGCTCTACTCACAAGCTACACTCACCAGCTACGCCCACCAGCCAATCAGAGCGAGTATGCAAATTAACTCAACCAAGATGGCTATGGCCACAGAGAGAGCAAGAGGGAAGCTTGGGTTGTCCCTGGAAATGGAGGAAGCTAAGCTTTCCATACACCCTGCCAGCACTTAACGCAACAAAGTTTCAATGGCTCTGCAAGCAGAAGGCTTGGCTCTACTCCAAGCTACAGTTTCAATTGTAGAAGATAAATAAATCCCAGATACCAGGGCCTCTGCTTGGGTTGCTGGGGGGCGTGGCTTACCTGAAAACCATCACAGGCCCCTCGCCCAGGCCACCCACACCCCAAGGAAACACCTACTCTGGTCCAGGACACCCTTCAGGGTAAACCAGCTGGCCCCCACCTGTGCACCAGGCCTCTATCCTATCTAATAAAAGAAAGAGTAATTGACCATCACTCCAACACACAAGATGACTGTCCCCATGTGGTCACAAGATCCTGCCCCCATGTGGACACAAGACAGCCACCACAAGATGGCATGAGGGGAGGGCAGCTGGTAGGGACTAGGCCTGCAAGGGAGGGAGATTGGGGGTGATCAAGACTGCAGTGGAGGGCAGTTAGGGGTTACCAGGCCCAAGGGTAGGGCAGTTAGGGGCAAACAAGCTGGCAGGGGAGCAGTTAGGCATCAATCAGGCTGGCAGGGAAGTGGTTAGGGGGTGATCATACTGGCACGCAGAAGTGGTTAGGGGCAATCGGGAAGGCAAGCAGGTGGGCATTTGGGAGCCAGCAGACATCCCTGGATCAGGCCTAACCAGATAGTCAGACATCCCTCAAGGGTCCCAGATTGGAGAGGGAGCAGCATGAGCTGAAGGAAACCCCACCACCCCCAAGCACGAGTTTCATGGACTGGGACTCTAGTATCATTATATAACTGATAAGTAATAATGATAACACCTACATTTCATTATCATTAATTCTTTTATGTAAATAGAATCAATGCCCACCATTATTATAATCTATCCCAAGCTTTCATTCTTCATCTTCTTTTTAAAAATATATTTATTGATTTAAGAGAGGAAGGGAGAGGGAGAGAGAGATAGAAATATCAATGATGAGAGAGAATCATTGATTGGCTGCCTCCTGCACACCCACTATGGGGATCAAGCCCACAACCCGGGCATGTGCCCTTGGCCAGAATCAAACCTGGGACCCTTCAATGGGCTCTATCCACTGAGCCAAACCAGCTAGGACTCTTCATCTTTGTTTTGATCCATCTCTGTTTAGATTGGTTTTGTGATCATGTCATTTTCAAATAAGTTCATGGGAATTGTATAGCTTAATCTCTATGAAATCTCTTTTTGTTGCCTTAATTATTAAAAGTTTGTTGGGTAATACAAATTTTAGGCCACATTTTTTCCCTTCAGCAATCTGCTCACTATTGTTTTCCTCTACCTGGT
Source organism: Lasiurus cinereus (assembly GCA_011751065.1). NCBI lineage: Eukaryota > Metazoa > Chordata > Mammalia > Chiroptera > Vespertilionidae > Lasiurus > Lasiurus cinereus. The sequence continues at coordinate 31,318,951 of JAAGEH010002531.1, forward strand.
TATTTATTTTGCTTTATTTATCTAGGATTAAGTTTTATACTAGGTTCGGTAACTGCTCTGCATATGTTGTGGTGTTGGTAGTTCCATTTCATTTTTTTCTTTAAATATAACTTATTGTACTATACAAATTTATTATTTTAGGGTTAAGAATATTTATCTTCTTTTCTTCAGAAATATGAACTATTTGTATATATGCACATATATACTTCCTATATATATGTATACATATATATATGCATATATTTGTTAATTTATTTCTCTTAGCTCTTACTTTTTGTCAAGTTGGTTTTAGTTTTCCATATCATCTCCATTACTTTTTGTTTCTTTTAATGTGCCTTTATTTACAAAATGGTTTTACCTTCAACTTCCATTTCTATTTTTAGTATTGTTGACACACTTTTTTTCTGGTATCTTTTCTGTCTTCCTTGATTGTACATATCTCTTTCTTGAGCTCTAAACAAATAAACAAAGGAAAAGCAATTTTCTGTCTTTAAGCCATGATAGAGAAAGGTTTGTTCAAGGCTCTCCACTCTCTCTCATTGCATGTGTAATCTTTTGACGCCTAATCCCATGCTGGTCTCCTTGTGATTATTATTCCCAGTTGAATGGGAAAGCATTCTGTGGTTCAGCTTTTTAACTATGAAATTTAAATAGAAGAGAAGAAGGCCTGGTGAACTAGGATATATACTGCTCCAATATGGACATTGTGTTGTAAGCTCTGTGTGACCTCTGCATTGTTGAAATAACTGTACAGAAGGAGCCACTTTTTGTGTTGGGAAAAATATGTGCATGGATATTGTAGATACACAATCCAGAGGATCTGAATAGCAATGTACCTGTTCATATGAGAATGAATGATCTCAGGTGGAGGCATCCTGGTATGCTGGTAACAGGCACAGGTTTCAGGACCAGATAGCCTTCCTGGGTAAAATCCTAACTTCATTGCTTACTAGGAAAATGTGGCCTTTCTTCTCTGGGCGGCTCACCTGAGTCTACCTCACAGACTTGGAATGAATGTCAATGACTAATGTGTTTAGCACTCACTACATAATAAGCACTCAATTGAATTTTACTAACATCATTACTGAGACACAATGTACATAAGGTTGAGGACCATAGAGTCTGGGGGCACACTGTGTGGATTTACACACCTGTTTTGCCACTAACTAGTTTTTGATATTGAATGATTTATTTAACCTTTCTGGGTATAGTATATTAATGCCTACTTCACAGAAGTGTGGGGAAGACTTTCACACACTATCCAACATATAGTAGGGGCTCAGTAGCTTTATTGTTAATCATAATACTTTGACCCTCAGGAAAGCTTACTTGACATCGTATCAAAGTATATTTAAATCTCAGTCCATTCATGAGTATTAAATAATGCCCAAACATATGTACCTAAAAGTGTTTATGACTTATGAGCATTTACCTCAGTGTTTAGTAGGGTAATAACTAAGTAGATCATTGTCAAATGAATAAGTATATTGATAGGAGTGATATGACATTGGTACCAAGTACCCTTCCTTTTTTTATTGTAGAAAGGATGCTGAGTTCAATTTTTCAAAATTTTCTATTTTTAATTATCTGGACTTATGTATCTTATCTTTGTCTTCTTTTTTTCAATAATGTATCTTATTTTTATTTATACCTTAGCAGTACTTGTTATCTCCAGGAATATAACATGGATTAATAGGAAGTTGAAGTCCTTTGAAATCCAATATAAAGATTATCATAGTATCAAGCCTGTCATTCAGCTTTAATACTATTTAGGACTGTCTTAATTATAGCCCATCCAAGTGCACTAGATGACTCACATGTTTATTGTTTTATTTTTAAAAACATATTTTTTTTATTGATTTCAGAGAGGAAGAAAAAGGGAAAGAGCGATAGAAGCATCAATGATGAGAGAGAATCTTTGATTGGCTGCCTCTTGCACACCCTCTACTGGGGATCAAGCCGGCAACCTGGGCATGTGCCCTTGACCAGAATTGAACCCTAGACCTTTCAGTCCCCAGGCCAATGCTTTATCCACGGAGCCAAACTGGCAAGGGTGCACATGTTTATTTTTAAAATTAGTAGATGTGCACAACTTTCAGTTTCATATTTTTCACTTAAATTATTTGATTCATCTTTATTTGTTTTCAGCAACCATTATATCTTTTGCTTAATAGAAAAGTGACTTTCCTTTTCTGTCAGATGATTTTAAAAATCATCTCCAAATAGTCACCATGCTTCATTTCCCCTACTGCAATAGATTGGTTAGTCTCTGTGCATGATCCTTGTCTAACCAGTTTACTTTGTTATTATCTTTATTATTGTCATTACTGTTCACTAAGTGCTGAAAACCTATTCAACACTTTTAAATACATAGATCAAATGCAGTTTCTGCACTGATAGCTCCTGTCCTGGATGATACAACTGACACTGCAGAAAAAGAAAAAAATAATATGAGAACACAATGAACTTAGGTCACCCAAGGTTAACAATATTTTATTCTTGATCCATTCATTAATGTTATTTCTGAGTCTGTCTCTTGTACTGCATTAAGTTCCTTGAGGAATATGAAAAAAGTAAAGGGCATATCACTTTTATAAAAAAGTTTACAATTTAGTTTGTAGGACCAAACCTATGCTTGTAATATAACTAGTCAACATTGTCAGGTACCCTGTGTCAGTCAATGATATGCATTGAACTTCTACTGTGTGAAGAAAGAGGCTCACAATGGAAAAAAATGATTGTGATATAGTCTCTTTGATTTTAAAGAACTAAGAGTTGGATGAGGAATAAACTATCATTCACTACTACTACAATTGAAGGTTGATGTTCATTGCAAAGTTACTAGTATATGTGCAGTTACTCTATTACATGCATTTCACAGACTAACTCACACAATGCCCACAATAACTTTGACAATTAGGTATTACTGTCATTCTTATTTTAAAGTGAGGAAACTGAGGCACAGAATATTAAGTAATTTGCTCCATATCCTCTAGCTAGTAAGACAAACAATATATATGTAATTAAAACAGAGTGAAGGTGAGATATGGTGCTATAGGAATTAGGAAAATCTTTTTGCAAGAGCTAAATTTTTAGCACAATCTCAAAGGAATGAGGTCTTTGAGATGCAAGGAAGGTCAAGAATCAATGTACAGGTATAGTGAAAAAAACACAGATATAGAGAATAAGAGATGGAGGACTAAGGGGGGATAAACTTGCTTCTGGTCAAGATTTTAGAGGAATCGTGAATGAAATGCCTCTGAAAAGTCAGAGAGAAATGCTGAGTAAAACAAAAACAACTGAGTAAGATAAGCTCATCTTCCCAGTATTTTTCCCTGTCTGCTTTGGAGAAACTTGGACTGAATTTCCAGTTGACACTTAAGAATTGACATGACAGAACTAAATCTCTGTTGTTTTCCTAGTGCCTGATAGTGCTACAGAGTTACTATTCAAAGCCAGGCATTCTTCTCAAACCATCACTCTTAATATTGCAGATAACACAAGAAAGAATACAGACTCAAACTGTTATCTCCATTAACACTTAGAGCCCATTAACTCATTTGTGAGTTTATTGGCTTACTTAAGTTATTAGATTAGTGACAGAATGCTAAGCAGGGCAAGTGATTTTAATGGAGGTGAGAGCATACTGCAAGACTGCTAAATCACAGGACACTAGCTAAGCAGTGGGAACAGCAAAGTGATGAAAAGTCAGGGAAGTTGAAAGGCAAAGCAAAAGGCTCTGAGGATAAGTCCCACTAATTCTGCAAGTTTGCCTAGAGGTGGCCCTGAGAAAGTTATACAGACAGATCTTTCAGTAATGCAAATAATTAGAAGGGTAGAAAGTGAAAGGAGTGTATTACTCCTCAATTTTTTTTTAAATATCTTTTTGCAGTGTTATGCAGAAGTTAACTGGTAACAGTTTATGAGAACCAATTGTTAAATTTTCAAAAAATGTGGGTGTTCATAAAGTGTTGCTAGATTAAAGTTTACCATGGTATGAGTAATTTGTTTTAAGGAAGTTCTCAAATGTTGCAACCCAAGCTTTCAACCACCTCATCTCCTCCAGACTCCCATCCCTGAACCCCCACACCCCATAAGTACACAGAGTGGGATTGAAAACTAAGGAAGAAATGAGGTTTGACCACCATGCTATGGATGTTGAATGACAACATCTTTTCATTGTGGAAAGAGGAACTAAAGCTGCTCTTGGGAGGTGAAGAAAGAATGCACTTTTCCCCTATCTTTCCTTGGAATCACATGAGGAGACATAAACAGCCTGGCTTGACATTTTTAGTTTTCTGATTTTCTAACAACATAAGATACCAGGAGCCTGTAAATCACAACAGGGAAGAATGTGTAAGGTGGAGGAAGGAGCAAAGATGATTGGTGGTACTGTGGGAGATCAGCGGGGATGAATTTAGAAAGTTAAAATTTTTAGGAGCATTATTGACTCAACTAGAGGCCTGGTGCACAAAATTTGTACACGGGGGCGGGGGCAGGGGCGGGGTGTGGGGGGAGGTGTCCCTCAGCCCAGCCTGCACCCTCTCCAATCTGGGACCCCTTGAGGGATGTCCTGGTAAGATCAGGCCTAAACGGGCAGTTGGACATCCCTCTCACAATCCAGGACTGCTGGCTCCCAACTGCTTGCCTGCCTGCCTTTCTGATTGCCCCTAACCGCTTCTGCCTGCTAGCCTGATCACCCCCTAACCACTTCCCTGCCAGGCTGATTGATGCCTAACTGCTCCCCTGCTAGCTGTTTGCCCCTATCTACCCTCCCCTGCAGGCCTAGGCCCCCCCCCTCTAATTGCCCTTCCCTGAAGACCCAGTTGCCGCCAACTTCCCTCCTATGCCAGCCTGGTCACATCTAATTGCCCTCCCCTGCAGGCTTGATTGCCCCCAACTGCCCTCTCTTGTAGGCCTGATCCCTCCCAATTGCCCTCCCCTGTTGGCCATCTTGTGGTGGCCTTCTTATGTCCACATGGGGGAAGCCATCTTTGATCACATGGGGGCAGCCATCTTGTGCATTAGAGTGATGATCAATTTGCATATTACTGTTTTATTAGCTAAGATAGAGGCCTGGTACATGGGAGGGGGCCGGCTGGTTTGCCCAGAAGGGTGTCCTGGATCAGAATGGGGGTTCCTTTGGATTTTGGGGTGGCCTGTGTTGGTTTGCAGGCCAGCCACATCCTCCAGTGACCCAAGCAGAGGCCCTAGTATCTAGGATTTATTTATCTTCTATAATTGAAATTTTATAGTCTTAAGCAGAGGCCAAGGCAAACCAGAACTGTAGAAACTTGGCTTCTTCCATTGCCAGGGGCAATTCAAGCCTCCTGCTCTCTCCAGCTCCATGGCTGCCGCCATTTTGTTAGGATTTATTTATCTTCTATAATTGAAACTTTGTAGCCTTGAGTGGAGACCTGGGCTGGCCAGAGTGTGCAGAAAGCTTGGCTTCCTCCATTGTCAGGGTAACACAAGCCTCCTGCTCACTACATGGCCACAGGGGAAGGGTAGTTGGGAGGGAACAACTTGGTTGGGTTAATTTGCATACTTGTTCCTGATTGGATGGTAGGTGTGGCTTGTGGGCATAGCAGAGTGGTGGTTAATTTGCATATTACTTTTTTATTAGATAGGATGGTTGTGTAAAACAACAATGACAGAAGCGAGCTACACTATATGTCTTTGCAAAGTGATTCTTTCTCTACTGTTCACTTGAGTACTCATTCTTTCAATGCTTCTCCCTGCTCAGGATTTCATTTAGTTTTTGGAACTGGTTTATACTAGAGAAATATCAGGGGGAAAGAAAGGGAAAAGGAAAGGCTTATGAGAGGCTGCACAAAAGCAGACTTAAGCAGATAGAGAAAATAAAAGTTAGATAAAAATATAACATATTTCAGTTACTAAATTGAAGAAATCATTACTGAAGGTCTTCCTTTCACTTAAACAGCATGAATAAAACTCATTCAAAATAAATTTTTATCCTGAAAACTGTTTGTAGAGTCAAGGAACCTATCTTATGCAGGTGTTCCATGTGTGAAATGCCAAAACAGATCATAGAGGCCCCAAACATACCATATTGTGGTTAGAGGGAACTCTAAATGAGAAGACATAGTAAGAAGAATAGATGGTTTTCAAAACAAAAATATATTTGTGCTTCAGTGCACACTTTAAAGGCATTGGTTTGTTCTAAGCAGTTACACTCTTTGTTCCATAAATTCTATATATAAAGTAATTATACTAGTAAAATTTGAATTTTACATTGCAAGGAGAGGGCTTGTGAATTCTATAAGAAGATATGGCTTTTCCTAAAGGATACAAACTCAACTTCAGGTCATTACAAATGAAATTTACTATAGAAATTATTTCAGAATAGCTTAAGGGCTTGATTTGGCATGCTCATGTACACAGAGCTCCTGGAGAAGTTTTGGAAACTTATAGTTCTATAAATGCCAGCTGTTGAAGGCAGGCTGCTCATGATCTCAATTATCTGAACAGAAGAAGAAAATGCAGATATGAAGAATAAAATAAATGAGAGCAAAAAGAAACATCAGGCTACCTACTTGGTTTACTTGAATGGCTATGGCAAAAACAGATTGGATATTGCTTAGGTGATATGGGAGGAAGAATAAAAAGGATTAAAACTCTCTGCTACCCATGTGGGTTTAGAGTCCATGGACTTCATTTGTATATCTATCAATTAACATTAGTCATTGCTACTTTAGTAGACACCATTACATATAGAGGATAAACACATCTACACATATCTCAAACATTTATACATAAATATATGTATTCATATCTATGCACACATATGTAAATATATATACATATGTAAATATATATACACATATATGCATATATATACATATATATTTATCTTATATATACATAAGTAGAATAGAAAAGAAATGTAAAACCTGCCTTCTAGAAACTTATAGTTTAACTAGAGGCCCAGCACATGAAATTTGTGCATGGGTATGGTCTGTAGGCCTGGCCTGCAATCAGGGCCATCTTCTCCAGGTGCCCGCAGTTGGCCCTGATCCCCATTCCCTGATCCCCTTTCGCCATCTGGTGATCGGTGCCTGATGGCCAGGGAAAGGGACTGAGAGGTGGTCAGTGTGACTCATATTGACTGGCCCAGTGGTCATTCTGGTCATTCCACCATTAGGGTCTATTTGCATATTATCCTTTTATTATATAGGCTAGAGACCTGGTGCACAGGTGGGGGTTGGGCATGCCTTGGATCAGGGTGGGGGTCCCCATTCAAGGGCGGGGCCACTCTGGGTGAGGGGCTGCAGTATTCTGGTCTCTAGTTATTCTGGTTGTTCCACTGTTTTGGTCACTGGGTTTTTATTATACAGGGCTAGAGGCCTGGTGCTTGAAAATTTATGCACTTGTGGGGGGATCCCTTAGTCCAGCCTGTGCCCTCTTGCAGTCCAGGACTCCTCAGGGGATGTCCACCTGCTGGCTTAGGCCTGCTTGTGGCTGAGCAGAGCTCCCCCTGTGGAAGCCCACTGACCACCAGGGACAGCTCCTGTGTTGAGCTTGTGCCCTCTGTCAGTAAGTACATTTTGTAGCAACCAGCCATTACTTTCATTCTGCCATTAGTGTCAATTTGCATATTACCCTTTTATTAGATAAGATTGAAGATTTAAGATAAATCAGCTAAGTCATCTTCCTCTTTTAAAAATTTTCTCTAAATAATTATCAGATGGATGAATAAATTCAAAATATGTCTGATTTTGTCAGTCCTTTCGAAAATCTTTCAATTTCTTCTAATCACCTCCAAATAAAGCCTTAAATTCCTGAACATGGCATAAAAAAGCATTTTATAATCTGTCCTTTCTCTACATATCCATCCCTTATCTCTACTCCCCTTTTTACTCATTTTACAGGTAGCTCAGGATGCCTTTAGGGCATGGTTCAGATATCACTTTTTAAAGTTTTCTTTAAAGTTCTTCACATATGTCCTTCTCGCAACTGAGAGTTGTCTCTACAGAGCTTTACTATTGCATTGTACTCATTGTTTTTTTCTTGTTTTCCAACTGCATTTGGAACCTCTTGGAAGGCAAAGACCATTTCTCATTCATCTTTGTGTCATCAGTATGTAGCCAAATATCTGGCACATAACAAATGTCCAGTGCACAACAAATGTTTTGTTAATGACTAAATATGAGGCTAAATAGTGCTAAATTGGTTAGAAATTACATGTGGGTAAGGGAAATGAATTTTTCTTTTTTCTACCACCAACAAAACTCTGGTAGATTAGACTAATGAGTGTTTCTCTTTTATGTAAAATAATTTCATAGAGATTCATAAAGAGTTGGTATGGTAGCCCCACAATTATCAGATCTAGAATCCAGTTTTCCCCTCTGTAATTTTCATGTTCCAAGTCATTTTATGAACCAGGATGATTATTGTATTTACAGCCATCATGTCTGTATTCTAGGCAAGGACATAGAGGAAGAGATAGAATGCAAAACAAAAACAAGCACCATCTGATTCAGCTCCTTTAAAAAATTTCCCTGAAAACCTCATTCCAGTTGTTATTTTTACTTCTCATTTGTGACCACCATCTGCAAGGAAGATTAAGAACCATAATTCTTTAGGTGGACATATTTCCTCTTAGAGTAAAATTAATATCTGTTATACAATGTGGAAAGTAGATTTTTAGTAGGCAAGTGTCAAAATTAACTGTACCAATGACAAATTCTCAAGGAGTTCTGAAACTATCCTAATAGTTGAAGCTTCCTTGCAGGAAGGAGGATGGGAATATCCATAAATGAGCTCTAAGGAGTGGGTAATATTGGAATAAAGCTGCTTAAGTACAGGATGGCAGTTTGGAAAATGCCATGATTAAAATTTAGGATTAAAGATCAAGTGTGGTATGTTTGAGTTACTTATTGTTTGCTATTGGCCTTTACCAGAATTCTTTAATATAGAGCCTGTATCCTAATCATTGTATTTCACCAGCATATAACACAGCCCCTGACACCAAGTAGATGCTCAGTCAATTCTGTTTCAGAATTGATATGAATGTATTAGAGAACATGTTTAGAGAAATTTTTTGAACACAAATAACAAGTTGGACTTAAGAACATATAAGAACATGAGAAAATTTTTAGAGGAATGACATAATGAAAAAAATAGTTTAAAGGACCAATTTTCTGATAAAGGTGCTAGAGAAGGCCATGGAGAATGTTTCAGAATTTCAATTTGAAGAAGTAGGAATTTAAGTAAAAGGGAAGCAGTAGATTAGCAAAAGCAAAGAATGGTTAAAGAGATTGTTTGATAGTAATTGTTACCTTTGTCCTCTGATATTATCTTTTTCCTTTGCCTGTTTAATTTTTTTTCTGTATCATTACCTTCTAATATGCTATGTAAATTACTTAATTTTTACATTAATATGTTTTGAGGAAAATAGGAAGCATTGTGATTTAGTTTGTTGGATTTATAATGCTTGCCTCATACCTGAGTTAGAGAAATCTGGGATTGAAAAGTAAGTAAGTTCAGAGCTAGAGATAGATTTAAGAGGTATTGTAATGAAGTTGTTTATTAAAGTTATAATGTAGGAACAGCACTATAGGGACAATAATGTACAATGATAGAAGAGGTAATAGAGATAAGATTTCACATGATAAGATATGAAATCTTATCTTTAAATGCAATGTACTGATAAAAAAATGTAATGATAAATATTTGCAACAGTAACACCCTCTTTAGGAAGAAATATATCTTGAGGCACAGAACAATATGCAGATCTTATTTCTTATTATTATTTGCCCTCTAGACATGGGGAGCAGAGTTGGTTAAGACAGGATAGACTTTAGTCAGAGATAGAAATGCAATGAGACTTATTTTTATTTTCATGGGCTGGATCCAGGTTGCTTTTTATATTATACTAGAGGCACGATGCACAAAATTCATGCAAAGGCCTTGGCCCTGGCTCCTGCCTGCCCGCTGAGGCTTTGTCTAGAAGGAAGGATGTCTGGTCTAATTAGCATATTACACTTTTATTATTATAGATGTGTGTGTAACTTTTATTAAAATTAATTAAGTTATAAAATAAATAGAAAGTGATACTGATTATGTAGCCTTGGATACTGCCATAAGAAGTTCTTTAGATGTTCAAAGTCATGGGTTTTTGAGTTATTGCCTTCCATTAACCAAAATTCTGAGAATAATCTTGTCTGAGTGAGAGTTTGTGGCTCTATGGACTCAATTTCTCTTAACTTTCTCATTACTCTCTTGGCTTCTGGAACTCTTTTTTTTTTCCCCCTAACTCTCCCTATTAACTATGTCTTTGGTGAAGTGGGTAGTAATGAAGAGGTATTTCCTGGGCTGTTCTCACTCTGGTAGAAGCATAAGGTGATTTCATTTTTGGTTAGATTTCTCTCAAATCCTATGAGCTGCAATGTAATATAATTGGTTCCATGTGCTTAATTTTTCAACTGGTAAAACTTCAGCTATGGCTGATGTGGCTCAGTAGGATAAAGCATCCATCATCCTGTGTATCAAAGTTCATGGGTTTGGTTCCGGGTCAAGGCACATATCCAGGTTGCAAGTGTGATCCTCAGTTGGGGATGTATGGGAGGCAACTGATCAATGTTTCTCTCTCACATTGATGATTCTCTCTCTCTCTCTCTTTCTCTAGAATCAATGAAAAACATATCCTCTGGTGAGGATTAACACACACACACACACACCAAAAAAAAAACACCCACCCAACTTCATATGGTATGTATGTATGCACATATGTATGTATCTCTCTATTATCATCTATCATATTTTTACTGATAAAACTTTATAATTTTCTAATTAAGTTGAATTAAGTAGTAAGAGTTACCAGTTTCTAGAAAGTCTTTTCCAGCCTTATAAAAGTTAAACTTCTCATGTGATTCTAGTAGGCATGCAGAAAATGCAAAAGGCCATGTTGTGGATAGGACAGATTCAGAAGAAATGAGATGCCAGATAACCACCATTCTGGGGGTGACTGTGCTTTCATGACAAAAAGGTGCTATGTCTTCTTAAAAACTTATTAAGGGATTGTTTAGAAATGCTTGATAAAGAACCACATTTATTAACTTTCTCTGAAGCTGAGAAGATCAGGAGCAAGTAAAACACTAGGAAAGGCTCAAAAGATTGGAACATAAAGGAAATATTTATGGAGGATTTGTTTTGTTCCAGTCTTGGTGAACAAGACTGATGTGTCTTTAAGAGAAATTTTCATAATAGAAATGTTAAAACCTTGACTATTTTTTAAGGGTTTCTGGTCTCTCCAGATGTAGTTTGTCCTTGAAAGAGAAACCAAGAGCCAGAGCTACTGGTGCCATCATGTTGTAGGATTGTTGGTATTTTTTAAAGTAATGTTTTGCTAGTCTCATTGATTCTTGGCATAGCAACACTTATTCTTGGAGAATAATGAACTCTTATAGCCATATTTTAAAGAGTGAAGGATTTTGTGCTGTCATATAAGGATAAAGTTTAAGCCAAAAATTAAGCTAACGTCTCCATAGCAGTTTGTCTATAAAGTTTATTGATTTTGTATAGTAAATCAGGTAACTTGTCATCTCTAAATTATTCATGCCTAATTAGAGTAAAATTGTGACTCTTTTTGGAAATAGAATTGAGTGATGTCAAAAATTACATTAAACAAAAAATCTGTTACATTGAGCCCAGGAAATTTAATTCCACTATAAGGTTTTGCAATGAAGACATCTGCAGTTCTGCAATTCTAATTCCAATTTGTAATATTTCATAAAGTAGGCTTCTGAATGTTAGAGATTATAATTACTTCTGGATATCTCTCTATATTTCCCCTCTAGACTTAATGCATTTTACAATTTATATTTAATAGAAGTCATTCTCTCATTATCTGGTAAAGTAGCCTGCCACAGAAATTCTAGAAGCAAACTGTAGGCAGAGTTCTTCCTGCTTTTTACCTTTGTTTACATTCTGACCCCAGTTTTAATTGAAGAAATTATTTTTGAAACTCTTTTTCCCCTTCTTGTTTGTAAAGCAGTTCTTGGGTCTGTACGCCATAAAGTAGTGTTCTCATCATGCATATATTTAGCACCCTAATCTCTGCAACCAGTTTTAGCTGCTTGTTATACTTTTTTGACATTTTTTGTATGCTTTCTGACATCTGCTTGCAAACTCCTGCAGCCTTTTCAATCCTGATATTCACTTGTTTCATCTGATGTTATTATCATTTTCCTTAGATATGCAGATGTGTTGCCTTTCTTCGAGTCCTGTCCTTTCAGTCTTGATAAAAAAAAATTGTTCTGAGACCCACCCCCATTGCTTGTTGATTGGTTTGTTGCTTGTTTATTTTATACTTCTTTCTGTCTCAGACTTCTAGCTTCAAACTCTTGAGAACTGAAGGCCTTCGATTGACTTTTTAATGCAGTCCATTTTAAAATGCACACACACACACACACACACACACACACACACACACAGTGCAATAGATAAAAGAAAGTAGTATTTAATATCAGCTTTTAGCAGTTCCAACAATATGCATTGCAAAACTGTTTCACAAGAGCTTGAAAAGCCTCATAAAAGAAACACTTGTCAGAAATAATTTTATAAAATCAAGTAATTAATAACCTATAGTGCTGTCTCATCACATGGCACTACTTGGTGTCAACAATTGTCCCTTCTGATCATTAAAGCTGAATTAATTGTTTATTTGCCTCTAATACCTTGTATATTTACTACATTATCTGAATGGTAATGAATCTGAATATAATGCAATGTTTTCTTCAGATGTCTGAACATTTCAAAAAGCAGAATCTTTTGTCCTCCTGGAACTGTGCCACACTTGTAATGCAATTGATATCTTTAGAAAAGATGTCTGCAGGGATGCAAACACACCATGCTCATGATTCCAGGTAAGCCAAAACAGCAGGGATGCAAACACACCATGCTCATGATTCCAGGTAAGCCAAAACGGGTCTTATGACCCTTAAATAATCCCATGTAGTGGCTCAAAGAGTCATGAAAGTTCAGGTCTACTGCTACATTTCTAATTTCTGAAACTGAAGCTTTCTTCTTCTGTGTTCCAATTATCAGGAGACGTTTGGGTAGTAGTTAATTGGTAAAAATCTGTCAGTGCCGAAGGTGAAGCAGTAAGGAGCTCAGTTTTCATCAATGCCTAACGGTGTGATGTCTCACACGTAATATTTAAGTCAGTAGCTTAACCTCCCTTGAATATTTAATGCAAGATAAACTACCAACACAGCATTTTGAAGTACTTAAGGTAACTATATTTGGATTGAGTTTGAATGAGCAGTAACATATTTCTTCTAGTAGCATTTTTTTAAAATAGCTATGTACATGATGTAGTTGCTATTCAAATCACTAATAAAAATTGGAACATGATATTTACATTTTGTTTATGATATTAGACATTGGATTATAGGGATATTCTGAATTATTAAAAAAATTAAATTGTAAATAATTTAGCCTTAAAAATTTAATCTTCTATAACCATGATAAAATTTTTCTTAAGGAAAATGAAATAATATTTCTTTTATTTATCAAACTTTGGTCATTTTCTTTACTATCCTGGAGGAAAAACAACAACAACAACAACAACAACAAAACAAGTAAAAAAGGCATTGTTTCTCTGAAAAATAATTGATGTCTCCCTGGATCTTTAGACATTGAGCTAAGTACATGAGTTATTGAGGTGAAATAAGTTGCTTTCAACAGTTCTTAATATATCATTAATAATCATACATGCAATAAATAACAACACGTGAGTTATTTCCTAAGAGATATATGACTGCAAATTGCAGTAACAAATCACAGTATGCGTAAAGAATGCTCATTACTCTAGCGTGTACAGAAGCTGTTTTAACAACTGTATTCTTTATGGTGAAGTTCACCCTAATTAGCCTTGCAGATTCCTCAGGGAATGTGTGAGGAATGTTTGACATTGCGATGCTCTAGCGAAGTGGGGGAGGAGGTAATCATTTCTGCACCAAAAAAGCACCAGGCCACAAGCCTGGCTTTCTACTCAAGTCACTTGTTTTAATGTGGTGAAAATAAGTAGCCTTTCCAAACAAGCAGATAATAAGGGTGTTTGGAATTAAATAACTAATTAGATTAAAATTAAACATGAGAGCTAGACAGCAATGTGGATTAACAGTTCTTTCCTCAGTGGTGCCCCTTCTACTATAACAGGTACATAAACCAACCACTTATCTGTTAGTGCTTGAACACCAATATTTGTAGCTACAAATGTAAAGAGGAACATACTTCCTAGTCTCTATTGTATTTGAAAGTTAAGTGGACTATACATTTTGAAAAATAATAAGAGAAAAACAAGGTTGGGGCACACAAAAAAGCAGCATGTTTTGTTTTCCCTTTCAATGAAACATTATATGTGGATTCTGCTGCTCTGCTAGCTTATAGCTTGTTACTAAATCAGACCTTTCCTGCAGTGAAAAAAATTGCATCTTTTCGTTGTAATCCTTGACAGCTTAAAGTTTAATGGAGGCAGTTTTTTTTTTAAAAAGGTATATAATGGGTTGACACCATGGAAGGCTGCTGAGAGCTCACAAACTCAGAAATAGCAAGAAATGCAATAAGAACAAGCTCTTGCTGATTTTTTTAAAATCATAATTTTCTATTCTTGATAGAGAAAGCTAGTGAAGGAAATAGCTTTTTGTTTTCTTAAGGTAAATTGTTTCTCTCATCACAATCAAACCATTCTCTTCTACCCTGGAAGAGTTTTAAAGTGGAAATTTCTTGAAAAGGTAAGGAAGAGTAAGGTTATGCAGCTGTAAATGGAGAGAAAGTAGATTTCTGCCTGAGAGTGAGTGTTAAGTTCCATGGGAATTGCCAAGATGTGAACTCAGTTGAAGGGACAGATTTTACCTCTGCTGGAGAAGAGGAAGGCAACAGTGCAACATCACTGCTGACAATATCACCCTGCTTGACACCAAAGGTCATGCTTGGTTACATTTCAATGTATAGATTCCAGAAGACCATCTCCAGACAACACGCGGTCAGAAGTGTGGCCGAGGCGGGTTCCGAGATTACACCTGTAGCAGGCTTTAAAACAATTTTGACAGTTGGCACCAAGATTCCTTTTGGGGAGATATAGTGCTTGGTTTATCTTGGTTTGGTTTCTCTTACGTTAAGATAATTTTTTGATAAATGCTTAGAATGAGAGGGTGGGCTGGGGTGATAAGTCAACTTTAATGGCATATGATAGCTAGAGATAAGAAAAAAGATAACTATTTTATATAATAATCAATAGGAATGTGAGGTGTTGAAAAGAGGGAAGCAGAGGAAGGAAAGGAGAAAGGATAGTTAAAAAATGTAACATGGCCTGAAGTTTTCCTTCTTTTACTAACAAAGCTATGTATTATTTAATCACTTTGGATGGTTCCAATTTAAAGCCTGTTTTTTTACAACATTCAGGGAAATCTGCCACATACACAGAAAACCCCTTTCATGAGTCATAATTTATGGAAAATAAAAAGGGAGCAATGGAAATATTCCTTGAAGGAATTGATATGGAGCAAAGAGAAGGAAACATCGATAGAGGTGATGGATAATAATAACAGAATATTCAGCAGTGAGAATTAGAGTGAGAAGTAGCTGTGAGAAGGAGGATGTGAAAAGGTAGAAAAATATCTGGAGGTGAGCCAGAAGAAATTTGTTTTCAACATGTTTACACCTCCTTTGGAGAAAAGTATTTACTTTTATCTGAAAGTTTTATTTTGTATGTGCCATTATACTTTCTGATATTTTCCTCTAAATTCTATTAATTTCAGTGGCAAAGTTATGATCATGAAAATGCATATAACATTAATTAATTTTAGGTTGGTTTTGAGAATAAATTGCAATGCTAGTTCACAGGTTGATTGATTGCTCTCTACAGCACAGTCAGATTATGATCAAATGTTGAAATACCCAGATTTGAAATACTATTAATCATAGAATATTTTTAAAAATTGACTGGACAAAACAATAAGGAAACTAAAATTTACAATAAAAGGTAATTGAGATATGTGATAGGATTGTTTTCAAACATATACTCCCAATATTTTCAGAATTTTAATTAAATTCTGTATTGAGAACTTATTATAAACTAAATAATATATTAAATACAAAGTAGATGGTACTTATTGTTCTAGACTTTGATTACCCTAGATATGAATTTTTAAATTTAAACCATGTTTTTTAAAGCCTCCTTTTAAAATGCCTATGACAAAGTTTGGATGTGTTAAAATTTGGGTGCAATATTCCACATATTTTTAAAAAATGTATCAGTAGATGTAAATCGAGTCCTAAATCAATACACTGAGAGTATGAGTCCGAAGTCAAATTTAGGACTCATGCTCTTCAGTGCAACTCTATTGAATGCCAAAGTTTGAATTTAAAAATATAGTTCAATATTTTTAAAGAAATTTTGAGGTTACTCTTAAGTCTCTAATTTACAGTATACAAATGTAAATTAATAGAACACAAAAAAATGTACTGAGTACCTGTGGTATTCAATGTATTCTAGGTATGCTAGAATGTGTAAAAAGGACATTGACTTTGAACTTAAATAATTCATAGTCCAGTAGAAGAAATCACTTACTTAAATGGATTGTAGTATAAGGCAGGAAGTAAGAAGTGCTTCAGGAAAAGAAGAAGAAGAAGAAGAAGAAGAAGAAGAAGAAGAAGAAGAAGAA
>JAAGEH010002531.1:31335654-31423104 GCA_011751065.1 Lasiurus cinereus
AAGAAGAAGAAGAAGAAGAAGAAGAAGAAGAAGAAGAAGAAGAAGAAGAAAAAGAAGGAGGAGGAGGAGGAGGAAGAGGAGGAGGAGGAGGAGGAGGAGGAGGAGGAGAAGGGAGAAGGGCTTCAGGAGAGCTAAGAGAGCTAAGAGAGTAGTGCATTGTGTAAAGCAGATTAGTTCCAATTTTTGTGAAGGCTTCCTGTAGCTGTACTAGAAACTAAAGAGTATTTGAGGGGACAAACCTGACAGATGCTATGTGTATGTGGAGGGATATGACAAAGAGGCATTAAAGGTGTCCAGAGCACATGAAGAAAGGCAAACAGGCAGAAATCATGATGCATCTAAAGGGAAGAACAGGTAATTTCATGAGGATGTTGAACCCTTGGTGGGAAATAATGAACAAAAACATTAGGAATGCAGGTCAAGGATTGAATGGTCAGCTGACAAACCTGGACTGTATTTGGTCGGAAATGGTGAGTCCTTGCAAGTTCATGATCAGAGTAATCAATGTTAACATCACACTTTAGAAGGTTAACTTGGCAGTAGTGTATAGGAAATTGAGATGAAGTGATTTATTTATTTACTTTTGAAAGATTTTTTAGTGGCATAACTAGTGGCCCAGATTCTCTCTCCCCTACCCTCATTTTTTGGTGCAACCCATTTTGTTTTAATTCTGCACAGAGTCAAGAGCCAACCAAATATTCATATTTGATCAAATGTTTTTACCACTTGTAAAAATCACCCCATCTTTTGGAAATGAGGAGCTGTCTTCCACCAGCATAAAGAAAAACTGGTTAGAAAGCAGCGCCTTTACGAACTTAATACCATTTAAAACATGTAATAAGAAATAAATAGCCATGATTAAAATAGGACACTAAAGCTACCATTTCTTGAGGGTGTCCATTATTGTGTTAAAACATGTATGAATTGTCATGTTTAATCACAAAACCACTCTAAAAGGCATGCATGTTATTATTTCTATCTTATACATTTAGAATTACAAGGCTTTGATGGGAAGATAAAAAAGACCAGCTTACAACTCTATTAACTACCTCAAAATAATATACTGGTAGAAATCCATAGGTGTGCATTGAATAGGAACCACTATTAAAATAATTAGTGCAGAAAAATAATACAGATCATACCTGTGACTTCTTGAGCAGCAGCTCTGCCCATGCACCAGGTGGGTTACAAAGATTGTTTCTGGACTGCTAAGTTAGACCTGAGTACCAGTGTTACATCTGCAGGATGACCATGAACCACCAATGAAGGACTGTCTTTCAGAGGGAAATAAAGGCAGTATGGAATATTATGATGTGTGAGCTCTAAACAGAAAGTCCCCTTGGTGTTATTTTAGTCCGGCCATTAGTGTGTCCAATTTTGAGAGTGAAAAATGAGCAGAATGTAGAGAAACTAGAGAGAGTTTTGAGAGGAAGAACTTCCTGTAAGCAATTAAGATGGCAGAACATATTTCCTATGAGAAGCAATAAAACTGAGTCAGTATTAACATGTTAGTGCTTTTATTACTTGTTGTCTGTATGACTTTGGGACACATTATTTATCTTTTTGGATCTCAGTTTTACATTTGCAAGATGAGGACATCATTCGAAGTTTCTTAGAGTTAACGTAAATGTTATTTAAGGGTTGGTATTACCCTAGACCCGTGGTTGGCAAACTGCAGCTCACGAGCCACATGCAGCACTTTGGCCCCTTGAGTGTGACTCTTTTACAAAATACCACGGCCTGGGCGAGTCTATTTTGAAGAAGTGGTGTTCGAAGAAGTTTAAGTTTAAAAAATTTGGCTCTCAAAAGAAATTTCAGTCGTTGTACTGTTGATATTTGGCTCTGTTGACTAAAGAGTTTGCTGACCACTGACTTAGACATAACTGAGGTTGGAAGGGAGTATTTTAAACTAAGGGGACAATCTGTACAAATAGATCACAGGGAAAGGCAAGCATGGAACATTCAGGGGACTGGAAGTAGTCACTTTGTTAAGGAAGATGGGAGTGGTGACTGTTGTGGAGTTTTGAGAAGTGAAGATGTAGAGTCAGCACTTAAGGAAGAAACTAATAGGGGCTTAGTGGTTAATATCTTGGGCTCAGAAAACATGATCTGATTCAAATTCTCCTTTACTGTTTGTTAAATTTTATTTCTTTAGCTGTAAAATGGACATGGTACTGGTCCTACCTCTGACTCTATTGTGAAAATAAAGTAAGTCCTTTCAAAAGAAGAGGCCATCACTCAATATCTAAAACAAAAAAGCTGAATTATGGCATGGCAAGCAAAGGAGAACAATTCTCATAAAACATAGTCTATTTGAACAAACCATTAGAAGTTTGAGGAAGTGTGGAGGTCGGGGATCGGCAAAATTTTAAAAACTGGAGTATTTAGCCACGGAAGGATGGCTACTGCAGTGTGGTTCTTACATGTAGCTGAGCTCAGAAGCATGGTTATTGGAGTGAGGCTGCTGCTGACTGGACTGTTCAGAAGTGTGGTTACTGAGAGATGAGTATCTGATCAAAGAATCTGACATTAGGATGGGCTCAAAATTAGTTCTAGTGGTTACTTGTTATTACCAAATAATAATTAGCTTTTTCTTTTTTGAATATAGAATATAAAATCATCATTTTGTTCTCAATTCATTTTAAGTACTTAGAGTAGTGCCTACTCTAAGATTGATAATTTTCCCCCATGAAAACAATGGAGATTATCTATGAAAATATTTTTAGCAATGGAATGGCATGGTTAAATTTACCTTAAAACAAAACAAAAACATCTCTAACACTATGGGGGTCAATGAGGAAAATATATACATAAAAATTGTATTTTATTTCTCTGAGTTTATGTGAATCAGGGGTGTTGATCTCAGATGCATTTTCTATTCAGTCATAGTGGTAAAAAATGAAAAGGAAAAGAAATAAAAGTTACTTTATATAGTCTTGTGGCAAAAACACCTCCCTCACCAATTTTTACCAATAAAAATAGCTCACTTTGTATGTTCAAAGGAATTTTCACATTCAGGGGGTAAAAGGGAAATCAACTAATGCTGTAGTCTAAATTAAATGAAAATTCATTATACAAATTATTGTTAAATTTGAAACAGGTGTTCTCTTCCAATTTAGGAAGATAGAATTGAAAAAACTACTACAGATTTGTTATTGATTTAAAGTGTTCTTAAAGTGAATAAAAAGTTAAATTCTCAGTGCCATACTTCTACTTGTGAGTTTTCCTCTGAGGAAGTGTTCTTTAATAAAGAGAAATTCTATCAGGAAGAAAAAAATAACAAAGAAAGGTATGTGTTTATAATATTTTGGTCTGCCATACTGGTTGGCCACATAATCAGGGAATTGTGATTCTACGGTTCCAAAAGAAAATTTTGATTTATTAGTTGGTGCCTCCAAAACAATGATGTCTCTAGTATCTGTTCAATTTTGGAAATGGCCAGTTCTACCCTTAAAAAGAACACAGAGATTAAAAATCCAGGACAGCGGCAGGGAGCCCTCTTAGAGGGGCATCCTTCTGCTGCCTAAAAAATGGAAGCACAGAAAGAAAAATAATGCATACAAATCTTTTGGTAGGAATCTGTCTTCACAAAACTCAGTTGTTTTCATGTAACTGTAAGAATGCCCATGGAGTTTGAATAAAAGCAGACATTCCTCTTTTATACTGGCTTCACTTAAAAGAGATTCAGGGGATCAATGTATTCTTAAAAATTTCAATCTGACCACTTATAATAATACAGTTTGAAGTGGGATTCTCTGCAAAAGGATCACTGGTATATAATTTGATTTTCTTGTGCCATTCCACCTCAAGAAGCATAATATTACCTCTTGATGCTCTCATGATAGGATACAGAAAGGCCAACTGAGGAGAAGCATTGCATGGAAGTGAAACATACTTAATGTCCAAATCTTAGTTGGAATAAGTAGTCTGAGATCTAGCAAATCAAGTTTTCAAAATCAAATATATTCTGTAGTTGCCACACAATTCCCACCCACAAATCAAGCTTATATAAATTTATATGCCCAATCTAAGCCCACCCTATGTATGTATTTCCCATAAAAAATTAACCGTGTCTTACTGCCTGCAGCAGAAAGTTATATTTAAGTGGAAATAGTGGGTTAATGGTGATTTGGTGTAATTTTATATTGAAATTTGACAAAGTTTGGATAAGCACTGTAACTTTGAACACTAGCATTTCACTCAATAGTCTCTGATGGGTGTGTATGAAATAAACAGTATTGAAATTAAGAAAGGATGGATGCCTCATTTTGAATTAGCCATAACCAACACCTTTAGGTAGAGTTAGATAAATCCATCAAATTCAAAATTTTAACTGAGACATATGGGTAATTGTATGATCAGATCACTGCTATATGCACTACTGTTCAACATACAGTGAACATTTAACAAATGTTACAGAAGAGTGGCTTCACTGTAGGCAAGTAGATGTTAAAACAAAGGAAAAGTTCAAAGCCCTTATGCATCCTGGACTGACCCTACTTATCTCTCCAGCATTGTGCATCACTAATCTTCCACTGGCAAACTTGAAATGCCAGTCACAGTGATTACTATCCATTCCCAGATAGCTTCTCTTCACAATGGTCTCTTTCCTGTTCTCTTGTTATCTTCTATTCATCCTTGATTTAGTTACCTTGAGTAGTCAGCCCTGATGCACTCACATACCCTTTCCCCTACAAGAGAGTTTGTGACTCTCTTGTAGATTTTAACTATTCTGTAATTTATTATAAAACTAGAGGCTTAGCACTCGAAATTCATGTGTGGGTATGGTCCCTAGGCCTGGCCAACCATGCCACCCACCCCGAGTTCCCTTTTCACCATCAGGTGATCGGTGCCTGACAGCCAGGGAAAGGGATTGAGAGGTGGTCAGTGCGCCTCATATTGACTGGTCCAGTGGTCATTCTGGTCATTCTGTCATTAGGGTCTGTTTGTATATTACCCTTTTATTATATAGGATAGAAGTCTGGTGCACAGGTGGGGGCTGGCTGGCATGCCCTGATGGGGGCCCTGGATATGGGTGGGGGTCCCTTCTGGGGGATGAGGCTGGCCTGGGTGAGGGGCCAAGGTTTTCTGGTCTCCGGTCATTCTGGTCATTCAATTCTGGTTGCTGGGCTTTTATTATATAGGATTTATCCTATAGTTAGTAATTTTCATACTACATAACTATTTACCCCAGGAGTATTTGTCCCTCTGAAGAACAGGAACACTAACTTGCTTATTCACCATTGCATCAAAGGCTTTAATCTTATGCCTGTCACATAAGTAACTAATAATTATTGATTGAATAAAGGCTTGTATTTGAAGCATAGGCAATATCAAATGCTTTACAAATAGGGTATCCCAAGGTAAATATTACATCATCCCCCTTGAGTTCAAGCAGACCAGGAGTGAGAAGATTCTACTTTTCTTCTAAGCACATTAATTAGATTATTTTAGAGAAACCTGAGGCAGTGAACTCAGCCTATGGTATATTCACTTTGATATTAGTTTCCTATGAGCACTAAATATGATTCATCCTATATAATAAAGAGGTGATATGCAAATTGACCATCACTCCAACACACAAGATGGCCACCCCCCTACCCTGTGGACACAAGATGGCCATTACAAGCTGGCCTGCAGGAAAGGACAGTTGAGGGGGGGGACCCAGGCCTGCAGGGGAGGGAAGTTAGGGGTCAATCAGGTTGGCAGTGGAGTGGTTAGGGGGTGTTCAGGCAGCCAGTCATAAGTGGTTAAGGGCAATCAGGCAGGCAGGC
Organism: Lasiurus cinereus; assembly: GCA_011751065.1. Taxonomy (NCBI): domain Eukaryota; kingdom Metazoa; phylum Chordata; class Mammalia; order Chiroptera; family Vespertilionidae; genus Lasiurus; species Lasiurus cinereus. Next base: position 31,341,429 of record JAAGEH010002531.1, read on the forward strand.
AAACAGTCCTGGATTGTGAGAGAGATGTCTGAATGCCCATCAGACATCACCTGAGGGGGTCCCAGATTGGAGAGGGTGCAGGCTAGACTGAGGAACACACACACACACACACCCCTACCCCCATGCACAAATTTCATGCATCGGGCCTCTAGTTATAATATAATTCACCATTGTTACTATGGGGTATATCTATATCTTTGGTCAAACAGTGTCCTCTAATAACCATAATTACAAACAAACAGTGTTTTATAAGTCATATTAAAAATAAGCCTTGTTAATTTAAAAATCAAATGATAGTTCTATCCTGAGTCTCTTATAGAGATCTTATTTAATCAAGTTCCAAATGTTTGTGTTTTTTTAATAGAAACTAGTGGAACAAGCTTGTTTTTTTAATGATGTACAGTCAATTACATCTGCTGACATCATGAATACGATGTCATTCAGTAATCTCTCTGTATCTGGATGAAGTTTGGGCACCATAGATATAGAAAAAGCTTCTACTTTATTTTGATTTGAAGAAATATGTACTTGTCTGAAAATACATACTTTTCAAAAGTACAAATAGGAAAATACTTTATTTTGATATTCTGGTAGAAATTATGATATTTTAAACTATGCATTTTTAAAGTAGATTATAATGAATGTAAATCATTCTACAAAACAATGTGAGCTTATTTTCACATTTGTTTGGGATTAAACTACATCATAAACTGTTTCCAGATGTATGCTAATTTACTTTGCAGCAGAACCAACTACCCTACTTTGAGGATTATAGACCAAAGATTTATGAAATCCTACCTTTTCAGTTCAACCTTTATCACTACATTTTTGGTTACTAGGTCTCAGTTATGAGTAAGTCCATTTTGGGGTCTCTTTTGGCTCAGGGAATTGATAACAGGATATAGAATTTTTCCCTTATAGATAAAAAGATTGAACAAAACCAGCCTGATATAGACTGATTTATTATTTGATAGCTGTTAGTAAAGAATAAAAATGAGTTAGTGGTTTTCAAGCAAATGAATCTCAAGATAAAAAAGGTTACCCTTGCATTGGCTTTAAATGGCATCATTACTAGGAGCACCAGGAGGCCAGATTGAGTGGGCACTTAGCAACAGGCACACCTCTAGGATTGGAAATTTTAAGTCATACACTAGCAATATTATTTTGATTCATTCAGGAGGTTGTAATGTGCCCAAGCCCCATTTGCAAGGGCTTGTTTGTGTTTGATATTAATTTGTAACTGTAGAAGAATAAAGTGATTAACAGTGTTGTTTTGTGAATTTGTGTTTGTTGTGTGCCAAAAAAAAAGAGTGGGGGAACCATGTTTTAAATAAAGGCCTAATTTCCTTGCTCAACTTGTCACAGAAATAAATTCTAGAATTTACTGTAAGAATTTTCTTTATTTTGTTCATTGTTAGTGTTTTGTTTCATTTTGTTTTGGAATAAGTATGCAAATATCAATTTTAAGAATATCTAGTTCTACTTTGATTGATATATCAGTCAGATCTCTCTAACTAGCAATTTCATTCATAGTTTCCATCTTTGTAATGATTCTGGTAATAATTAGAGCACATAATGCCAATGACGATACTAACCTATAGCTTTCAAGTTTCTCAGAATTCCAATTGTTGCTTCATTATTTTAGTCACACATTTATTCAACAAGAGTTTACCAAACACCAATTCTGTTCCAAAATACCAGGCTAGGCACTGGTTAGCAAAGGCATAAGTAAAGATAATATATATGGGTGTGTATGTGAATGTGTGTATATAACTTAAAACTGAAAATTTTTGTAAAGGAAGTTGAAAGGATCTATGAAAGAATTAAGAAGGCTTTACCTAATTTAGATTGAGGGCCAGACAAGGCCTCTGAGCATGTGCACTATTGAACTTGATTGCCTCACTACGTTAATGATATTTACTTATCTTAAAGGATATTCAAACAATAATAAGAAAGAGTATTTTGTCCTCAAAATATTGTCATCAAAGCATCGCATACTCTAAATGGCTTTAGGGTATTTCTTTCTGTATTATATTGGTCACTGGCTCCTAAAATAATTTAATTTGGGATCATCAAAGAGTGGAAAAAATGGGAGTCAAGTTGCTTTGAGTAACTAGCTCTTCATGTTGCTCTCTCTCTCTCTCTCCCCCTGCCCCAAACATCCTTTTGTAAATACACACTATGATTAGCTCCCTCATATTTATTAGAGATCTGGGGATATTGTTACATAATCCTAAAGTTAACCTACTTAGAAAGAAAATAATCTAAAAATAGAATTGAAGATCCAACTGTATACTTAAGGCATTTTTTGTTGTTTATTTTGCTAAATTGCTGTTAATGGGATTATTGGGTTAATTCTGGCCCAGTTAATATTCTGTTCCCAACAAACAATTTTTTTCTAATATTATTTTTCCTTTGTCTACAGAAATACTGCTTCCACATAAAAATACTGTGTCAATTATATATTTTGAGAATAAAAAATAAATAAATTAGAGGATTAAATATTTATAAATTGCAATAATCTAAAAAAAGAATATTTCTTATTATCTCAAATATTTTTACATTTTAAGCAAAGTTTCTCTTTTGGTGTGAAAAGAATCTTCCAATTTATGGCTGATCTCTATGTTGTACAAAATTGTGAAGTGGATAATTATCTGTCATATTGTTTTGTTTAATGAATATTTTGAATTGAGATACAGGGAGGACTGTTGAGCCAAATTTCAGTTCCTGTAAGTTTCTCCACTTTATAAAATTATATACACCTATAGAATTAATGTGATGAGGGGGAAAAAAATCTGGGTCATAATTGCTATCATCCACACCAGAAAGAAAAGACATTTATCTTATCAGACCATAAGGATCCACTGAAATAGGTCTGAAAGGGTCTGAAGCTGCTGACAAAACCACAACACTGGGCCCAATTAACAATACCCATTTTTAATTAACAGTTGCTGACTCTTTGCCATTGAAATATTCACGCTCTAGGTGTGAAATGGCAACCCCCATTTGTCATATCTGTCAAAATTAATTTTGAAATCCCATGGTCTTCCTTCCACAGGATAAAAGTGAATAACTAGAGCATACTTCCTACCTGCCAAAGTTTAGTTCCAGGACAAAGACTAGAAAAATAGAACCTAGAAAACTGGTTGGATCAGCTTTAATAATCCAACTCCTATAAATTATCTTCCTAGCATTTCTAGTGCTGCAAATGATGTCAATATTTATTCCATATCTTGGGAGAGGGCATGAGTGGTATTTTAAAGTTCTTATCCTTAATTCTTTTTGATTCTTTCATTCAAAAACCATATTAAACACCAATTAAGGGTTAGATACTAATTTTAATTATGAGGCCACAACTATGAATAAGACAATGTGTTCTGGAGGATATAACAATCTAATTTTTTAAGAAAAAGGAAAAACTGCCAGGTGTCTGTATATGTGAATATTAGGAATGAGAATGTGATCTCTTTACAAAGATGTAAAAATGTATCACCATCTATGATGGCATGGTTGGGAAGAAAGGATAAAGAGCATGTAAGCTGCCTAAACTGGAAGTAAGACTTTATGCAAATGAAGTCTTTTGCACATAAAAAGTTTGGTTTCAGGGTTAAAGTTAGAATCAGAATCATTAGTGTGCATTCATTGAGCATTTATTATAATTTTGGGAGTGGAAAAAAATAACACATCATTTGATCCTCCCAATAATCTTAGGAAGTAGATAGTATTATTTTCATTATATGAATGAAAAAATTATTTCAAAAATATAATTGACCATCTTAAAGTTACAGAGCTGGTAAGTGGCAGAGCCTGTACTAGAATGATTGATTGACAGTAATTCATGAATTCATTTACTGAGTGATCACTATATATTCTGAAGTATTGGAGGCTAAAAATATAGAGGTGAGTAAAGCAAATGCTCTGACCCCAAAACTTTTTTTTTCCCCCCTGGTATAGGGGAGAGGATTGTATATAAGAAATTATGACCAATAGGAAAAAATATAATGTATATATTTTACCATTTGATAGGACACACAGATAAAAGAACAAGTGCTGGGGAGGGTGGAGGTAAGGGGGAGAGATCAACCAAAGGACTTGTATGCATGCATATAAACATAACCCATTGACACCGACACCAGAGGGATGAGTGCATGAGCGGGTAACGGGCAATGGGAGGAAAAGGACACATAGTAATACCTTAATCAATGATAAAAAAAAGAACAAGTGCTAAATTCCTCCTGTGTGAGTAGGAAAGTATTACAAAGAAAATGATTTCTGATCCATTTCATGACTTTTTTTTTTTTTACAGTGTCTGCCTTCCTTGTCCATTCTGGGTAAAGCACAGTTATCATTAGAGAAGAAAAAGAATCTAAAAACACTGCATTGTTCCAGTACTCAAGAAGCTTATTCTAATTAAAGAGCAAAATACCACCCTTGAAGCAGCAGAAGAGCAGTGGGGTGTTCAAGGTTGTAATCATTGCCTAGGTCTCCAGCTAAACAAAAGGGAGAATCAACAGTGGAGCACTGAGGAGCTGTCTCCTCCTCCATACGGGGGAATTTACTACAGCTAAAGGGAGAATTAAGCTGAATCTATCAACGGTAAAAAGCAAACTGAAGAAGGTTAAACTCAACAAAAAATATCTGGAAATAGGCTAGTTTGTTTAAAGCACTGTACTATGTTTCAGGAAAATGAACAAGACAAAATCCCTGGAATATTTAATTGACATTAGATCTATTATACAAACTCTGACAAAGAAGCACGAATACACAGAAACAATACTCAGAAATTTGAGGCTTTCATTCAAAAAGGAATATGTTAATAATAATTTTAGCAATAATATGTTAATTTTTGAACTTTTAGTAAATACAGGTAGGTAAAAGGAGAAAAAAATCTCATTGCATTCTTTTTCACTGTTAATTGGACACTCACACACACCCACACTTTAGTGGGATTGTACAGTATATGATTTAGCACAAATACTTTCATGTTATTGACCATTGCCATTACCTAGTATTTTATTTTTAATGGCTACCTATTATTCATTATGTAAGTATACTACATTGTTTAATCATCAGTCCTTTTAAGGTACTTCTATTTTTTTTTTTTTACTATTATAAACAATTAATATCCTCATAGCTAAACCCTTCATACTTTTATGGGTTTTCTTTGTGATAGATTTCTGGATAACTATTAGATCAATGAGTGATAAATATTTTAATACTTTAGTATGTGTAATCAATTCTGTTTTTAAAAGTGCATCAATTTATGTCCCTTTTGTTATTGTAAGAACTTCTTATTTTCTCCAAGTTCTAACCTCATTAAATGTCATTTCTAGCATGAGAGGCAAAAAAATAAATTATAGTATATTGTTTTATAATTTAATAATTATTGGGGATGTGAATGTTTTTCTTCATATTTCCTCTTTTATTAAATTTTGGTGTTCCTCCTTTGTTCGGGTTCTTACTGGAATCATCTTGATTTCTGAGAAATGCTTACATATTAATTTGGTTGATTCATTACCCTCACATACAATTATGATGGGGCTTTTCACTTTGCATTTTTATATAGTGAAATCCAACACTCTTTTCCTTAATACTTTCTTTTTATATGGTGTCATATATAAAATTTTTCCTTTCCAAATTAAATAGTTAACGTCTGTATTTATTCTAGTATTTTATTTAGAGGTTTTATTTGTCTAGAATTTTGCAATATGGTGTGACATAAGAATCCAATTTTATTTTTTTCTAATGGTTAACAACTTCCCCACTACTATTAAATTCTTTCTTCACTGATTTGGCATAAATATTTATTATATCCTCAGTTATTAAATATATTTTTAACTGTTTTTGATTTTTCTCACCTTTACTATTGATCTATTTCTGCTTTATTCTTTTATTTATGAAGTCTTTAAAGTAATTTTTACATCACATAATGTTGCTTCTCAAATATTTTACAGCTAGTATCATATATAAATCCTTAAAAAAAAAACCCATTGAACAATTTTGTTAGACGTGAAAAAAAACCTGTCATATTTTCTTTATGATTGTACTAGAGGCCCAGTGCATAAATTTGTGCACAGGTGAGGTTCCTCAGCATGGCCAGCAATCAGGGCTGATGGGCGCTGTCTGGTCCAGTCCCTATCAGTTTGATCAGGACCAGCTGAATGGGGGTAGGGGAACCACGGGAGGTTGGCTGTGGGAGCGCACTGTCCACCAGGGGGCTGCATTGAGCATCTGCTCCCAATGGTCAGTGTGCGTCATAGCAACTGGTTGTAATGATCACTTAGGCTTTTATATATAGAGATTAAACTGATATTTTAATCTGGGGAGAATTGGTATCTTCACTTTATTCAGCCTTTTTACTAGATACATAGTTTCTCTTGCAATTAATTTAGTACTTCTCTATGTTTCTTTGGAAATTAGTAATGATTGGCCCCAGAAGAACTTGTATTAAAAGAAAAATCCTAGAATGTATTGTGCAGGACTGCAAAAATTACTATAATATCCTTGTATGAAATACATAAAGGCTAATTTAATCTTGAGAATGTTTACATATTTTTACAGAAGAGAAAAAATTGCCCATTAGAATATTGCTAATTTAAACACTATCTAGAGACATCAATATATGGTAACCAAATGATTTGTACCACTTATAGTTTTTATAAGTCATCTTCTTTTTAAAAATAAATACAATTTGATGAAAATTATGCTGTGAAATTTTTCTGTTAAGCCATAAAACCATTAGGAAAAAAGTGCTAAAAATGAAAGCCACATTTGAACACAGAAAGACAAAAATACCTCAAAATCTGAAATTGGTGAAGTTATATGTCTGAATTAGATATGTGCATGGGTGAACCTTGAACCTGTGTCCACCATCACAGGCCAGCACTAGTGTGAAGGTAATAAATAGTCAATCCTTACCATAAGTAAATTAACAAAAGTAGGTGTTTATCATGGGGTTTTAAAACATCAGGTCAAAAATGAATATGAATATTTATAATAGTATATAGATATAAAGAAAGGCTCCAGGAACTCTGAAATGAAGAACAGTTTAGGGATGTGATTGCAGAGAGAAGTGTTTCTAGATATATCCCAAGGAATCATATAAGGCCTCACTCCAAGTGCTGGTGTTGGAAATCTTTTCTCATTGAGCCATGCTATGTAGAGACAACACATAAAAGCTTAAAATAGTTAATAAAATTTTACTTTTCTTTCCTGTGTAAATTTCTAGTGGTAATAATTATTTTATGGTGTTTTGTGTTTTTTAGTAACATATGAATACATGACTATAGATTTTTGAGTTGTTTCTCTTTCATAGAGATGGATTTTTCTGAACCATATCAAACTCACACTGTATAGTATATGGTCAAAGACATGCATTAGTAATGTGAAAGAAAAAATGAAAAGGATATGTCCAAGACATAAAAATCAGGGAAGTGTGCCTATACAAAGATAAATAAAAGCAGGTAATAGCAACTGCCTTGGAGAGGGCCCAGATGTTGGGCTTAACAGACTTCAAAGCAAATATTATAATTAGGCTCAAAACTAAGGAAACTTATGTTTAAAGAATTTAAGAAGATAACAAACATGTCTTATGAAATAGAGAATATCCATAATAAGGTAAAAAGTATTCCTTTTGGGACTTTACATTGTTCTATATGTATTTTATAGCTGTACTTACATCTTTAAAATAAGTTTCTATGTGGGTTTCAATTTAGATAATTTTTACTGACCTGTTTTTATGTTTACTGACATTCCTTCGACAGTATTCAATTTGCTACTAAGCCCTAGAGCCAACAAATTCTTAATTTCAGACTTAAGAAAAACTTATTCTAGAAAGTCAGTTTGATCTTTAGAAATTTTATTTCTGTATTAAGAAGTAGATTTTTCCCTATTTTGTCTATCTTCAAATTTCTTTAACATTTATTAGTATAATGTAATTTCAAAGTCAATAATCTGTTAACTTCTATGTGTGATTCATTTATGGATCTGCTTCTATATTTTTATTTTTCTCTTCCTTTCATATCTTATCGTTTTTGATAATGTGCAGATTCCATATTTAAATAGCCAAGGAATTGGGAACAAAAATTATTTTCTTCAAGCGGATACATCTCTTTTTTTGTCAGGCACCTAAAATGAAGAGTTGGTTATTTCTATCCCAATGGAATTCAGGTAGCTTGCACCTGGGTTGCAGCCTGAGGTTCAGTTTCCGAATGTCTTTAGAGGGAAATCTATACTAATTGGTTACAGGTACCCCCTGGGGGAAATTTGGGATTGAAGCACTATAGCATATGGAGATTTCCCTCTGGTCTCCAGCCCAGCCACTAGCATCCTATATTGCCATACTCTCAGCAGAATTCTCATAAGAATGCACGTCCTGACCAGAAGAATCAGCTCTAAGTTTGGGAAACTATAGATTCCAATTTGTCATGCCAGCCCAAGCAACTATTAACAACTCTTCTGTATTTCTTGCTACCCCAGCAGAGCTCTTCTGTCCACGGCTGGCCTATTTATTCCCAGATGTGGCTAATGCTTACAGAGACAGAAGTGACACGGATTTTTGTTCAAAAAAGCCCCTTTTCTCTCTGGTAAAGAAACGAGATATTCTAGATTTCTTTTTCTATAATACTTCCTAAAATCGTATATATCATATACATACTAGTACACACACACACACACACACACACACACACACACACATACACCTATATATGGTTATAAAATTTATTTCATGTGTTACGATGGTAATTTTATTCACTTGTACTTTCTAATTGGTTGTAGAATACTTCAGTGCCTTATTCACGTTCAGGTAAGGTCTTAACAAGTAATTGATATATTGTACTTGTTTTTATTTCATCTTAAACTAGTGTGCTTTATAGGTTACAGTAGCCTCCACAATAGTCAATAGAGTGTCTGTGTCATAACAACAGCTATTGTCTGTGGAATTCTTACTATAAGTAAATTAGAACATTATGTTCTAAGCGTTTTACATATATTACCTAATCCCCAGAGCAATTCCTCGAGCTAGGTACTATTATTAACACTATTATACACAAGGGAAAACTGAGGCATGTAGAGTTTGGGTGACCTATCAAGGTCATACACCTTATAAATGTTGGAGTCAGCATTCAAATTCAAGTAGTTGTCTTAGAGCCCAAGCTCTTGGTCTCGAGCAAATACTTACTATAACTATTTTTGTTGTTGTTGTTGTTAATCATCACCTGAGGATATTTTTTCCCTTGCTTTTCAGATAGAGCAGAAAGAGGAGAAGCAGAGAGACACACACCAGGTATGTTCCTTGACCAGGAATCAAACCGGAGACCCTTTCCTGTGTGGACTGATGCTCTAACTACTGAGTCACAGGGCCAGGACTAAATATTGCTTTTTAACAGGTTGTCTTTTACTTCTCTCTTCTCTTCATACTTTAAAAACACTTGTTTTATATAATCCTTTAATTATATCATTATGTCCATACCTCACTCTTTTTCCATATACTCTCCAGTCTGCTATGAATTACTTCTACGTATTCCCTTTTATAGAACAAAGATCTATTTTCCTTTAGAATTTTTTAGCTATCAACCCCTTCAGAAACTTTGACCACTCAGTTGGAATTTGAACTCTTTACATACACATACCTTAGAATTTAATCTATCATACAAAATGTATTTATAAATGTGTCTTATCTATTAGTCCCTAAGATCCTTGAAAGAAGGAACTGGGGCTTATCTTATCTTTCTACTTATACCTAATGAGTTGTGATATGTGATAGTCACTGAATATATATTTACCAAATTGATTTCAATCTCTCTGTTCTCAAAATTGACTCTTAATAGGAATTTCAAAGGTTAAAATCTCTGTGCTATATTACATTAATTTTGCTCCAAAAGTTAAAACATAATAGATAAAAAATTATGTTGTCATACATTTTGGAAAATCATCTTGGATAAAGTTAAAATAGAAGAGATGTAGATATTTACAATTATAAAATTATTCACATTAATTTTTATCTGTTTAATAGTTAAAAATAAAATTCAGTCTCCTATTTAAAATTAAGCTACTGTTCACTTTTAAGTAATAATACCTTTATGTACCTGACACTTCAGGTGGAATGATTAAATTATGCATGTGTAGAAAGATCTCAGAACATAATGACAGGTACTACAAACCTACTATGTTCCCAGGTACTTAAAAAAGTACTGTATTTAAAATTTGAGACTCTGATTTTAATTTATTGTTTCTTTTATGTATGACATTCTTTTTTTCCCTTTAATTCACATGGGGGGGTGTACATTTTTATTTCTTTAATTTGTATTTGTTTTTTTATTGAATTTATACCATATACTAACATTGCATTGTTCCTCAAAGAAGTAGATATATAGAACCATTTATTTTGCTCAAATGGAAGAGACTTTGAAAGGATATTAAAAACAAAAACAAAAACAAAAAACAAAAACAAAAAAAACAGAGACAACAGTGGGCTGCACACAGATATATTAAGTCAGAGCATAAAGTCTTTAAAGCTTCCCTTTTTATTCTTTACTTATAGAATATGTCTTGCTGTATTGAATGGATTACATGTACTTTATTCCACTGATTTTTAAAGCTGAAGTCCTTGAACAAAAATTTGAGCTAAGCAACTTCAAATAACTTATTTAGCTTTGCAAAGTTGTTTATGCTTACAACCCTCTTGGATTCCTTTTATGCTCTGCTATGGAATGTATATAGCCCCAACTGTAAAAATTGCTGAGCGTGCTTGTCCTAAGTAGGAAGAAATAGAAGGGTTAGTTTAACCCCTATGGGCCTACAATTTGTGGTTCAGTGAATGAGTTCCATGCCATTATTTGAAATTATTTCTATTCTCTATTTCTTTCTAATCTAGATGCTTTGTTTTCTTTTTATATGTCTAACAAGGAAGAATACAGTCAAAAAAGCATGTGAGCATTGTCTTCCTAAAACTGCTAGATGTGCTTTCTCTATTTACCAAAAAAAGATGTAGAGTAATCTCTTTGGATGAAGGTGTTTAGAATGGGAGGGGATATTTTTAAAGTGTCTTGGGTAAAAACTGTCATTCCTTTTCACAAGAGGAGATGGTATTTTATGTTCAGACAATTTATTTCATCTCCTAAAAGAAATTGTTGCCTCAGTGAGACTCTGTCTTGGACTTACATTTTAATGTTAACTGGAAAAGATTTGTCTGAGGATGTGTTTCTCATGCCAATCAATGTCGTCTCCATCCCAGGGCCTCAGAAACACCTAACCTGTAACACCTAATCAGTATATCTTAATTGATTTTTCCCCTTTCCTTGACCCTTTACAGATAGAACTAGAGGCCGAGTGCATGAAAATTTGTGCACTCAGGGGGCTCCCTCAGCCAGGTCTGCGTCCTCTCGTAGTCCGGGACTCCTTGGGGGATGTCTACCTGCCAGCTTATACCTGTTCCCCAGGGGGTTTGGGCCTAAGCTGGCAGTCAGACATCTCTCTGGCATCCCAGGAACACTCAGGGGACTTCTGACTGGGGACGTCTGACTGTGGCTTAGGACCGCTCTCCAGGGAGCAGGCCTAAGCCACAGTAGGACATCCTTAGTGCTGCCTAGGAGGTGGGAGAGGGTCCCACCATTGCCAGTGTACTCGCAGTCATGAGCCTGGCTTCTGGCTGAGAGGAGGCCCTCTCCCCCCGTTGGAAGCCCATTGACCACCAGGGGGCAGCTCCTGCATTGAGCATCTGCCCCCTGGTGGTCAGTGCACATCATAGCATCTGGTCATTCCAGGTTGTTCCACTGTTAGAGTCACTTTGCATATTGCCCTTTTATTATATAGGATATGGGCCAAAGATATTTTGTCTTTTTATCTGCAACCACCTATATTCCTTGGTAAACCTTGGTTCTTATTGACTATATAATAATTTTTTAAAAAGCCAGAAAAAGAGGAGTTTAATTCTCCTCTTGCTTCCAACTTAAATTTCTTTATACATAGTCTGAGAATTATGTATAAAGAAGAAAGGATAGTAAAATTACATGGATATATATGAGGGTGCATTTACAGGTAGGTATTCATGCAAGTGTTCACACATGCATAATACACTTATTCCTTTGTTTAATAAAAAAGTCACTATCTCTGTTCATTATTTAGTGATGATATTTGAGCTTTGGGAACAAATCTGATTTAACATGTTATTTTATAAGTTATGTGAACTTCTGTGTGCCTATTAACCTACATCAAACTTATTTTTTCTTATTAAAGTGGGGATATTAATACTTATAAGGTTGCAACAAGGAGCAATTGATATAACATTCAGCATAATTCATGACACATTGTAGGGCCTCTCACAGTTGTTATTTTAATATCTACCCTGCTAGTCCTACTACTTTTTAGTCATTAGGCTAGGTAGGTACTCAGAGTTGCAGAATTAAATATAACCTTCCCTCTCAAGAGCCTCAAAGTCTAGTGAGAAGGACCAAACTAGCATCAAAACCCAAAATATAGTGTAAATGAGTGCTATTAAAAATATTAAATAGGTGCATTTTCTTTTTTTTTAAATTAAATCTTTATTATTCAGATTACATTTGTTTCTTTTTTCCCCCCTCTATAGTTCCCCTCCACCCAACTCTCACCCTTCCCTCTGCCCTTACCTCCCTCCCATTGATCTCATCCATAGGTATATGAATTTTGTCCAGTCTCTCCCTGTATACCCCTCACCCCTTTCCCCCTGAGAATTATCAGTCCATTCCCTTTCTGTGCTCCTGATTCTATTATATTCACCAGTTTATTCTGTTGATCAAATTTTTAATTCACTTAATTTTTAGATTCACTTGTTGATAGATATGTATTTGTTGTTCATAATTTTTTGTCTTTTACCTTTTTCTTCTTCCTCTTCTAGAAAAGTACCTTTCAGCATTTCATGTAATACTGGTTTGGAGTTGATGAACTCCTTTAGCTTTTTCTTCTCTGTGAAGCTCTTTATCTGCCCTTCAATTCTGAATGATAGCTTTGCTAGATAGAGTATTCTTGGTTGTAGGTCTTGCTATTCATCACGTTGAATATTTCTTGCCACTCCCGTCTGGCCTGCATTGTTTCTGTTGAGAAATCAGCTGACAGTCATATGAGTGCTCCTTTGTAGGTAATAAACTGTTTTTCTCTTGTTGCTTTTAATATTCTATCTTTGTCTTTTGCTCTTGGTATTTTAATTATGATGTGTCTTGGTGTAGTCCTCTTTGGATTCCTTTTATATGGGGTTCTGTGTGCTTCCTGGACTTGTAAATCTATTTCTTTTACCAGATGTGGGAAGTTTTCAGTCATTATTTCTTTAAGTAGGTTTTCAGTATAATGCTCTCTCTCTTCTTCTGGCACCCCCACAATTCTGATGTTGGTATGCTAGAAGCTGTCCCACAGGCTCCTTACATTATCTTCACATTTTTGGATTCTTTTCTCTTCTTGCTTTTCCAGTTGAGTGTGTTCTGGTTCTTTATATTTCAAATTTTTTACTTGATTCTTGCCTTTCTCTAGTCTGCTGTTAGGACTCTGTATGATATTTTTTATTTCAGTCAGTGTATGTTTAATTTCTAGTTGGTCCTTTTTCATCTCTAGTTGGTCCTTTTCCATCTCTAGTTGGATCTTTTGATTCTCTAGTTGGTCCTTTTTCATCTCCTCTTGGCTCTCGCTAACTTTATCCAACTTTTCTAGGATATTCTTGAAAAACCTTATCAGCGTGGTTTTGAACTCTATATCCATTCGTTTGTTTTCCTCCATTTCTTTTGTTTGTGATCCCTTCCCTTGTCTTGGCATTTTCACCGGGAGAACTTCTGTGTTGCATTCAGCCTTATGATATCAGACTTGCAAAACCGAAGAAGCCTCTCTATTGAGCTTGGGATGGGTGAAGTCTCAGGGCTTAAGGGACCGCCTTGCCTTCCAGTCGGCCTCGCCCGCCATGGCCCCTGCGTTTCACGTGACTGGGTAATCGCTGGAGCGGTCCTTGTGCTTGCGCACAGTGCCTCTAGACTGCTGCCTTTCGGGCTCCCCTGCACTCCAGGACCACAGGAGTCTAGGTCCCCAGGGTTTCACCCGAAACTGGAGCTTAGTGGAGTCAGAAGTGGCACAGTTGGGAGGGTCTGGTTCCTGCCCACTCGCTAAAGCCAGCGGCACAATCAGCAGTCTGTCCTCTGCATGCAATGCCATGTGTACCACCAGACCTCTGATCTTTTGCGACTCCCCTAAATTTCTGTGCACCTCTCCCTTTTCACAGTCCAAACTCCCCCCGTATGAGTTTCGGCTGGATCTGGGGTTTAGTGTCATGGGATAATGGGGTTCAATGTCTTTGAGAGTCTCCATTTCCCTCCTGCCAGAGAAAACCAGCCAGGTACTCTGGCACCTGCTCTTTCCACATGTGCGTCTCCATACCTCAACTTTTTGCAGCTCTTCTGGGTCTCCGTGAGCCCCCCTCTTTCCCTCTAGTTGTAGAATTTCCACTCAGCCAGCTTTCCTGTGGTTCTGGATGATGTATGTTCTGTCTTTTAGTTGTAGTTTTGAAATTGTTGTGCGAGGAAGCAGTGTAGGTGTTTACCTATGCTGCCATCTTGGATTCAACCTCACAATGTCTAAATAGGTCCATTTTCAACTAACATGGGCCAAAGCCAGAACCTAGTGGCCAATGGTTGGCAATAGAATTTGTATCTTTACCTACTTACTTGAAACTAGTTACTAGTCAGAGAATTTTATCTGACTGTTAATTAATTTGTTGACCATTTTCATGATTTAATTTACTTGTTTCTATTTCTATTCAGAATTTATATATTTTTGTAAAGCTAATAATAGTGATATATTTTTTCTTTGTTCTTCAATATAAAAAAATAGAGGATACAACTGAACATAGAAATGTTGTCTTAGAATTGGAGGAAATTTTTGTACCAACAAAGGATCTCTTAGAATGTAATGATATGTGTTGGGACACAGGCATTGGTGTGGACTTTTTTTAGAGTGAATGCCAACTGACTTTGTCAAAATAATTTCAGATGTTTAGAGATCATCAATATTTTCCTATCATTCCTGTAATATTGAAGTAATTTCCCCAATTCTAAAGCTTCACTATGTAGCAGTATAATATTAAAGATTCTATAAGACACAGTAGAGCAATTTACAGAGAACTCTAAAGTTCTAGATTATAGGAGTGAATGTGATCTGGATCATAAATCTATATAATAAAAGGCTAATATGCAAATCAACCAAACGGCAGAATGGCCGGTTGCTATGATGCCCACTGACCACCAAGGGGCAGACACTCAATGCAGGAGCTGCCCCTTGGTGGCCAGTGTGCTCCTACAGGGGGAGTGCTGCTCAGCCAGAAGCCAGGCTCATGTCTGGTGAGCAGTGGCAATGGCAGAGAGCAGGGCTAATCTAGTAGTCAGACATCTCTTGTGGAATCCCGGATAGTGATAGGGTGCAGCCCGGGCTGAAGCAGGACTCTGACCCAGTTTTTCCTGAGTCTGTTATACCACCTGTCCTCTCTGAATTGCAGTTGTGTCTTATTACAAATTTTGGGGAAATGTAGCAAATTAAATGTTTCCTATCTCAAATCTTTGTATTCTGACCTGCTCTATAATGTCTTGCACTAAATATTCCTCTCATTTTGCCAGCTTTTTCTCATGCTAGAGTTCACTTAAGGTTCACTTTTAGGAAGTGGGATTTTTAATAAGATTTCTTTAAATGGTTTCTATATTTAGCCAGTCTTGCAGTTCTCAATAGTACATGGAAGAGCAAATAGGGAGCTTAAGTGAATTAGCTTCTTTAACTACTAGATGAAATCAAAGTTTGGGCTCTCTAACTTCTAAGACTTGGACGCCGTGTCAGTAATCTAAATTTATCAATAGCCTAACATAAAATTCTTCTTAAAGGACTTCTTTATGCTGTTTATCATAGCAACGCTTGTTAAGCTTCCAAGAGTGGCCCTTTCCCTCCAAATGTTTTCAGCTTGACAGATCGCTCTTTTCTGGAGTACACTCAGTCAGATCCCATGCTGCTACTACACATCAATTTCTATATCTGAAGGAAGATGTCAAATATAGAAGAATTAATTTCTGACCCTGTTTTAAAAAGACAAAAAAAAATCTGGGCTTATATTTTAAAACTATGTATGGCTTGGACAATTTATAGTACATGTGTAATGCCATCCTTCTTTTTCTTTTTTAATAGTGAACGCAAACAAAATTAAGGATTCCTTTTCCTTTAGAGTGTCACTTGGATCCTGCCAGGTACTGGGTAGTGAGCCCTGTGACTCCCGATGGTGTGGAGAGGAAGGTGGGCAGGAGGCGGAGGATGGCAGGAAACATTTTATGATTTATGCAGTTTTTCTGAAATATGTTCCCTTTACTTACTGCATAGTGTTACTATTATTATCATTTGGTGGGCCCAAGGCATGGGCCACACACATCATCTGCCTAAAAATAATTCTACAGCCTGTCTGGGTGTCATTATGGTGTTTGTTTCATAACAACTGGCTATGAATCTTTATTAAAATTCAAGTGGGCTGAGACTTGGAGCCAACAATGGGGCCCGTCCACAGCTAATAGAGCACAGTCTGTCCTTGGGAGGCTCTGGCAGGATCAGAGGAGGGTGTGTCAAATATGAGGCACACAGCAAAGCATCTCAGGCCCAGGGACTCTGAAGGAGACAGGATGAGGCCAGGGAAATGCCTTTCTCCCCAAAGAGAATTGTGTTATTTAGCTCCCTCCCAGAGAGAGAATGAATAGATCTGCCGAGCTAAAAACCTGGTTGAGGGTCATGCCACCACTGACCTTGCTGAATGACCTGAGACAGTGAATGCTGAAATGTTAGGGGTGGTTTTTTTTTTTTTTTTAGATTTCTAAAAGCACAAAGGCAACAGCACCAGCTTTTTAGTATATATTTTATAAAAGCACAGGGTTTAGATGGCGGCATAACAACCTTTATAATTGTAAACATTCCTTCATATATTGAGATACAACCTAGGTTTAGGAAACAAAGTCTCCATAAAAATCAGGTAATTATGAAGTATGAAGTTCATAGATCAGTAGGTATTTAATCTCAGAATTAAATACCTATTACTTTTACAAGTATTCTTTTCTGAATTAAAATGCTTTTAAAAAATAACTATGAAGACATAGATATAGGATTGATTGTGAGCAAAAAATACATAGTTGTAGAATTAAGACTAAAGAAAGGTTAAAAAGGGTATATTTGGCAATTAATGACTATATATATATCCTATATATTAAAAAGCTAATATGCAAATTAATTGACTGTCACACTGTCACAAGGTGGTGGTGCCCACAGTGAGAGCGGGGCCAGCTGCTCCATGCACCTGCCCCCAGAGTCCCCTCAGCCCCACCGAGGCCTCTGGTCCTCCTGCACCCCCCACTGACTGAGGCATAGGCAAGCCTCAGATGGTGGCTGCCCAGCCGCCCAGGGCTGGCCCTAGGTTCAGTAACCAGGGCCAGCCAAGGATTGCACTGCTGGCAAAGGCGGCAACAGAGGTATGATGGGTCATGGCCTTCCCTTAGTCCCCAGATCACTTCCTGCCCCTGAGGGCTCCCGGACCTTGAGAAGGGCAGGCCAGGCTGAGGGATCCCCCCTCCCTCCAGTGAATGAACTTTCATGTATTGGGCCTCTAGTCTATATAATAAAAGCCTAAATGATCATTATGGCAGGACGACCAGGACAACCAGTCACTATGATGCGCACTGACCACCAGGGGTCTGATGCTCAATGCAGGAGCTGCCTCCTGGTGGTCAGTGCACTCCCACAGGGGGAGCGCTGCTCATCCAGAAGCCAGACTCACAGCTTGGTGAGTGCCGCTGCCACAGCAGGAGCCTCTCCTGACTCTGCAGCAGTACTACCAAGCAGCGGCAGCAGGCTCAGCAGGCTGGAATGAGCACAAGCAGCGTGGTTCCATCCTGGCCACCTGCCACCTGGTGCACTGCTACTGCCCCCAAGGAGTCCCAGACTGTGAGAGGGATGTCCAACTGCTGCCTTAGGTCCAATCCCGATGCCGAGGGCAGTCAGTCTGAACAACTCAGTGACTCAGGGAGGTGCAGGGAACTCAGGGTGAGCCTGCTCCATGCTTGACTCACCCATTTGATGGTGTTCGCAGGAAACACTGTGGTGACCCAGCCAGTGCACGTGCAGCAACTTCTGAAGCTCAAGCAGCATGGGGTGCAGCAGCAGAAGGCCATCTAGCCACAAGCCGGCAGTCAGACATCCCTCGAGGGGTCCCAGACTGCAAGGGTGCAGGCAACGCTAAGGGCCCAACGTCCCTCCCTCTCACCCCAGTGCACATTTTGTGCACCAGGCCTCTAGTATAAAACAAAAAAATACATAACATTGCATTTGAGAAAAAACTTTTCTTTTAGTCTTTAATATTACTAAAATAATTCAAACTGATTTATCATACTTTATTTTTTTATTTTTTTAAATATATTTTATTGATTTTTTTATAGAGAGGAAGTGAGAGGGATAGAAAGTCAGAAACATTGATGAGAGAGAGCCATGCTTAGTGAAATAAGCCAGTCAATGAAAGAGAAACACCACATGATTTCACTCATTTGTGCATAATAAAGAACATTATAAACTGATGAACAAAAGGATAGATACAGAAGCAGTAAAGCATCAAACAGACTGTTAAATTATAGCAGGAAGGTTAAGGAGAGGGTGGGGTAGATAAGAGATCAACCAAAGGACTTGTATGCATGCATATAAGCACAACCAATGAACACAAGACTCTGGGGGGTTAGGTTATGCCTGGGGGTGGGGAGGGGCAATGGGAAGATATGTATACATGTAACACAATAATTAAAAAAAAAAGAAAAAAAATTAAAAAAAGAGAGACATCGACCAGCTGCCTCCTACACACCCGACACGGGAAATGTGCTTGCAACCAAGGCACATGCCCCCGACCAGAATCAAACCTGGGACCTTTCAGTCCACAGGCCAATGCTCTATCCACTAAGCCAAACTGGTTTGGGCTAGTTTACCATACTTTAATCTTAATATAATAAATGTGGGATATTGATACCATATGCAAAAAAAAAAAAATCCTATTTCATGTCAAAGGGTAAGAATCCTGACACATATTAGTTACTAGTAAGCGATTCTTATTTTGTTCTAGCTATGTGTATAGCAAAATAATTTTGAAATTTCATTATTTACCTAGTAAAGGAAAAGTATAATTTTAAGATCATTAAAATTTTTGTAGGTTTCAAAAAGATTATGATCATTATTAAGTTACATTGTATTTTGAAATTAAATTCCTTTGTATATTTTTAAGAAAAACAAACAACTTGTTTCTACTTATTGTGTTATAAGTAAATCTGATTGAGCAACAACTACAAAGTAATCTACACAGAACTATTGAAAGTATTTAGAGGTGATATCCCTTTGAAAACATTTTTTTTTCCTTAAAAAAAAGGAAGATGGTTTTGAATTCTCAGCAAGGAGTCTCCATCTCAATTAAAAATGGTTCTGAATAGGGACTTAAAAGCTGCTAGTCCATTTCGTTAATGCTCTGGCCATTAGGAGCATATAAAAACAGAAACTAAAGTGATGGGAAATTAGTTTGAATTGTATTTCGTAATGTTAAAGAATAAAAGAAAAGTTGTTTCTCAAATACAATGTCATTTTATTTTATATGTAATATTTGAATCTCTCATTATCAGTTATGTAATCAGTAAAAAAAACATGAGGGGAAGACTGTCTTCATGAAACTCCTAGAAGTTAAAATGGCTATAAACCCTTGTAATAGGGATTGGTTTGTATCTATCTGAGCAGAATGCAGATGTCTCTGTTTTCATTTCTCTGATATAACTCAGTGTCTAAAACAGATTGAGACACTCTGATTGGAGCAAACAGAGATTCTCAGGAGTAGTTCTTTATGATAATTCACTATTCCAGGGAGACCCTCATGTGCTTATGTTTATAGTTCTCTTTACTATCAAAGTATATAGTATAATCATCATTATGCTAAAAATATAAAAATATCAGTTATCCTTTCCATAGATCCCAATTACTATGTTATTAAAGATGTGTAGAGGTCTGATTTTTTTTAAGATCTTTAGAAATTTTATATAGTTTCAGGAACATACTGTTTTGGTAACAATATGCATATATATTCAACATAATTATTATTTCTTATTTGATAATACCATATAATAGTAGCATAGAAAAAAAAATTTGGGCCTATTTGTTATGCTGGTAGGGTGCTACATGTTGGGGCTTTCCAATACAAGTGGCCTTGCATCTTGTTCATCCTGTCACCCAGGGCTGTAGTGCACAGAAGTGCCATTTGTACCTCAAGAAACTTAAGGGGTGACGTTTTTATTGTCTTCTATCTGCATCGTATCCCCAAAATGGGGGAACAACCAAACATGACAGCCTGAAGAGTTTTCACATTCAAATGACCTATTTTTTATAAAAATTACTGTACTACACCAAACTATTTAAAAATTTATTCCAATATTTTGAAAATAAAGTAGTTTAAGTTTTGAGACCTAAGTAGAAAATGAAATTAATATAAATAACCAAAGATTCTGGGCATTTTTTAGTAATAGACATCCTATTATCAAGATTTGGAAGGTCAGTAGCTGAATCTTTTTATAGTGAAGACAATTAAATTCACTACAGTGGAAGTATGCATCTCTGAAAAGTGATAAAGACAAAAGGTGACACATAGCATGTCATGGTTACAAGAGTTTCATCAAAAGATTGATGAAGCTTGAGGGCTCAACAAGGGCTGAGCCACATATGTAATCATCTGTTGGAATCGCTAGAAAGCATCTCCCCCAAACCTGAATAGGATAATCATTTTCTGCCAGACAGCTTAGAGCATATTAATCTACATGTTATTGTCTCCTGTTGGCCAAACACCTGAACAGCTGTAGGCTATTCCCCAATCTGACAATGCTTCTATAAATCCTACCCTTAGAGGTATATTATCTCCACCTTGCCTTAGGAAAAATTGTGTTAATAAAAAGTAAGGGTCTTGAGTCAAGGAGAGAGTCTTTAGCTCCTTTAGATGAAGCTCCTCTGACCCCCAGTGCCTTTCAAAATTATCTTTTGTCTTTGGACTTTTTATTGAATCTACACATAGCCTTTTCTCCAGATTGCTGAACCCTTTGTAATGCTGGGACAAGAACCCCAGCAATATTGGAACATGAGGGACTAGTGAAACATGTACTAGGATACCTAATATTCTGTTAAGGGAGGACCAGGGATAAACTAGGAACCTAAGGGAAGAGATATAGATAAGTGGTTTTAAGAAAAGCAAAGAAAATGAGAGTCTCCACATTTATCTTCAACACCCAAGTTTATAATTAAAGGTTGCATAGGATGACAAAAAAAAAAATACCACTGGTTGTCTCTTTTGATCCAAGAAGGATGTACTTTGGCACCTTAGTCATGAAAAAGTAAATTCAATTCCTCATATTATTCTCTCTGTTTTTCTTATTTAGAAAAAGAGATCATATCTCGTGCCTTTTCTTGTTTTCACTTTTGAGTTGGCTTTTTTTTTTTCCAGACAAGGTGCCATAAATTTTCTTTTGCTTAAGATCTCAAAACTGATTTTCACAGAGAATAATATAGTAGTGTCTCAAGTGTTCTTAATTGGCAGTATATTGCTACCAGCATCACAGATAAACAATGTGTTCAAGAAGAAGTCTTTTCCCTATACCCCTACTTAAATAATAGTCCTATGATGAGAATCTGATCAAGTAAATTTCTTTTAAAGAAATAACTCATATATCTTGTACTAAGTAAAAATAAAATATTTTTAGATTTTGCCCTTATCATGTTCAGCACTCATACTTTTATGTTATTTGATACCTGGGTAAATGTGACTTCAACTTCAGTCTAAAATGTGTTTTAAATTTATATTTAATTTTCTTTTTTAATGCCTAAATAATAGGATAGAAAAAAGAATATTCATGTATTTAGTTAAATTCCAAAGTGTGTTTATATATTTCACAACTTCTCTTTGAGGAGGTGGGTTAGTAATAAGACCATGTAAGTATTTGGCTCTTAACTATTTACAATGAGCTTTGTAGAGTAATAGTATAAAGATATTGATAATAATAATGTTCTCCATTCTTGTATCTGCTGAAAGGAAGAGAAAATTCTCTTAAACACCAATTAATGGAAGGCTCTGGAATTCAATGAGAATGCCCGAATTCCGTTGCTGATTTGTCCAGGTGGGAACAGTAGGCAGTTTTCTTCATCTTCCAGATTCAGATCATGTATTATTACACTTGCAAATTGTCAAGAAGAAATGGTAGCAGTAATACCAAATCCGAAACTGGAGATAATGTGTTATGTCTTGTACAATGCCTTTTGCCAAGTATATTTTTAACTTATATATGCTCTCTATTTAACCTGATCATCTTTTTCACCTATTATTTCTTCTGAAACCTTGTATGTATAAGCATGTGTGCACACACACACACACACATACACTTCCACACAAATACATACTTTATGAAAATGGTGTGTTCTTACTGCATGTGAGGTTGTAATTAGTTAAAGTGAACTTTTAAAAAGAATGGGCTTAATTTATTGACGCTTTCATTAAGAGGAAACTGATGATGCCAATACCGAACACTTTATTTCCAAATGAAGCATGGCATATTGAATGACACCACAGGATCTACCAACATTTCTAAAACATATTGTATAGGACCAGGAAATATTTCTGTTTCAGGGGATGAGCTAGGAACCGAAGCTAGTTTCTGAGGATTTCTGTGACCCTTTTTGTCTTGCCTTGGCTGACTCACCTCTATAGCTGGGGAGGTGGGGGCAGTGTCTTTGGAGAATTCTCACCACAAAGAGTCTGTACTGGATTAACCTGTGAATAAATCCATGTATTCCAAAAACAGAGGCAAAAAAGAAAGTATAAACATTTTTTCACTACACTTGCTTAAAACAGGGAATTTGTGAAAAGTTTTGCTTTTGAAATGGAATAGAATAAATATAACTTTATTGCACCTGGGAATGAATGTTCTTTAAATGCATTTCAAATGTGGTTTGCATACACTCAAACCTAATATGTTAGCTTTCCTTTGGCAGAAGACTATTCTCCTATGCCCTTTTTTGCCCAGTCATCCTAGCAATTCATTGATTAATATCTCAATTTACTGCTCAATCACAATTTATTGGAAACCTCCTGTGTACCAGGTTTGCAGTACAGAGTAATGTCATCCAAGGGTAAGAATTCCCTTGCATGATACTCAGCATCCTAACTGCCTAGAGATGCAATGAGAAACAGAGAAATAATGTTTTCAAACATTGCATCTTTTTTTTTTAATGCAACAATGACAGAATGCCAAACAGTCTACTCTGGTCCACATATGTGATTCACATTCAGAATATCTGTTGGGTCCCAAAATAATGGACAGGTATGTTACGTGTGATTAAAATGTTCAAAAGTGTCTCTTTAGCCATGCACTTTACTTGTCTGATCTGTATTATTTCCAGTGCACTAAGCTGATAAATATTCTGGCAGGTTTTTTATTAATTCCTTTTGCTTTTATTTTGTAGCTTTTGACTGACATCTATTCACTTCAAGGGTGATTTTCCTGTTGGCAAGAGGCAGAAGAGACGCATTAAGCGTCACCTTCAAGGAACAAGCAATTTAAGTACTATAATGAGATGGGTCTTTTCAGAGTCTATAATTGGTGACAAGGTATGGCAGCTTCATATCAGACAAATATGTACAACACAGAGCTTATTAATGAGGATGGAGCATCATATTCAAGAAAGCTTCTGTGACTATGAGACAGGAGAATATAACAGATAGTGTAGGTTGTTACTAAGTCCAATATCTCCAATTTGCATCATAAAACTTTCATGTAAGACAATTCAAGCTAATCCAGAATGGGATATTTTCCCCCTTTAGAATTCACTAGGGTAGCCAGCAATCCATCACTGTGGATCCCAGCCCTCACAGACAAAAGCAATAATCATCTAAACTTGCAGATATGTTCAATTTAATTGGGTTAGTTTAGTAACCTTCCTTGTATTAGAGCCAACTTGCAAAAAGATGTAATATTTTCACAGTTATGAAGACATAGCAGCTGGCCATAGTAAGATTTGATTGTGGATCAAGAAATCAGATTTCCATCAAGTTAAGAACTCTTCATGGAAATATATCTGGAATAAATAATAAAGTAAAATGATTAACAAGGAAACCTACAAAGATATTGGCAAGGCATACAAAACCTGCCTCACTGACAATGTTTCTCAGCTTACTGTTACGTTTTTACTAATATTTCAAGGGAAACATTAATTTTAAATAAAGCTAAAATATTAAAAAAAGTAGGTATTGAAACACTATATTATTTTTGAATGTTTTAAGTTTCTTAAAGTCCTAAGAAACTTCAAGATATTCACATTATTTTGCAAATATTAATTCATTAAGCTTTATTCAATGTTTTAAGAGAGGTAGTAGTGTCTTTTTTTTAACATTCTTAAAACATGTAAAAGTAAACAAGTTTTATTCATTCCAATACAATTTCAAGAGAAGCCAAAAAGAGAACCCAGGTGTTAAGTTCCTGGTGCTTTGTTATAATTGAGAAATGATACTTTCTTTGTGAACAATAGAAAAGTAGTTAGAAAATAAATACGTCTTCTTAAATGTAACGTTGGGACCTCTTTTAATGAGGTAAGTGACCAAGATGCTAAAGAATAAAATGCAATCCTCTCACCATCTGCAGCATATTAACAAGTTTCCTTGAGGAACTGTTTACAGTGTAATTACAAATAAAGATAAGATTAAAATAAAAACCGAACGAAAGGTAAAGGATTTTCTAACTTAAAGTATCCCTTTCCTGGTTCTCAAGCGTTCATTTATGGAGAAAGCTGCCTTCAAGACTTCAGCATGTATTGCTTAAAGAGGGGTTTTCGCTTATAATTATAAACCCTATATTTTATTAAGTTATAGGATTCTCCCTTGGATTGTCACTCTATGGTAATGTTTCTAGGGAGTTCTTGAATTTTCCAAGTAATTGAAATATTTTGTGAAGTCCAAATTTGTCCTTCTTTGATTATAAGCTAGAAATCATAGTTCAATGAAACTTTTAGAAGCATTTAAAATTTTAAGTGTATATTGATGAAAATGTCTAGGAACACATTTGAAACTAGAGTGATTGCATGGGTATATTTCCTAATGCATCATGTATGACAAGGTCTGAGGAACTAGAAGTACTTTCTTCTGGGCATTAGGACCAGGGAGAAAGAGTCCAGTGGTCAGAGACTTGCTTCTCCTGATTGGTCAGAGACAGATCAGGGCTAACAAATTAGACTTACATATTCAGAGAGGATGGAAAGGTCTGTCTTGTTTCACTCTCTCCAACTTAACTTTATTCTTATCCTCAGGCCTATGATACACAAACCAGTTCAACCTTGACCTGACTGAGAAAGTAAAAGGGGGGAAGATTATTTATTTAGATCATCTTAAATCTTAGGTGATATATTTCAAATAAGTGCTACAGGATGTAATCTGACTTAGACACCTCTAATTTAGTGAGTCCAATTGTATATTACATGTATATTTCATGTGTCTGTTATACTTGTTTCACACCTACTTTTCTTGGTAGATGAATAATATGTAACTGATTTTTAAAAAAATATATATTTTATTGATTTTTTACAGAGAGGAAGGGAAAGGAATAGAAAGTCAGAAACATCGATGAGAGAGAGACATCGATCAGCCGCCTCCTGCATGTCCCACAGTGGAGATGTGCCCGCAAGCAAGGTAGATGCCCCCGACCAGGATCGAACCTGGTACCTTTCAGTCCGCAAGCCGACGCTCTATCCACTGAGCCAAACCGGTCTCGGCTGTAACTGATTTTTTAAAGATTAAATTCTTGGGTCCTCCTTTTATTAGTCCATCTTCCCAGAAACAACCTTATATGTAACCAAAGATACAGCAGCAAACTATGTTGAATTGAGGGTAGGCTTTATTATTAGTCAGTTCTGAGGTCAAGCACAGGTAAGCTACACAGCTCAGTACCTTGTTGGTATGAGAAACATAGACAACCCTGCATATCTGAGCTTGACTTTTCTCATTTCTACGTAAAAGTAATAATGTTCACTTTGTAGGACTGGTTTACTGTTTAGAAATAATGTATGTAAAGTGTCTACTAACTAACATTTAGTAGATGCGCAATGCATTTTATTGCTGTTATTTCTACTGTTTTAATATGAGGGAGTAGGTCTCTGGGAAGAGGAAGCTTATCTGGGTGAGGACTTGTGTGAATCATTGAGGGATGTCTTCTCTTTTTCAAATGCCTTGCTGTTGTCACGAACTGTGTTTATGCCTTTTTCCCAAGTGGTTCATCCTCATCTTTCCTGGCCATCTGCTTGCAACCTTGCCTCTCTTTCACTTTCACTAAGTGCTCAGTAATACACATAAGATGACAGCTGACCACTTCCAAGTGTGGTGACTCAGCTCTTAGTCTTGTTTGGGAAGTCACTTGCTTTCTCCTCATTTACACAGTAAAACATTGGGAGGAAGGAGATTGATTACGTGATAGAAATTGTTTATTCTTTCTTATCCAGAAACTTAAAAAACAAATTGTTTTCAATGTATCTTAGCTTTTCTTTGAAATAATGTTTTGTTTATAAAAGATTAAAAGAGGATTTAGACAAATATCTATAAATTATCAAAACTCAAATATATTTTGTCTAATAAATAATGCTTCTCATTCTCTAGAAGGATTTAAACACTGCTGACCAGGAAGGAAGTAGCAGGTAGAGAAAAAGATGTCGCTGACAGTTCTTTGGTGGCATTAGCAAGCAAATGTGTCTACTAATCTAGGACTATTGTAGTTATTGGTTTTATAACAGGTATATCAACAGTTAATATTATTTCAGCAATGCAACATAATAGAAATATGAAAATATGAGGAATTTGAATATAAGAAGAAGATATTTTAAGAGTCTAGTATTAAGGGAAAGAAAGGGCTATAAGCTAACCAAAAATGCCAAAAATGATTGTCTTCAGTTAGATGAAAATCACATGTAAAATATGTTCTTTAAAATGAATAAAGACATTTTCCTGTAATTTTTTCTGACAGGTATCATTTTTCCAGGGCAAATGTTTGAATATCTCAGTTACTTTTAAAAAGTAACAGCTGCTAATATTTTCTGAAGTTTGAAACATTGACCACAGTCCATCAGGTGTTGAGTTGAGCTAAAACTTCTTTCATAATTGTTGGTGATTTTTATTCTTTCTGTCCCTCTAAGTGAGCTTATTTGTAGAAAGCCGAATCTCACACTCCTGTGGACTGAAAATAATTTTAAATTGGAGTTGTTAAAATATACCAGTCTACTTGCTTGACTTTCAAGAGAAAAAGAAAACTTTTAAGTCTTTATCAAACATTTAAATCTTAACTCTTCCCATTTATTTCTTCTTTCAGGCAGATCACAGTACTTCTCTAAGTTTTACCTCTGTGCTCATGAAGAAATGTTACAGTTCCTTCATCCCCCTATGTTGTATAACTTATTTTTACAAACTTTGGGTCTTTTGTTTCTAGAATCTGGAAAATGGTGGTTTTTATCTATGAGAAAATGAAAAAAATATTATAAATTGCTCACTTTGTTTCCCAGTTTATTCCTTCTTCAAGTTAATACTGTGTTCCCCCTGGACATCTTCTCAAGTGAGCAATAGGTAGCATAGAAAAATGATGTGGTGTTCTGCTTCTCATTCTCTAGAAGGATTTAAACACTGCTGACCAGGAAGGAGGTAGCAGGTAGAGAAAAAGATGTCGCTGACAGTTCTTTGGTGGCATTAGCAAGCAAATGTGTTGTCTTGATTTATAAAGGGTTTTAATGTCATCAATAGTAATTCAGCAAAGAGAGAGTTGTAAAATGCGGCTCAAAATGTAGCAAATTGCATCATTGTTAGTGCTTTAGAATTTTTAAATATCTGCAGCAGATGGTAGCGTGCTAGGAGCAATGTCTTGCTTTAGTGTCTCAGAAAAGTTTGTGTCATCAGAAACCCTAGCATGATTGTGGCTTCTCTGGCCTGCTGAAAAAGGTTGCTATTTACTTTCCCTCAAATAATAATTCTGCTTTTAGAAATATATATATATATATATATATATATATATATATATATATTTTATTGATTTTTTACAGAGAGAAAGGGAGAGGGATAGACAGTTAGAAACATCGATGAGAGACATCGATCAGCCGCCTCCTGCATGCCCCCCTACTGGGGATGTGCCTGCAACCATGATACATGCCCTTGACCGGAATCAAACCTGGGACCTTTCAGTCTGCAGGCCGATGCTCGATCCACTGAGCCAAACCGGTTTTGGCTGCTTTTAGAAATATTTAACAGAATATCAAGAAATCAGAATTACTAAGAGAAATGGTTCACTTTCCACAGTTATAAGAAACATGATAGAGCATCCTTAGAAAAGAAGTGGCATGCTTTGAAACACCTTTGTGGGGACTCTTTTTGCATGAGAGAAAAGTTCTCTGACATATATTGTCCAGAATGGTTTTAAATGTCCTGAGTAAGGAAGCTAGTTATATTTTTTTTAAATTTATTTTTTCAGTAATGTACAACAGTTAATACTTTATTTCTGAGAGCTTCCTAAAAATCTTATCCCATTGTTTACAAATGGTGGAACTGAACCTTTTAGGGTTTATCTGAGAACATATATCTGGTATTAGGCCACCAGGGATTTCTTCTTCTCCTTTAACTTAGATTTTTTGTTTTACACTTTTCTAATGCACTAAGCTATAAACAATTAATCAAGTAATAAACTAAATTAATATTTGTGGCCAGTAAAAAAACTTCCTAAACTGAAATTGATAAGTGTCTATGCAATAATTGTGGGATCAATCTCCTGGAAAGTTATTAAGCAACTAGAGCCCGATGCATGAAATTCATGCAACGGGGTGGGGGTGTCCCTCAGCCCAGCCTAGACCCTCACCAACTTGGGACCCCTCGAGGGATGTCCAACTGCTCATTTAGGCCTGATCCCAGTGGGATCCTGGTGGGATCAGGCCTAAACAGGCAGTTGGATAACCCTCTCACAATCCAGGACTGCTAGCTCCCAACTTCTTGCCTGCTGGCCTGCCTGATTAGCCCTAACCACTTCTGCCTGCCAGCCTGATCACACTCGAACCACTTCCCTACCAGCCTGATCAACACCTAACTACTCTCCTGCCAGCCTGATTGCCTCCAACTGCCCTCCTCTGCATGCCTGGGTCTCCCCAACTGCCCTCCTCTGCATGCCTGGGTCTCCCCAACTGCCCTCCTCTGCATGCCTGGCTCCCCCCAACTGCCCTCCCCTGCAGGCCTGTTTTCCCCCAACTGCCATCCCCTGCAAGCCTGGTCACCCCTAACTGCCTTCACTTGTAGGCCTGTTCCCCCCCACCAACTGCCCTCCCCTGCTGGCCTGATCACCCACAATTGCTGGCCATCTTGTGGCAGCCATCTTGTGTGTGATGGTCAATTTGCTTATTACTTCTTTATTATATAGGGTGGGTTGCCTTACTTTTGAGAATCATACAAAAATCAAAATGAAGAATAGGCTAAAATAACATTATTTTGTTTAAAAGGAGCAAATCTCACCAAAAAATACTTCAAAATAAGAACTATTTCACCAGCAAACATTATATACAAATAACCTTGGATAGGTGTTGATCCTGGTGGCTTTTGGGACAGGCTTTGAAATCAGTCTACTTAGGTTGGAATCAGCATGGCCAATTAATGCTGAGTTAAGACTGTTACTTAAATGTCTTGTGCCATGATTTTCTCACCTTTAAAATGAAGCTACCCATTCAAAACTGTTGTGAGGATCAAATGAGTTGATGATGTAAACACTTTAGTCTCTGGCAAACAGCAAGCTTATTACAAATTCAATGACTCTATTATTTATTATTATTATTACCTAGAGGCCTGGTGCATGAAATTTGTGCACAGGGTAGGGAGAGAGGGGGTCCCCTCAGCCCAGCCTGAACTCTCTCCAATTTGGGACCTCTTGGGGGTTGTCCGACTGCTGGTTTTGGCCTAATCCCTGGGATTGTGCCGAAACTGGCAGTCGGATATCCTTCTCACAATCTGGAACCACTGGCTCCTAACTGCTCACCTGCCTGCCTGCCTGATTGCCCCGAACTGCCCCCCCCCCTTTTAGCCTGAACACCCCTAACTGCCTCTGCCTGCCAGTCTGATTATCCTTAATTGCCCCTCCCCTGCTGGCCTGGTCACCCCTAGCTTACCCTCCTGCCAGCCTGGTCACCCCTTAGTGCCCCTCTGCTGGCCTGGTCGCCCCAACTGCTCCTCCAACCATCCTGGTTGCCACTCACTGCCCCCTCTACTAGCCTGGTTTCCCCCAAGTACTCCTCCTGCTAGGCTGATTGCCTCTTACTGTCCCCTTCTGCTGGCCTGGTCACCACTTACTGCCCTGCTCTTCCAGCCTGGTTACCCCTAACTGCTCCCCCTGCCAGCCTGGTCGCCCCAAGCAGCCTGCTGATCAGTTGTTTGATCATCTCTTGCCGGCCTTGTTGCCCCATGCAGCCTGTAGTTCGGTTGTTACTGTGAGGGTGTCATGACCGATTTGCATATTACCCTTTTATTAGTATAGATTAAATTTCATGCTTTATAGGGTGACCTTATTTCAGGAAGACAGCATGACAGTTGTGGGGACAGGCAGAAATGCAGAGGTTATTATGGGGAAAGCTAAAATGTGCCAAAGAATTAGGAGAAAAACAGGTTATAAAGCAATTTACTAGGGAGTTGCTCCAAAAATCATTATCTACTTTATTGTCTTATGGAAGTATCTAGAAAACAGACAGTTGACTTTGTATAATTTCTCTTTTAACCTGTGCTTCAGCTCCTTCCAACCTTTTGTACCTTAGTTTCATTTTCTTTCTCTAGATGTGTATACATTTTCCCTCCTAAAATTAAGTGTCCTTGGGAAAGAGAGTATAATTCCAATTAAGGCTACTGAGAAAAGACACTTGAAGAAGAGTACAATAAGGACTTCCACCCTACTGGCTTTTCTATCTTGTGCTCAGCCAGTCTTAATAATACTCAAGAGAGAAGAGATAATCTTGGAGGAGATGGGAGAGGAACATTTTTATTCTGCCCCATTGCATCACAAACGCCTAAGAGAGAGTTGACTTTATTTGTTCTCAAGGTTCTCTCACCTCCAGGTACCAAGGGACCAGGTCAGCATTTTCACTAACTAGTCCTTACACCTCCCTCCCACACCAATCTCTTCCTTCCTGAAGGCCACTCCTCTTGTGTGGCTCTCCTGCTCACAGAAAGGCAAGGGGTAAAGTAAACAAACCCTCAAAACAAAGGCAAAACATTGCAAGGCATATTGGGGAAACATTTCCAGAGATCTTTTATTCTGAGCCTCAATTCTTAATGTGTTGCCTTAGTCACCAGTCTTAGAGATTCTTTTCTTTTGATGTAACATTTTGGCCTTTATCTTAGACTCTCTTTAGTTTCATGTAAAGTTACCTGTTAGAATTTGGCATTCTTTAGTCCTTACCCAGTGCTTGTTACTTTATGATCAAGGACAAAGGCATTGATGCCACTGGCTAATGTTCTTGCTGTGCATCTGTCACCACTGACATTCGCCTTTCTGGCAGATACTCTTGAAAAATAATACACCATTTTTTGAGGGTCATGTCTTTTCATAGATTTAGTCCTCAGCATATATGAAAAAAAGCCAGTCTTTCTCTATCTTCCTTAGCACAGCTCTGATGTGGTGCCTGTTTTTTAAAGGACTTTGTTGGAACTCAGCCACACCCATTCATTTTACATATTGCCTAAGGCCGCTTTGTGCTCCCATTGCTGAGTTGAGTTGCAACATAGACCTGTGGCTTGCAAAGCCTCAAATATTTACTATCCTGCTCTTTACAGAAAAAAATTACCAACCTTTGTTTTAGAATTTAGCAAAGTCAAAATCTGGAATGAGCCTGGGTCCCCAGTGCACAGAGAGGAGAGCTGCCACAAACCTGAACCCAAACTTTCCTGACTATTAGAGGAGCCAGATAAAACAACAACAACCTGTTATGGACGATATAGTAAATGTCACAGTTTATTTGTAACAGCTATTTATCCCATGTTTACTCATGCATCCATTTGCAAATGTAAAAAAGTAAGCCAGGGAATGTAAATTACTTAGCCAAGAAGTTATTAGTAAGTGAAAAGGAAAGGATTTGAATGCAGGTCTGAGTGACTCTTAAATCTGTCCTATCTTTCCTTCTCAGTCAGTGTGGCTCAGTTGGTTGGAACATCGTCCTGCACACCAAAAGGTGGCAGGTTTGATATAAGGCACATATTCAGGATGTGGGGTTTAATCTTCTGTCACCTGTAGGAGGCAAATGATCAATTTTTTGCTGACACATTGATGTTTCTCTCTATCCCTCTCCCTTCCTCTTTCTAAAATTAATCCTATATAATAAAGAGGTAATATGCAAATTGACCATCACTCCAACACACAAGATGGCCACCCCCATGTGGACACAAGATGGCCGCCAAAAGATGGCCAGCAGGGGAGGGCAGTTGAGATTGACCAGGTTGGCAGGGGAGGGCAGTTAGGGGCAACCAGGCCTGCAGAGGAAGACAGTTGGGAGCTACCAGGCCTGAAGGTGAGGGCAGTTGGAGTGGACCAGGCATACAGGGAAGAGCAGTTGGGAGGGGGATCAGGCCTGTAGGCAAGGGCAGTTGGGGTTAACCAGGCTTACAGGGAAGGGCAGTTGTGGGGGAACAGGCCTACAGGGGAGGCAGTTGGGGCAAACAGGCCAGCAGAGGAGGGCAGTTAGGGTGACCAGGCCTGCAGGGGATGGCAGTTGGGAGCAACAAGGATTTCAGGGGAGGGAGGGCATTTGGAAGAGACCAAGCCTGTAGAGAGGGCAGTTGTGGGGGACCAGGCCTGCAGTGGAGGGCAGTTGGGGGCAATTGGGCCAGCAGGGGAGCAGTTAGTTGTCAATCAGGCCAATAGGGGAGTGGTTAGGAGGTGATCAGGCTGGCAGGCAGGCGAGTGGTTGGGAGCTAGCAGTCCCAGATTGTGAAGGGGATGTTCGACTGCTGGATCCTTATGGACTGGGCCTAAACCAGCAGTTGGACATCCCTGATGGGTCCCAGATTGGAGAGGGTGCAAGCTGGGCTGAGGGACACTGCCTCCCCTCCAGTGTATGAATTTCATGCACTGGACCTCTAGTACTATATATGGTCTTATGTGACTATCTTCTTTAACTTAGCTTAACATTTTCAAGGTTCATCCATGGTGTGGCATATATCAATACTCATTCCTTTTTATTGATGAACTAGAGGCCCAATGCATGAAAATCATGCAAGAGTAGGCCTTTCTTTCCTCAGCTGTAGTAGTCGGCTTCCCTCTGGGCACCATCAGGCACCCAAGACCCAGGCTTCCCTCACAGCCATGGCTTAATCTGAAGGTCATGCAGAAGGATGTCCAATTTAATTAGCATATTACACTTATATTATTATCGATAACAATATGCTGTTGTATGGATATATCACATTTTGTTTATCCACTTTTTAGCTTAAGAGTAATGTTTCTATGAACATTTGTGTACAATTTTTATGTAAACATAGATTTTCATAGCTCTTGGGTATATATCCAAGAGTAGAATTGCTTGATTGCATGGCAACTCTATGTTAAACATCTTAAACAACTGCCACACTGTTTCTGCAATTTCTGCTCCATTTTATAATCCCACCAGCAATGTCTGGGGATTGCAGTTTCTCCATATATTTTCTAAGAGTTGTTTTGTCTGTATTTTTTATTTATCCATCCTTTTGGGTATATAGTAGTATCTCATTATGGTTTTGACTTGCATTTTCCTAATGACTAATGAAATTGATTAACTTTTCATTTGCTTGTTGTTCATTTGTATATCTTCTTTAGAGAAATGTCTATTCAAATTCATTGCCTCTTTTAAATTTGGGTTGTCTGTTAGTTGTTAGGTTATAAGAGTTCTTTATATATTCTGGATATAAGTCCCTTATGATTTGAAAATATTTTCCTGGATTCTATGGGTTAACTTTTTGATGGTGTCCTTAAATTTTTTTCTTTTGTCACTGTGCTTTTGGTGTTATGTAAAAAAGCCATTGTTTAATCCAAGGCCATGAAGATTCATACCTATGCTTTCTTCTAAGAGTTTTATAGTTTTAGCTGTTATTTTTAAGCCTATTATCAATTTTGACTTAGTTTTTTATATGATGTGATGTAGGGCTCCAAATAACTTCACTCTCACATGTGGATGTCCAGTTGTCTCAGCACTATTTGATAAAAAGATTTCATGCATTCTTCAACTTTTAATTAGCATGTATTATGAGTTTTATGATTGAAACCATTAAATGTAGTAAAAATTATACCAAATGTTTTCCAAAATTAAATATTTGTAGGAGAATAATGGAATATCACAGATATTGCAGGCAAGAATCTGATTCATGGAAAATAGAGAAGGCTAAGCTGTCATATGCAAAATAGACATTAAAGAATTTAAAGAGAAAAAAGAGATGGACCTTTGAGAGAGTAATTTCAAAGACTGGATTTGATTCATTTAGGGATTAAGTGTATGAGTAATCCTATATAATAAAAAGGTTATATGCAAATTGACCAAATGACCAAATGGCAGAACAACTGGTCACTATGACATACACTGACCACCAGGGGGAAGACACTCAATACAGGAGCTGCCCCCTGGTGGTCAGTGTGCTCCCACAGGGGGAGCATTGCTCAGCTACCTGACAGCTGGTGACCAAAATGGCCAGATGGAGTGGGCCTACGCTGCAGTCAGACATCCCCCAAGGGCTCCTATATTGTGAAAGGATACAGGCTGAGCTGAGAGAGCCCCCTCCTCACCCCCAGTGCATGAATGTTGTGCACTGGGCCTCTAGAGTAGAGATAAAAACAGTGAACATGGGCTATGCTTTCAAGAAATTTGTTGATAAGACAGAATCAGAGTTCAAATAAAAAGAAGAGATGGAAGGAAGATTCTTACAGTGTAGAGGAACTTGTGTTTTGGAAGAATAGGAGGTTTTAGTTAGGGAAAGATTGAGGATTCAGAAAAAAGAGAATAATCGATGAAAAAAGATG
Organism: Lasiurus cinereus; assembly: GCA_011751065.1. Classification (NCBI taxonomy): domain Eukaryota; kingdom Metazoa; phylum Chordata; class Mammalia; order Chiroptera; family Vespertilionidae; genus Lasiurus; species Lasiurus cinereus. The sequence continues at coordinate 31,376,534 of JAAGEH010002531.1, forward strand.
TGAGAGAAGGGTGTTTAATAGGGTACAGGCTTAGGAGTAAAGCTATGGTTCAATTTTCTTGAATGTAAGAAACTGAGAAACTGGAAGGCAGAAGGAAAAGAATACAAAGAAACAAGAGAGAAGAAGTTATGCAAAGAGAATAGATGGAATAAGAGCAAAAGAGGAAGAGTTTTTTAATGATATGGCATTCTGATGGGATCACTAAGTCAAAGTTTATAAATTTAATGAGCTGTTGTTTGCTTATTTACCTGTGTATAAGGAATAACAAATTTCAGATATGCATTTTGTTTATACATTTTGAGAGTTGACCAAAACAAACAAAAAATGACTTCCCTTAAAATTAAGACATTTAGCAACGCAGAGCCTGCATAGAGGAACAGCAACAATCACAGAAGGGTTCAGATTAGTTGTTCCCTTTAAAGAGAGAATGCACTTTACAGTTTGCCTCAGTATTTACCACTCCCATATATATGGGATAATAATCAATAATATATGGGATAATAATCAATAATTAATAAGTAAATAAACAGAATTAAAAGCATATATAAGCAGAGATGATTTTCTGCTAATTCATCTATTACTTGTTTAGCTTTACAAACTTGAAAAGAAGTAGTGACATGTTTATTTAGTGAAATCTATAACATTGAAGGCAGGTTGAGGGAGGGCACTGCTTATAAACAACAAGAAGTGGCTTTATTGTGCTGGGAAATATAAGAATATTATACCCAAGAATTGTAAACTACAAATGGAAGTTAAGGGGGGGGAGAGACCAAAATAAACAAAGATATTTTTAAATTAGAACAGTTCTACCTCTCCCCACCTCTTCCCTATGATAATGAGCAATGAATCAAATGTATAAAATCCAAGATCCTCTAATTCCCTGCAGGCTAACTCATACAAATGACTACTGCAGTTTCACATTTCTGAGAATCTAACAAAATAATATATTTTCATATAATATTGCTTTTGAATGTTTATTCCAAAGTGAGCCAGTTGCATGGTTTTGGATCATATTTAAAAAAAAAATCAATGCAGGTAATGAATTACCCTGATGTGCTTGAATTTACAACTATCATTGTAAAACTATTGTACAATTCCCTAAACCTATTCTTCTGGGAACTTGAATAAATCATTAATGCTTTCTTACTGCATTTCAAATTTTCACCTCTAAAGTACTTGTAAAGTCCTCTTTCCCATCCAATCACATGCCAGTTTTCTAGCCGCTAGAGAGAATGGATTGAGACTTTCCTGTTTTGATTTAATAATTTTTAAGTGTTTGATGCAATCACACATTTATATCTGCCCAGGCGCAATGGGTGCTGCCTACACAGTTTTCTTTAGAAAAGTGCACATACATGAGAAATGTGTCCTGCCTCCCTTCACCCATGCTGCAGAAATAGTCGTAAATGGAATGAAATTCTCAGGAGGAGGTGCGGAGGATCAGAAACGTGTTAGTTTTTTTCTCTTTGCTTCAGCATCACATTCTTGCTTTTCTGGGTTTTGTGGTCTAGCTCTAATGTTTCCCTCTATGCGACCACCCACAAGTTGTCTGGTTGTGTCTGTTGATCTCAAATGGGTCCCTTTTTTATAATCCTCCATCTGATCAGTTTGGGAGAAGTTAAGAAGAAAAGCATTGGATGCCAGCAAACCTCATTTTTCTGAGCATATCTAATTTAGAATCCATATAACATTGGCACATGGAAACAGGTATTGTGTTTTCATGTTGCCTTTTAGTCACTTATCCCCATCAAGAAGAGACAGACCTACATTTCCCAACTAAAGCTCTCCAAAAACACATAAATAGCAAGCTGTTCCTTCACAGTAATCTTTACAAAACAATATCAATAACAACAAAGGAAAGAAGAAAACCACTCTCATATTAAAGGAATTTTTTACATTTTTTCCCTTTTGTCGATTCTAAAGATAAACGTTAAAAACAGAAATTTAAATAGATGCACTTACGTACAAATGTACTCAAGCAAAAATTTGTTTACTGCCTTCCTCCTCACCCACCACTTCCCAGGATGGGAAGGGAGGAGGAAGACCATAAAACCACAGATTTCATCATGCTTGGTTCTTGCAGGAGCTATTGCTATGGGACTGTCATCATTTCTGTTAATACTTTTGTTGTAGTGGTGTTTATTTTTTCATTCCCTTCAGAATATAATTGGATACTTGAACATATTCATGTTGTTATTGAAGTTGTTTTGGTGACATGATATGACTTAATTGCTAGATTTTAAAAATAGGGTTAGTTGTTGTCTATCAATTTTAAATCAGTAGATATCACTAAGATTTCAATCAGCTGATGATGATGATTATGATAAATAAGCAGGAATAATCAGAAATTTCTGAGAGGCCAGGTATGGAATCATAGCAAAATTTTACTTTAGAGAATCTTGAAAATTTAAACATGAAAACTGCCCACAATCTGGGCAAGTTTCCTCACCAGGAAGTGAACTGGCAGCAGATACTGAACCAGCTGAGCAGGCCAGGACTATATTCTAAGTGTTTTAAAGTATTTAACCACTGTTTTTTTTGTTGTTGTTGTTGTTTTTTTACCTGAAGAAGAGGAATCACTATGCTACTAAATCAATACATGTATTTTATATAATTTAAATTGTTAGAATTAGTTGCTGCTAATGCCATCAGCATAATTTACTATCAGCAACTTAGCACCATAGAAAGGTACTGAATTTTGGTTCCCTTCGGCAATAATAAATTACCAAAGGCATGATCCTAAATTGAATTTTACACTGCAAGAAATTTACTAAGAAGGGTACCAGCACATCTGCCTCTATAGGGAATGATTTTGCATAGTAAGTGTTGATCTGCATAACCATATGATCATCGCAAGTGCTGATTACCAAATCTGAATCATCATTACTTAGCAAACTTCTATAAATACACATGGCACCATGTAATATATTCAGCTGTGCTAAATTAATGACAACGCCCTTACCCCAAGGAGCTTGGGGGTCTAAAAACAAAGAACGACATAAAAGACAAAAATGTAGAACACACACTAAGTTGGGAGAGATCTTCCATGATAGAAATTCAGTGAAGGATTTTTATGGTTTGTGGCAGCAGGGGAATTAAGTATCCATATAAAGTTTGCCTTTTGAATTGCTCTCACTATAAGTTAAGTGCTGCCTGTGAAAGAAATCCAGCATTTTAATGTATTCTCAGGAATTTTAGACATATATTTCTAACTGCACTTTTAAAAAGAATCTTCACGTGAGTATATTTAAATAGCACAAAATCAATGTATTCAACACTCATTACCTCTTCTTCACTTTTACTAATTTTTTATTGTTCCTTGAATAAGCTTTTGGCTTGATTGAAGGCCCAGTGTATTTCCAGTGATTACTCAAATTTCAGAAGTGCCTTCTCATCATTCCTCTCCCTCACCTGCCACCAAATCCCGTAGATTACCAAATTGATGCTATATTCTCCATGTGCACCTTCTTACTCCTATTTTAGGTCATCTTTATTTTAGACTATGACTTTGATCTTTCATCCATCTCCTCCCTTAACTGTCCCTTAAAGTCACACTTAAAATATCTCTTAGCCACTCCTGGTCCAGGTCATTTTCAGTTCTTTACAATCCAAACCACACTCCTCTTTTCATTCTTACTTCCTACCAATCCCTACTCACCATACCATAAAACTGTAGTTTTTGATACTCTAGTCACTTTACATAACTATATATATTCTTTGTCCTTATTATGTGAGACTTAGGAAAAATGGTCTTCCCTTATACAACTTTCTAAAGAAGCCCAGGAATAAATGTGTCCTTTAACTTATCTGTACCTATATAACTTGATAGAATTTGTTTTTGTCTAGAAGATTTTGGTTGGCTGCCTCTCCACCTGTAATGTCCCTCTTACACCATCAGGAGCACCCAGATTTCCCTTCCTTATTTGATTGGCATTATAATGCCTGAAATTCTTCTCTCTGTTTTCTTCCCAGTGGAGATCAAGCCTGTGGTTAGAGTTAAACTCTAGTAAGGAGAGATGGATGATTCATTGTAAGATACATTTTTTAGAGTTTTTTGGTGTTTTTTTTTTATCAAGCTGTTTCCAAAATTGGCTACATCCGTGGACCAATCTGTTATGTGAGTTAATCACCTTTTTTTTTTTTTTCTTAAGCCAGAGTTGGGTTTTCTGAAAAATCCTGTTTCTATTTGGATTTTCTAAACTTACAAATATTTTCTCCAGTATAAATTATAAATTCTATGAGGACAAGGAGTATCTCCATTGTCTCCTCATCCTGCCCATGCTGGCATGTTAGGTTAGCAGTAATTTAATCAGATACCATATGATCACTTGTCAAGAATACTTCCAAAAGAAATACTTCAGGGATGAGAGATTGAACTATGTGACCTGAGGTGTCCCTTCTACCTCTCCTCATTTTTTATGACTCTATTAGTTAAAGGCTCCAAAGATATTTCATGTTGCAAAGTTGCCTGTGATGGTACACACAATAAAACAAAAATGGGTGTTTTCATTTCCCAGAGGGCTCATGACCAAGTACAACAAACTGACTGGGTGGGTTTGATCAACGGAAGTTTATGACCTTACAATTCTGGAGGATAAAAGTCCACAATCAAAGTGTCAGCAGGACCATGTTGCCTCTGAAGGATCTAGGAAAGAATCTGTTTCATGCCTTTTCTCAGCTTCTGGTTGCTGGCTGGCAATCTTGGGCTTCCTTGACTTGTATAATTCCACAAGCCTTCTCACAAGGTATAGTCTTCCTTTGTGTTCACGTGGTGCTCTTCTCATAAGAACACCAGTCGTATTGGATTAAGATCCCACACTACTCCAGCTTAACCTAATTTTAACATAGCTGTTTACATCTATATTAGCCTAATTTCCAAATAAGGTCACACTTTAAGGTGGTGGGGAGTTAGGACTTCAGCATATCTTAATTTGGGGGGACACAATTCAAACCATAACAAATGTCAATAAGTAGTGTTTTCAAGGAGGAGTTTAATTAGGGCTCCTTGTTCTAGAGAGAGGAATGGGATAATTAAGACTCTGAGGGAGAAAGCGAAATGATTTAAGGGAGGCAAAGAAAGTATTCATATTACCCATAAATGGAACTGACACCTGGTGACCAAAGACCATTTTTTAACAAATATGTTTTTCTCTGTGACTGGTGCTTGCATGAAAGAAAAATAATCCCAGTGGACACTAGCTCCGCCAGGCAAAATGCCATTCATGTTAAGAACAAACTTACTGGTGAGGAGATGCTTTTATTCAGTTTTGCTCATGAATAAATTATCTCTTTAAAAAATTCATAAGAGAAAAATACCATGTTAAGTTGTTTTCACTTTTATGGGGTTATCTGTTTATCCAGATGAGGACATTATGTAATTTTAATGAATGATTGTAGCAATATATTCTTTTGTTTCATAACAAGATTAAAATTGATTCTGAACATAATACAGATCATTCTGTTGAAAGGGGAACCCCAAGGCTTTTTCTTCTTTATGGAACTATTGTCACAGAACAAATTCACTTGTAACACCTGTTTGGAGTCAGGCATATCTTGGTTCAAATCATGCCTTCACCAATATAATTTTTAAGTGGCATTGGGCAAGTTACTCAACTTCTCCAAACCTCACTTTTCTGAACTACAAATCTCAAAAGATTGTTGGGATGATGGAATTTAATAAATTCACGAGGGACACTTATTATCTTGCACATAGCATAATAAATTATTACAATAGGGCTAGAAGAATTTCTATTCAGAAATATTTGAGGCAGAAATAAAGCAGAAAAAAACTAAAATAAAATAAAATGTTAGATAAATTTTTAGTTATGTGGACTTCATTTTGTAATTATTTTGTCATATAATCACATGTGGGACTCATTTAATTTGCTGTTTCTGCCACCCAGTGTTAAATGTACACTCATATGTGAAGCTCAATTCACAGGGCATAGGCACCCAATAATTCAGAGAGAAAAAAAAAAGCTTATACACCAGAGTAACCTGGATTGACTCTACAGAGATCTAAGGAACCAGGTGATAACTAGTCCACCATGCAATCAAGGTTCTCTTCTTGTCTTCCTCCTATGTACTGACCACTTCTCATTTTTCACTAAAAAAAGGGTCAAAAATGTTTAACCTTTTTTCTTCTCTTGCTCAACATTTTCTATGAATGATCTATCTTCTCCATGGTGTCAGTATCACCCAGGTACTGATAACCTCCAACCCTCTGTAGTGAGCTACTTACTTCCTAGATTTTTTTAACGAGCTATGGAAATCAATAAAACATGAACTATAGGGATTTACCTGTATTATTTACCACTATATTCAGGGTTTAACATAATTCTCTGTTTCCCAGGCACAGAGTAGGGGTTCAGTAAAGATTGACTAAGTAAAAACGAAGTATATTACACAGGTACCACTGACCATTTTCCCCCCAACATGCTTCCTGCTCTTAGCTGATAGAACCAAGATCACAAGATGCCTAATCCAGAAACCTGGGGGACATATTCAGTTCTTGCCTTCACTTTCCACATGCAGTCATTCACTAATTCTGTCAATATCATTCCTTTAAAACATGTCACATTGGTCCACCTTATATTTTTGCTCAGGCTACCGTAATCTTATGCCTCCACTATCGCATCAGCCCCTATCTGGCATTCTGCTGATATCTGTTGTGCATAGTACTCCCAGAGTGAATCGGAGTGAAATCCAAGCTCTTCTTAATTGTATGCATATCCCCTTGAGAAATTTTCCAGCTTCACCTCTCAACACTCCCTGCTTTGCACTATTTTCTCTAATCACGTTAAATGGCTCCCCGTGCTGTGCTTTCTTTTGCCCTTCAGTACAATAAACATACTTAGCCCTTGCCTCAGAAGGCCCCCCCTGCCAGCTCCTTGTCTTACTCACTCTTTCTTAGCCTTTGATCTGAGTTTTGACATCACCCACTTTGGGAAACTAATCCTGATTTCCCTCAGCTAAGACAAGTGTCAAAGCTGCCCCCTATTCCTGAACCCAGAGCGTTCTGATGTCATTAAGAATTTGACTCCCTGTATTGCCATTGCTTCTCTCCCCAGGAGATGCTGTAGGCATATTGCATGCCAGGACTGTGCTTCAGTCATTGATATATTTCTAGCACCTAGGACAGTATTTGGCAAATAATCAACACTTAATAAATATTTGTTGAATGAGTGTTATGTAGACACAGTGCAAAGTAGCCATTGGCCAAAGCCATGATTACAGTATTAGCAAATCTGTGCTATTTTCTTTTCCTTCAGAACAGTTCACTTTGATTTATCTTGAACTGTTATGCAAGCTGTAACTGAAAACGACTGTGCTTGACACTGACTATAAAAATACCACTGTGCAGACTGTGTTTTTTAAAAACCAGCATTGAAGCTCAAATCATTTATAGTGGTGTCCATATTAAATGCTCTCAACCTACGTTCACTAAGTGTTGAAAGATATTTTTTTACATCTTTCCTACAGATTTTTCTTCCAGCTGCTACCATGATCGCTTTCCTTACTTGGTCCACACACTTGCTAAATGCAAACAAATCAGACTGTGAAACAGAATCCACCTGATTCCAGGAGGAAATGGAGTCCTATGAATCACCCACTGTGACTCACTCAGCACCAGCTGCTGTGAGTCTCACCTGGCATATGCAGCACCTGGGGAGGTGGTTTTGACCCACAGAGTGCTGCCTACTCTTTCTATACTTTATAAAGTTTCGATTTGAAGGTATTAGGGTAAGATAGTGCATGCCTCATTGTTGTCTCTTTCTTGTCCATGTATGAAATATATGTTTCATTCCTGATACTTCTTCACACTTGAGGATAGTTACTACATCAGCTATGATCACTTTCCTCTCAGATTTATTGTTTTTCTTAGTTCAAGATTTTTTTCTGGTATCACAGTGAACCATATCCCAAGTATACATTATTGAATTTTGAAGATTCTTATACTTATTCAGAGTTGTTATTAATCTTTATAATGAATCCATTATCACCATTTACATATTTCTCTTACCATAAAAAATAACAACAGAATTGTATTTAAAGCACTCTCTGAAAAGCAGACTAACAATATGGTCACTGTTTACATAATTCTTTTACCATAAAAAATAACAACAGAATTGCATTTAAAGTACTCTCTGAAAAGCAGACTAAAAATATGGTTAAGGCCACAAGTAAGAAAACCTGGTCTTAACAGACTGAATTGTGTTCCTCCCAAATTTATATGTTGAAACTCTAACACCTGTGACTATATTAGGAGATAAGAAATTTAAAGAAATAATAAAGGTCAAATAAGGTTATAAGGGTGGGACCCTAGTCAAATATGACTGGTATCTATATAAAAAGAGAAAGAGACACTAAGGATGCACACACCAAGAAAAGTCCACTTGAAGACACAGCTAAATGGCAGCCATATGCAAGCCATGTAGAGAGGCTTCAGAAGAAACCGAACCATCAATCACTTTCATCTTGGACTTCCAGCCTCTAGAAATGTGAGAAGATAATTTTTTGATGTTTAAGATTTTTAGTTTGTGGTATTTTGTTATGGCAGCTCTAGCGGACCTGGGTTTTTTAACCCACCTGGGTTTTCATCTTGGCTTTAATTAACACTATGAACTGCATGCTGACAGTGAAGACATCTAGTTTCCTGAGTTTCATTGCCTTATTTGTTAAAAGAGTGTAAGTCGAAATGCCATGTCTCTGGGATCCTTGTGAGATAAGTCACAAATTATGGTGATGGTGCTTTGTAACTTTTTAAAGTATTACATGTTATATTTAGTTCTCCTTAGTGTATTGATATGTGTTAAATAGGAATTTTTTTCTTTAAATTAAAAGACATTTGGAGTCATTTTTCAGCAATATCAAATTTTCATTTTATTTTGGGACAATGACCAAAATAGAAAAAACAGCCTGATGTGTTGAATCTCACAAAACAAATCCCAGCTTTACTAACAACTACCCATGAATCTTATAGCAAGTTACTTCTCAGAGTCCTAGTTTCTTTCTCTGTAAATTGGGTCTGAAAACAATTAGAGCTGATGGGATTGCAGGACTAAATGAGAACACATGGACCCTAGCACATGTTTGCACCTGATAAAGTATGTGCTGATAGAATGAGTATGTCTCCCATAATATCCGGGGCCCTTTCTGCCCAGTGTGTAGGGAACTCTATCCAGAGATTCTTGTGTTGCTTTCCCTCATTACCTGTGAGAAAGATAATAACAGCAGCACACAACTTCATCATGTGTCAGGCACCATAATAAATACTTCAACTGAATTAGTTTATTTAATTCTCACAACTCCTCATTATTGTACTTTCTGTACATGGCAGAAAACCGAGGTCCACAGTAGGGTTGCCAGAATGAGGATGGCCAAATGTGATATGGGATATACTTATACTAAAATAGTCACTGTTCATTTTAAAATTCACATATAAATAGACATTCTGTATTTTTTTTCTGGCAATATGGCTCAGAGAGACTAAGTAACTTGCCTAAAGTTACACAGGAGCTAGGCTTAAAACCCTTGCACATGACCAATAGAGCCCCAAATCTTACCAATGGATTACTGGTTACATATAATTTTAAAGAGAGACCATTTGGATAGGAGAAAAGAAACTAAACTGGGAGTTATACTAGCTGATAATTGGGTTGTTTGTAAGCAAGGTCAAGGCAAAGGCTTCAGGAAAATTCCTGTTTCTGAACTGAGAACTTAGGGTCCTAATTTGTTGGGCAATCTGCTTTGACATTAGAAGTAGAACAAAGTTTAAAAGCAAAGTTTCTTTCTGCAGAATTGTTAGAAATCTCTCTCTCTCTTTTTTCTCTCTTGCATTGGAAAACATTTTCCTGAACTGGAAATAATGCTACAGCTGAATTGGATGGCAGCAAGTTAGAAAATGCTATTAAGCATGCTTCTTCGTAGAAGATGGTACTCTGTGACTGCTTTGCCAGTGAGTTTAGTGAATTGAAGCTGGAGCTCTGCCCAGGTGCAAACTGATAATGAACTATCTAATCTGGTTTCTTTGGCCCTTAACAGTGAGTGAAGCAGGAGACCTTGCCTCCCAATAACTTAGAGATCTGTTAATTATGCCAATTATGAGGTGTGCATATCACTTACACCTCACTGTTCCAGCAAGGAATGTATCCAAAAAGTAGGCAGAAAAGAACATTTTGTAAGAGGAAAATATTGAATTTAAATATATTTTTCCCATCACTTAAGTTTTGCATTGATTGATTGATTGATCGATAGATAACGGGAGGGGGGTGTTGACAAATATAACCACCTGCTCACTGAGCATAATCATCTGTAATAATAAAAGCATAATATGCTAATTAGACCAGATGTCCCTCCAGAGTCCAGACGATCTTCCAGATGAAGCTGGGGCTGCAAGGGAAGCCTGGGTCTTGGGTGCTAGAGGGAAGCCAGTGTCAGCAGCCGGGGGAAGGAAGGTCTACTCTTGCACAAATTTCATGCATTGGGCCTCTAGTAATTATATAAATGAAAGCGAACAGGGGAGAGCTAAATAAAGCTTAAAATAAAACATAAATAAAAACAATATGTAATTGAGATGGCCAACCCAAAAGTGGGATTGAAAACCATCAGTGATTGATTCTTGGGATGATTGAATATCATGGATTAAAAAAATAAAAACACTTAAAGAAACGTTTAACTTTTTAAACTTTAGAGGTAAAAGTATTGGTTGATATCAACCAACTTAATTTTAAATATACTTAGAACTGTTGAAATGGTCCTCTACACTATAGATTGTGCTTCTAAAGTTTTGTTTTACTTAATTGTTTAGACTTGGAATATGTTTTACTATGGAAACAAAATTAGAAATTACGGTGACTTTTCCAGTTTTGCCCCCAAACACCTCTTCAATCATTAATATTGCCTGAACTGATTTACTGACCCAAGAAAAGAGAACTGTTTTCTGTTCAATATGGCCAACCATGAGCATTCTTGTCTTCTTTATGGCTGTCCTTTCCATGGGGCAGCTGGTATAATTTAGCTGCTGTTACCTCACTGCTTACACTGATCTACAAGGCCCCAGGATCTAGCCCTTCCGAGCTGTTCAGCCTCATCGTGGGCCTTTTCCTGCTTTCCTTCCTTGGACTCATCGGCCTTTTAATGATTGGCATTATTATCAGGTTTTACCTGCTTCAGGGCGTTTGCACCAGTTGTCTTCTCTCTTTGCTTCCTTGCCATTCACATTTCTTTCTTTCCTCATTGTGCTTGCAGAAAATAATATAAAGGGTGCCTCTTTCAAATGGAGTTGGAGCTGCCATCCCAGAGGAACTGCCTTGTGTGTCTCCCTTCTCAAACCTTTGGACTGTTAAAACTGAACAAAATAACCTTTGGACTGGGCCTAAAGCAGTGATTCTGAGAGCACTTTATTAAAGCTGGGGGCGGTGAAATAAGGAAGGTGTCGGATAGAAGGAGGAGCAGGAGATAGCCTAGGCAGGGCTGCTGTGGGCTCACTGGAAAGTCAGAGAAAAGGTGGCCTTGGAAACAGGTTCAGGGAGTTAGCCCAGCATGAGTTGCCACTGTCCATTGCTCCCCTGATTGCAAGTCTCTTGGGGACCCTTAGCGTTTAGGAGAAAAAAAAAATTCATTCAGAAAGGAGATTCAAGTGGGCGTGCCCTAATGAAGGCATGCACTGGCTTCTTTGTCTTGAGGGGTTTTATCTTCTTTCCAAAGGTAGGGAGTTTAGGAGAGGTCTCAGGGATATTGCAACAGAATACTCATCAGCCTTTCTAGGTATGCCCTTTCAGCGTCCTGTTCTCCACGGATTGGTCAGTACCAGGTCTGCACTGATTGATCAGCAACAAGTCTCCACTGATTGGTGAGCGTCAAGAGAGGGGCTCATTAGCTATCGCAGCTGGTCCTGGCTTCACGTGTGCGGTTTTGCTGCTCTTCTGGGCCGGGAGCTGAACTACAACTGAGGCTTAGATGTCATCTAAAGGAAGAAAAGGTAAGTGGAGGGTCTGAACCACATGACCTGTGATGTGCCCAGTGAAATGCCAGGGGAGGAAAGGCCACCCTGGGGGCAAAGTCTCCACCAGTTTTTGCTTGTTAAGTACCTGGGTTTTCTGCCCTGGTGACCTGTTTCTGGCTGTAAATTGCTGAGTCAGTTTGTCCAGCTATCTGTCTCATTTTTCCTATTCCACTTGCCATGGGATTTTTCTAGCTTCTTATTATCCTGCCTCTCAATTGGAGATTGAGAAAAGTTAACAAATTCCAGATTTGTTAAAAAAGTTAAATCATAAGTTCTCAAACTTCAGCATGTATTACAGATTGCTGGGCCTTAAAGTCAGTTTCTAATTTAGAAGGTCTAGAGTGAGTCCTGAGAATTTACATTTCTAACAAGTTTCCAGATGATGTTTATGCTGCTGGCCAGGAGACTACACTTTAAGAACCACTATTATAAATTCACAGGATTTACAATAGATTGAATGTTGGAAATGAAGGCAAGTGTCATAAAAATAATGATTTTGAGATTTCAGGCTCAACCACATTGGTGTTATTTACTGAGATGGGGAAACTGAAATTTTAGAGGAGGCATTCATGAGTCCTTGATTTACCTGATGAGTTTGACATTCATTTAAGACCTACAAGAGAAAATGTTGATAGTGTGATGGATATATGTGCCTGAATTTAAACGAGTGCTCTGAAATAAACATTTTAATTTTAGAATCCTCAATATATTGAGGGAAATTAATATTGCAGAAGGGAACAAGTTTGCTAAATGGAAACAAGGGGACTTAGGACCCAGTCTGAGGAATTAGTTCACAAAGGAAATTGAAAAAGTATAAGGAAAACAAGAACAGTGAAAGGTCCCAGAATCAAAGCAATGGGTACACCCATGGTTCCTCATGTACGCATATGACCTTTAATGTCTAGGTAGTTCTTTATGATCATGCCATGTCAAAAGGCAGATTCCATTCACTTCACTACTACTTGAATTTTTATTACATTTCATTTCAATTGTTATTTTCCTACACACCTATCCCTCTGCAAACACAGCATTTGTCCCCAGTTACACTTGGCAAACACATTCAGTAGCTCTTTGTCTTTTTTTGATTTCAAGGTAAGCTCAATTTCAAAACAACTATTTCCTTTTTCTGAGTGTCTGGGGCAGATTATTATGGGATATTACATGGAACACTCCTCCCCTCCCCCCGTTCCCCATTTCCCCTGGTCATTTCCGTTTTATCTTTGGCTCTAAGGACAATTGAATCCAGGATCTCAAATGCTGTGAGCTTTCTCCTTGTGTCTCTGTCTCTATGAGCATCTGTTTCTGTCTGTCCATGTCTCTCCAAGTTCACATGAAGAAGAATCAAGATCCTTGGTAGTTTGGGGCTGACTTCTTTATGGCATCACAACAAAAGAGAAAGATGAAGAAGAACTTGTCTTCTCCATTATAAATAAATACGGAGGATTGCTTGTGATTGGTTAAGTTTCAGTCATGCAACATTTCCTACACCAATCACTTTAACTGGGAACATGAACTACTCTACTTAATCTAGCTGATGTCATGTTTCCAACTCCATGGGGGCACAGTGATCTTGCAAGCCTTTCCAGAAATCCCTATTTAGGTTGAGGAGGCATAGTTTCCCAAAGAAAGAGTATTACTGTTACCAGGGGGAGACATAAATTCAGGAAAAATAAAGCAGATACCCACCTTAAACTTGTTACTTTTATTTCTCATTACTTACCCTGTGGTAAATAATACTTTTCACTTCAGTTTGTAGTTTCATACGTATTTGAGTTGATTTAATGTGAATCCTATCAGGCATTGTATATCTTCTTTGGTCTCATTTGTGTTCCCAGGTCCTGTCAGGGTGACTAACATAGGGTAGGTCATTGATACATATAAGTCTAGTGAATTAATTAATAAAATCCCCACAAATACTTTATCTGCAAATAAGTGCCCTGCCATGGTATCATTATCTTTCCTCTCCATCTAGTTTTGTGGCATATTTTATTTATGTATATTCAGGCTTATTATCTGAGGATTAACTAAGGGTCTCAAAATCTGCTTCAGAAGATCTAGGGCAGAGGTCAACAAAGTGTTTCTGTTAGGGCCAGATGGTAAATATGTCCGGCTTTACAGACCATGTGGTCTGAAGTACAACTACTCAACAATTTTATAGCAAGGAAACAACCACAAACAATATATAAATGCTGGTATAGCTATGTTCCAATAATACTTATTTATTAATACTTATTTATTAAAAGTGCTTCTTTACATGAAAAGATAGAAGGATTTGTCCTGAGGTTTACTTGACCCCCGACTATCATCAACACTTTCTGCTGGTTAGTATAGGAACAACTCCTGAGTTCACCAAAGTATACACAGCTTAGGCACCTAATATTTTGAATCTGGTTTTAATGATATCATTATTTTCTTTTCATAATCCTTAACAGATAGTTTTCTAATCCTTTCATTAAGTTTAGTAAAATAGGAAGTGACTCTATATGAGAATGTTATACTTGGAGTGAATAGGAATTAAATATAATTCGGTGTTTTTGAATGACCAGTAAATGAGGAAAAAAGAATGTGTCTGGTTTTGAGTCATATTTTCACTATATAATCACATTAGTCCATGTGATTATATAATGAAAATAATACCTTTTATGGAGCAAACAAGATTGAGATATAAATTTCACCATTACATGTTTTATTTAGAAAATCAAGTTTAAAATAATGCCTTAGATACCTTAAAGTCCAGTTTTAATTTGATTGAGGTAAGAGAAAGAAAAATAAGAGTAAGACTTAGAAAAAGAGTGAATTAAACTTATCTTTCAGGCACTGTGTGATAATATTCCATTGGAATAACTCAAATTCTAGTAGTACTGGCAGTGATATAATTTCTGAGAGAAACTCATGCTACAAGTCTGATGGTCAATTTTAATAAAGAATTCAGAATAATATGATTGTTATTAACATGGGAAGTTTCCACCTCTGATTATGTCATACTCTGGGGTTGTTCTTCCCAACCCAATGGAGAAAAACAGATGCCTGTGGTCCAGGATCATGGCTCCAAAAAGCTTTTAATCATAGGTATGAAAATTGATGTCTGAGTAAATACCTGCAACCATCCAAGTGTCTCCTTGCTAACTTCACTGTGAACTGATGAATGAGCATGGAATATAAACGTTACAAATAGTTCATAGAGAAAGAAGATTCTCAAATTGTTCCATTTTTAAAAATTTAATAGCATATTTAGCCACTACAGTCATTGATTGCTCCAAATTTGAGAGAAATAAAACAGAATACTTAAAACTTAACTTTTCTTTGCATTGAGAATGTTAAAGTCTTTAGATTTATAAAATTTTAAAAGGTAAAAGGGGCACTTCCTTCAAAGACAAGAATCTCTCTGCATTCCTGACAAATGATGTCTACCTTCCGGTAGAAAAATGCTATAATGATGCTCATTTTATATCTTCCTCACTTTTGGAATATTTCCCTTTGTTCCTGTCCTAAATCTAGTTGTACATAGGGTCTACCGGTTGCTTTTACTACCTCTATTCTCAAGCAATATCTCTCTTCTATGTGAGAACTCATGATGTAGTTGAAGAGAGATACATTAGTCCCCTCCACCATATCTATAGTCTCAGTTTCTGAGGTTTCAGTTACCTGTGGTCAACTATATTAAATAAGATATTAAGTAAAAAATTGCAGAAACAATTCCTACGTTTTAAATTGCTCACTTTACTGAGTAGTGATGTAATCTCATGTCCCCCTGCTCAGATGTGAATTACTCCCAGTGTCTCCATTAGTCAGTTAGCAGCCATCCAAGTCATC
Organism: Lasiurus cinereus; assembly: GCA_011751065.1. Classification (NCBI taxonomy): domain Eukaryota; kingdom Metazoa; phylum Chordata; class Mammalia; order Chiroptera; family Vespertilionidae; genus Lasiurus; species Lasiurus cinereus. Next base: position 31,392,354 of record JAAGEH010002531.1, read on the forward strand.
AAATCTGCTATTGCAAAATCACAGTGCTTGTATTCAAGTAACTTATTTTACTTAATAATGGCCCCAAAGTGCAAAAGTCCTGATATTGACAATTCAGATATGCAAAGTGCTTACGAAAAGGTAAAAGTTTTTAAGTTAATCAGGAAAGAAAGAAAAATATGCAGTGATTGCCAAGACCTATGGTAAGAATGAATCATCTATCTGTGAAATTGTGATGAAGAAAAAAAGAAATTTGCTCTATATTTTATCTTCCTTCTGCCCAATTGTCAGGTCAGTAGTAACCTCGCTCTCAGTCATAGTGCTACATCATTTACCTCACTTCATCTCATCACGTAGGTATTGTATCAGCTCATATCATCACAAGAAGGGTGAATACCATACAATAAGATATATTGAGAGAGACCATATTGATATAGCTTTTATTACAGTATATTATTAACATTTGTTCTATTATTAATCTTTGTTAGTTGAACTTTACCATAGGTGTATGTATAGGAAAAAACAGCATATAAGTGGTCAGTACTACCTGTGGTTTCAGACATCCACTGGAGGTCTTGGAACGTATACCCCATGGACAAGGGGAAACTACTGTACATGTAATTTCTATGATTCCAGGTAAAACAGTTCTATTTTACCTCCCTGATATTCATATTAGGGTGATTAACACAGAGTAGGTCATTTGCAGTCCTTTCATTTACCAGGTCCTTTATACAAGATTCTGCTTAATGTAAGAGCTTTAAATCAGGACTAAATTCTTCCATTGGAGTCTAATCTGTGAGACCACAGAGTGGTTTTCTCTGATCAGACCTTCTTTTCATAAATAAATGTCTGTCTCACTAATATGCCATCTCTTCAGGTGATGAAGTTCTATAATGATATCATTGTTTCTAATATAATTTATTAAATTGCCGAAAACGGTTTGGCTCAGTGGATAGAGCATCAGCCTGGGGACTGAAAGGTCCCAGGCTCGATTCCGGTCAAGGGCCTGTATCTTGGTTGTGGGCACATCCCCAGTAGAGGGTGTGCAGGAGGCGACTTATCAATGTCTCTTTCTCATTGATGTTTTTGGCTCTCTATCCTTCTCCTTTCCTCTCTGTAAAAAAATCAATAAAATATATTAAAAAATATTTTTTTAAAAAATTACTTATCTATATGTGTAGCAGTTGTATAGGATCAAACTAATTATATCATCCAGTTCATAGTATCTATCATCATTGTTCCATGCAAGTGTGTATTGTTGTGTTGTCTGGATGCATTTTACTATATGGGTATAGTATTGTGTATGTTTTTCTTACTCAGTACTATTTTTTAAACATCTGTGAGTAGGTGGATATTTAGTCTGTTGTTCCTCGCTGCTTCATAGAACTTTGGGGTGTGCATTTATCTCAGTGATGGATTTGCTGACTATCTCTGCCACCCTGACAAAGAATATAATGGTTGATAAGCTTCTTCAACACTGTGTAAAGGATTTAGGGATTACTGGACAATGGGGTGTAAATATATCAAATTTGATTCGGTAATGCCAGGTTACTCTTCAGAAGGATTATCAAAGTCTGCCTTCTACATGAGGGTCTCCATAACTTCACATCCTCAATAACTTTTGGTGTTTTCCAGGCTTCTAAATTTTGCCAGTTTAAAAAGATAGGATGTTGAAATCATATTGGTGTTTTAATTTTCATTTTTTAGTTAATAATGAATTTGAGCATCTTTCTATGTTTGTGTTTTTAAATTTTCCTATTCTCTAAACTGCTTATTATTTACTTTATAATTATTTTTCCATTGAGTTTTTATCTCTTTTCTTATTGATTTCAATACTTATAATTTTTAAACATTGCAGATATAATTCCTCAGTGTATCATATGCCTTTTATTTTTGACCATTCATAATTTTTTGGCATATGATTAGTTTTATAAATTTTGTGTAAAATATTCCCTTTTTGCCCATCTTGTTCACAATATTTTCTTACATTTTATTCTATTAGCTTGTATGCTTTTAATCCATTTGAGTCTAACTTTGTATACAGTGCTGTGAGTGAGTTTTATTTGCTCCACAGAATAAGATGCTATGCCTCACACCATTTAAAAGCAAATCATCCTTTCTCTATTGGGTTAAATTTATATTAAGTTCCCAGATAATACATTTGTTTATCTCTGAATATTATTTTTAAAAATTTATCTATATTGGAAGTATTACAGATGTCCCCCTTTTTTTCCCATTAACCCCCTCCACTTCACATTAGGACCTTCCCACATCAGGCCTACTGCACTATTGTCTGTGTCCATGGGTTAAGCTTATATGTACATACATATCTTTGGTTAATCTCTTCTCCTCCCCTCTGCCCCTCCCTGCCTCCTTCACTCTGATATTCATCGATCTGTTTTGTACATCAGTTTATTTTGTTCATTAGATTACACATGTAAGTGATATCATGTGATTTTGTCTTTCTCTTACTGATGTATTTCACTTAGCATAATACTCTCTACATCCCTCCATGCTGTCTCAAACGGTGAGAGATCCTTCTTGTTTACAGCTGCATAATATTCCACTGTATAAATGTACCACAGTTTTTTTTATCCATTAACTTACTGATGGGCCTTTGGGCTGTTTTCAAATCTTAGCTATTGTAAATGGAACTCCTATGATTATATAGGGATGCATATATTCTTTCTGATTGGTATTTCAGGATTCTTAGAATATATTCCTAAGTGATTGACCACTGGGCCAAATGGCAGTTCCATTTTGAATTTTTGAGGAACTCCATACTGTTTTTCATGGGGCTGCACCAGTCTGCATTTCCATTAGCTGAGTTCCCTTTCCTCCATATCCTTACCAGCACTTGTTATTTGTTGATTTGTTGATGGTAGTCATTCTGACAGGTGTGAGGTGATGCCTCATTGTCATTTAAATTTGCATCTCTTTGATGATTAGGGACATTTTTCCATATGTCATCTCTGAATATTCTTTTGATCCATTTGTCTGTTTTTGTGCTACTGCATGACTTTTATTCCATGACCTTGTAGTTTATCTTCATATTGGTTGGGAGAGTCTCTTCATTATTTCCTTTTATTTGTCTAAGAGCTATTTGTGGTCTTGATTTTCTAAGTAAATATTAAATGTATTTATTAAAACATCTAGCTGAAAATAAGAGTGGGATTGTATTGAATTTATGCATTAATTAGAGAAAGCTGACATTTTTATTAAAATGAGTTGTCCTAGTTAAGAAAATAAAATTTCCATTTATTCAGACCATGTTTATATCATTGATTTTAAAGTTTTCCTTCAAATTGTTATTAAATACTAATTTTAATCTAATTTCCAGATAAATATACTCAAAACTATACTTCTTAATCAGTGATATTTTTTCTTTTGGTTGCATTTCACAAATTCTGGCATGTGCTCTTACTATTATCATTTAACTAGAGGCTGGGTGCATGAAATTCGTGCACAGTGGTGGGGGCAGGAGGGGCTGTCCTTCAGTCCAGCCTGCTCCCTCACCAACCTGGGACCCCTTGAGAGACTGATGGTTTTCAACTGCTCACCTGCCTGTCTTCCTGATTGCCCCTAACTGCTTCTGCCTGCCAGCCTATCACCCCCTAACCACTTGTCTGCCAGCCTGATTGATGCCAAACTGCTCCCCTGCCAGCCTGTTTGCCCCTAACTGCCCTACCCTGTGGGCCTGGACATCCCCAACTGTCTTTCCCTGCAGGCCAGGTCACCCCTAACTGCCTTCCCCTGCAGGCTTGATCAACCCCAACTGCCTTCCCTTGTATGCCTGTCCCTCCCAAGGTCCTCCTGCTGACCATCTTGTGGTGGCCATCTTGTGTCCACATGGGGGCAGTCATCTTGTGTGTTGAAGTGATGTTCAATCTGCATATTACTTTTTTAATAGATAGGATAGAGGTCTGCTGCATGGGTGGGGGCCAGCTGGTTTGCCCTGAAGGGTGTCCTGGATCAGGTGGGTGTTTCCTTGGGGCGTGGGACAGCCCGGGCAAAGGGCCTGTGGTGGTTTGCCGGCTGGCCAGGATCCTGGCGACCCAAGTGGAGGCTCTGGTATTTGGGATTTATTTATTTTCTACAATTGAAACTTTGTAGCTTGGAGTGGAGCCAAGCCATCTTCTTGCACAGTCATTGAAACTTTGTTGCCTTAACCTGGCAGGCCAGCCTTTGTGGTAAGCTTGTCTTCCTCCATTGCTAGGGGTAACCCAGGCCTCTCTCCTGCGCTCTCTGTGGCCGTAGCCATCTTGGTTGGGTTAATTGCATACTCGCTCTGATTGGGTAGTGGGTGAAGCTGGTGGGCATGGCTTGTGGGTGTAGCGGAGGTATGGTCAATTTGCATTTTACTCTTGTATTTGATAGGATTAAAAATAGCACAGTATCTCATGCCTGAATGAAGCTTATCTGAGTAAGGAACATCATAGCCTTCCTGTACTTAGGAAAACTAGACAGCACTTTAGCATTTGGGGGACATTTTAAGCAGCAAAGACACCCAAAAAAGCACAAATATTTGAAAACTGTGGCACTAAGTAGACAACAAAATGAATGGTTATTTACAATATGAACTGAAAAGAGAAGGCAGAGCATTGCCTGCTTGGACCTCAGCCCATTAGGAGACTCAACATTTTAATCTCTCTATACATGATTGTAAATGACTAAACATGCTACATGTATTGATTTGGGGAGTACAGATAAGTTTTCAAAAGAGGGAAAATTGCAAATAATGAATCCATGAATGAATAATGAGGATTGACTCTCTGTATAAATTGTCTATAGAAATATATACATCTCTCTTTCTCCCACCTATGTCCTCTCACCATCTCCCCACACACATCCCCAACTCTGGAATTATAATTCTTTCTCACACCTATCATTTCCCTAGATATGTTTTTTTTTGGGGGGGTGGGGGGGATGTGGGCAGTGAGGATTTAGCAGGGAAGCCAACAGACCAAGTTAGTTGTTTTAACTAGTATATAAATTAAGTCAGTAAGTAAAGCCATCAAGACAGATTACCCACTCACCGTGGAGGTGTTAGGTTAAGGGCTTGGCAGCAGCAGTTGAGCACTGGGAAGTTAGGCTTGGAACCAGCCACTAGATTACATCACATTAGCAACCAAGCTGAGGAGGCAGTGTTGATGGGGAGGAAAGAGGAGAGAAGCTAGACAGCTTGATATAGTCTGTGTACAGAAATCAGAACCGCACAGAGGGAGGAATCAAAAACTACTCCCATGACCCCAAATAGCACCTGGGATTATTCATGAGGGTGTGGGTGTAAAGCTGAGTTTTATCAGTGCACAGGCACCTTGTGTGTGCATGTGCATTTCCATTGTCAGTGCCCCACAGTGGTTGCTGATTATTGTTGTTTTGAATTATTTTTATCTAGTGTCAATGATCCAGCTTCTTTCTCTAGTTTAATCTAACTCCTTCTAATTCTCCCAAGAACACATGGTTCTCCAAAGAGGGCTGATACCCTGTCAGAGGATTCTACTTTCTGACCTGGGACTAGATAATCTCTACACAGTGCTCCTGTCATTTAGCAGACTGCTTTTGCCTACTGAATTATCGGTATTCTATTTCATTGAAAACAAAAATAAGGGAGGTGGGGTGGGTGGAGGGGGAGGAAAGGGGAAGAAGGACTAAAGGGGGAGAGAGAATAGAGACATCTGTAATAGTGTCAACAATAAAAATAAAGAGAAAAAAACACAAATGTACCTACTTACAATGCTATATTTTAGTCTACTTTTTCCTTAAGGTCGCTAAATTTAATTATTTTTGATGACTAGGATCAAGCATAAATTTATATATTACTATAATACCCACTCCTGGATAGAACAATATTTTCTTTTTGGTTAGCTATTTTTCTCTTAAAAGTACAGCTTTCAGCCCAGTTGGCATGCTTCAGTGGTTGAGCATCGACCTGTGAACCAGGAGGTCACAATTGGATTCTTGCTCAGGCCACATACCTGGGTTGCGGGCTCAACCCCCAGTGTGGGGCATGCTGGAGGTAGCCAATCAATGATTCACTCTCATCATGAATGTTTCTTTCTCTTTCTCCCTCTCCCTTCCTCTCTGAAATCAATAAAAATATATTTTATAAAAAGAAAAAAATATAACCTTCACTTAGCATAATTGAAATCTATTTGTGGAATAAATCTTCTGACTGATTATTGTTTTATTAGAGTTGTCCCCCCAAAATTATTGCTGGCCAAAATACTACTGTTTTAAAGAGCCATTGTTTCTATAATGAAAAGAATTTTGGAGAATTAATTTAAGGATTTTCAAAATCAACATTAATAATCATGATATGAAACCTGAATTCAGTTCTGGGTAGGTTCAATTTAATTCTCTCTGCCACACTGCAAATCTGTACCCCATCTCACCACCCTTCATACAGTTTAGTAAAACAAATTATCTGAAGATGAAGTGGTCAGACTCTATGAACATGGTCATTTTTCAAATGCCAAATGGAAGGATGCTGTGATCTGAATATTGACTTTAAAAATAGGTAATTTGTTGCAACCACAAATTTAGGTGGCAATGGAATGACTTGAGCCATCATACAAGGATGAAAGAAAACCAAGCATAGAGCAGTTTTCAGTGAAGTATTTTTGATGGAATTGTTTGTCTGAAGAACCATTTTTGCCTGAGCAATGAATACATTATGTCTCAAATTTCTGCAGGTTATGTTTTCTCTAGCATTTCTTGCTCCATTTCTGAGCCATTTTAAATGCTGGTGTGAAGAAAAAAAAAATAAGTTAACTATTTTTGTGGCCAAAAATCTGCTTTTCATCTCTGTAGCAAGTTGAGCTTTTGTATTTATTTTTCAGTGCAAGAAATCATGATAATTTGAATTCTGAATTCATGAAATTGCATTTAGAAAACAATTGGGTTTTGGAACTTCTAGCAGTAGAATCAACTGGAAGGGCCCAATTTCATCCAATTTGTAGCTTGATTTCATCCAGCAAGACATACTTAAGCATAAAGACCTAAAAGTGGTAGGGTTTGTATTGAAATAGCATCACACTTAGAGTGCAATGAGGCATAAAGTAATGCTGAATGCTTTACATTCACTAACACGACATTATTCCAGCATGACACACAGTTCAAAGCTTTCGCAATTACAGCTCTGACCCCAAATTAGATGTAAAACATGTATATATGTATATGCATTTTAAAATCTCCCTTAGTTTTATCTCCTAATAGTTTAGAAATGCAAATGCCTGTAGCTTCTTAAAATAACTCTCTTCATCCTGAATATCATCCTTCCACCTCAGCTGACTTCTTTGGACGATGACTTTTCTTTTTGGGGGATGGCGGGATTTTAGGGAATGGAGTTAGAGGCTGAGGAGTTTCTGCTTCTTTTACAGCGAAGCTCCATTATTTACCTGAAATGATTAAATTCCTCTCTCTCTCTCTCTCTCTCTCTTTCTCTCTCTCTCTCTCTCTCTCTCTCTCTCTCTCTCTCTCTCTCTCTCTCTCTCGTGTGTTCCATATAAATTAAAAGCAAGACTCAAAATCAGGTTTTTAAAGCTACAATGACATTGCCAGCTGAGCTGATAAAAAAGTCCCTCTTCCTCTCTTGTGTCAGGATTAAGTCGCAGGGGCTCCTCACTGCCTCCAGGCTATCATTCTGAGCGACATGAGCTCAGAGTGGCATCTTAACATTTTCTCTGGGCTTGTGGAAGCATTTCCTTTCCCCCAGAAGGCACTTTACATCATGAAGGGTCCCAGACAGGGAGGCTCTCCCCACTCTTCTGGCTGATCCCCACAGTACCGGGCCACAGAAGGCCTGGATTGACATGCACATTGTCTAAATATGCCCTATGTGTGAGCATTTCATTTGTGCCTTCTGTCCCACAGCTTCCTGCCTCCCTTAGAAGATTATATAATCACTTATCTTTTCTATTTTTAAAGCAGATTAATTTGATTTAGTAGGAAGGAGACAAGGAAGAAAAGAAAGGAATAATGGGAGAAAGCCAATATTATTTCTTTCGAAGCAGTTTGGTTTAGAGTCATTTTAATAGGTCTGAAAAATTAGAATTGGAAAAAAAGAAAATCAATTGTGATGCTATATTCTAGTTTGGAAGGGAACATAAATCCACGCTGGCACCAACTTCCTCGTGCTAGATAATTAGGACTGCTTTGTTCTCATGTGGGAGAAGCAGGGGAATCTTCGGTTTCTTAAATCTATTATTATTATTAACAATGTCATGAATACCAGGAACTCTCTTAGGAATGCAAGATGTTTGCAGATGCCTCCATCATAAGAGAAAAGAGTACACAGCATGTCTGCCCCTCACAAGGCTTCACCCATCCCTCTCACACTTATTGAACATCAGGTTAACTCCTATTTATCTCCTTTCTCCATGAATCTTTTAAAGATTTTATTCTAAAATATTATTCTGGCTCTGGCAGTGTGGCTCAGTTGATTGGATCATCACCTTGTGTATCAAAAAGTTGCCCATTAGACTCCGGGTCAGGGCACAAGCCCAGGTTTTGAGTTCTATTCCCAGTCCAACTCTGGTTTGAGGGTGTGTTGGAGGCAACTGATCATGTTTCTCTCTCCTTTTCCTTCTCACTTCCTCTATCTCTAACATCAATAAAAACATATTTTAAAAAATTATTCTGAAAGAGTAAAATAAATGCAATCTATACCTTGTATTTTTTTTCAATCCTTGTATTTTTTTTTTTTTCAATCCTCACCTGAGGATATTGTCCATTGATTTTTAGAGAGAGGAAGGGAGAGAAACATCAATGTCCAAGACAAACATTGATCCGTTCCCTCCTGTATGCATCTTGACCAGAGATTGAACCCACAACCTAGGTATGTGCTCTGACAGGTATGTGGGATGACATTCAACCAACTGAGCCATCCAGCTAGAGTATACATTGCGTTTTTTTATGCAATGTAAAGCTTATTTCAGGCTTACTTGAGTCTTTGGAGAGTTTTTAAATGCTGAGGAGAGCTAGTGCAAAAACTACTGGAGGATTTGAGGAGGAGATTGTTCAATGTGATGAGGCCATCTGATTACTATTCTTACTTATGAAGATAGACCCCTCTCCATCCCTGAGAGGAGGAGGTTACATTTCAAAAGGATGGCTCCCAGGTTCTTGAAAGAGACACTCTTAGGCTGTAAAACCGGCAAGAAACTGAGAGAAGAGTTATATTTCAGAGGGACCGAAATAATTCACAAGTATTCTAAGAAAATGGAGATCAATGGTCTATCTTCAGGAAAATAAGGTTTGGTTAAGGTGAGAGGAACTTTAAGGCTACTGTATTGGTTAAAAAAATACCAAAGCTGTAAATGTAGGGGATCTTGCAAATGTAACTTATTATATAAAATAGAAATATATGAATCTGCTCCATGAAATTGATGTGTGACTTAAAGAAATGTATATGTGTAAAACACTTTAAAACACTTCCTGAGATATAACAAGTGATGAAAAGTATTAGCTATAATTATTATTATTATTTCTATTAATTATGTAGGAAGAGAAAATAAAGGATACTCAAGTATAGGGGTCCAGCATTTTTGTAAAAAAAGGGTCAATTAAAGCTTTATTAGGATGTTTTAAGTCATTAATTAGTAGTTATTTTGCATTAAAGGCAGAATAATGCATTGGGATCAATATTTACCCTTTACCTCCAACTTTTTAATTAATGAAGTCTTGTGCATACAGATACAAATGTATAAAAAGCAAGACTCACTTCTTGTTTTCAAGTAGGTCAAAGAGTAATAACAGATAGAGGAGAGTTACAATGCAACATTCAAAGGCAATGATAGAAATAGGCATATAGTATTTTTCTAACAGTCAATGGGAACTGAATTGGCCTGGAATTTTCCTGATAATGAGAATATCATATGTTTACTGAATAATTTGCAGAAATGTTAAGGCTGGATTCAGCTTTGGAACCCCTATGTCCAACATAGAATGGTATTTTGTATACCAACATTTGATTAATTGCCTCTCTCCAGCCCCATGGGAAACATGGACAAGTTTGACCAGGGGAGCTATTGGGAGGACAGAAATAGTAATCCCTTTAGCTCAGTGCAATGTTCCTCAATATTCCAATGAAATAAAATAAAAACACACAGAAAACTTCTATTGCTATATAGCAGTGGTTCTCAACCTCTCTAATGCCACAACCCTTTAATACAGTTCCTCATGTTGTGGTGACCCCCTTCCCCACCATAAAACCATCAGAAAACACAGATATTTACATTATGATTCATTAACAGTAGCAAAATTACAGTTATGAAGTAGCAACAAAAATAATTTTATGGTTGGGGGGTCACCACAACATGAGGAACTGTATTAAAGGGTCGCGGCATTAGAGAGGTTGAGAACCACTACCATATAGGAAGCAAACTCACAGGCACAACACAAACCTTCTTAACATAAAAAATGGTAGAAAGTCTAAGAGAGTGAAAGAATGGGAAAAGGAGTCAGAGTGGATAGACACTGTGTGTCACAGTGGTGACACTAAAAAAAGATTCCCTCTGATCAAGCCAATTTCCAAGGACTGGCACTGAAAACATTTTCTGGATAAGAGCCAACATTTTTTCCTTCTGGTTTCATGGTAATAAGAGAAGCCACTGCAATAACAATGAAAACAACAAGTGCAGCCATTGTCTCTCCTACATCGGGGATAGGCTCTTAACTTCTTTCATGAACTATAGAAGGAAGAATGGTGTCCACTTCAGAAACTCATGCCCATGGCTAGTTTTCTGACACAACTCAACAGTAAAAGGACATAGGAGACTCCATGACCCTAGAGAGACCTTGCAAGAGAGACACATGAATAAAGAGGTCCAAAATACTACATTATCCAAACAAGGCAAAACGAGGCTATATTGGTCAGAAATTATGCACAGGAAGCAAAAGTTCCACGTTCTGTATATCTGACTCCATTCTGAATAAGATTGGAGCCTCCCAATACAGATCAAGCTATTTACTCAATAATGGCCTGGCTAACTCATTTATTCCTACCTGTGCCACCATCAATCCTATCTTTGTCATATTGACTAAGAATAACTTATCACTAACACTAATATGGCCAAGGGGATGAATTAGCCATAAATGATTATCTAAGTGTTGTTTTTTTTTCCTTTCAATCTTTTGGCCTAAGTCGTCGTTAGCTAAAGAATTGGCCTTGAATCTCTCTTCTCTTCTAGAAATCGTTTAGACTTTTTCCCAGATCAGAGAACTCTTCAAATTAATTGTCAAAATGTTTTTGTGTATCTACCTTTTGTCTGCTTTTAGCTCTGTACCTGTCAAAGTCATCCAAAGCAAGTGGGGCAGGGGGAGTGGGCACAAAACAACTTAGAGAATAGAAAATAAAAGAACTCAGGTGAATAATCTATTTTCCTGAAATCTACAAGTGTGTGAAGTCTGTGCTTCAGCTTACCTCTTGGCTAACAAGTAATCCCTCTACATCCAAACTAGCACTGCCAAATCATTAATTGTAAAATGCGGAGCAAACCTTCAACCATAAAAGGAGCCTCTAAGGAGTATTTTTGAAGAGAAAGTAAAGGGGAGGATTTGCCTTACTCTTGCCAAAATATTCAACCCTTGAATTTTCCTTACATCAAAGCCAAACTATAAGCTTACTCTGATGCACTAGCATTTGATGCTGTGTGAAAAGATATATATGTGTGGAAAATTCCAATATCAAGGACCTATGAAACATTAGTTTCATAAACTGATAAGCCTGTATGCTGTAGACACCACAAATGAAGTTATTTTTCTCCACTTATCCTTTATTTAATGTATGCTAGAGTACTTGGACATGTGCACATGACATATTCTCACACATGCACACACACACATACACAAGCACGCAAGTACACACCCTGCAGGGCTAACGCAACCAATTGGAATGCAGAAGACAAAAGTGTCAGACATGGTCAAGCAATGCCATAGAGCATTTTATCTCAGTTTTCCCCAAGGTGTCATCTTGATTATCTTATGCATTTCATTAGAGTTGCTATGAAACCCCTGATATCTATCTTAATATGTAAGCAGGATAGAGCCCAGATAAATAAGCCCAATAGGGATGGGGTGCAAAGCAGATGTTCTTTGGAGCTCAGGAATGTTACTCCTTTGTGTTTTGAGCACAACAAAGCTGATTAATTACGTATGGTTTGAAGAGAGAAGTTTTGCCTTATTCAAATATCTTCTAGTTAGCATTTTTTATTCCCTTTAACATAGGTTTGTGTGTCTTTTTTCTTGTCAGTGTGTAGTATATTTTCCAGAAAGGTGTTATAAGTATCTTGAAATCAGTATAAAATAAATAGGGTGGCATAGTTTATCTTCCACCTTTGGAACAAATAACAGTACCTATAATGATTTCTATAAGTCTTTTTGGAAAGGTAATATTATGTTGATATATAAAAGCAAATTATACCTAAAATATTCATTTAAAAGAAAAAGTGGCTTTATGAAATAAGACAATCAATTTGACTAGTTGCTATAGTATCTTTAATATTGACTGGACATTAGTCCCTAAAAGAAAAACCTACTAGTCTATCTTTATATATGGGTTGTAATTCAAATAATTTTAGCTTCATCACTAATGTAAGTAGATATTTTTGTTTTTACTGCAAGTAGAAAATGATTTTAGGCTGCTCTCTTGATATGGTAAGCATATGAAAATAAAAGAATAAACTTTTCACAAGATAGGAGGCTGTAAATAGGATTTATCTTTGATAGGCTAAGTAGAAATTTCATGGGGCAGAGCCTGCCAAGCCAAAATTAAATACAATATTGCCCCATGATTCTTCCTTTGAAGAAATAAGAGGACTTTTTACCTTTTAAAAGTTAGAAATTTGGTTTATCTATTTGTAAGCTTAACTTGTAGCATCTCACATGAAAGGTTGAGCCACCTCCTGCTCATTTGTACAATGAGTCATAACAACCTCAACAACTCTGTCTAAAGCAGCAAGCTGTGGTAGCAAATGTCCATAAAATTAATTATGTTGAGGGAAAATACCAATTTGAGAAATATACACATTAAGCCTCATTAAAAATAAAGAAGCATCAAAATCTAATATACTATTATTTTGACAAGTTTGCACAAAGAAAATAAATCATTACTAGTCATAGGAAGGGCTGACATTGATAAGGTTGCCTTTATCATTGTCTGTCAGTTAAGCAAGAACAATTCCAGTGTAAGAAAGGTCATTATTGTTGATGATGCAAATAGGATGACTTGGACTAATTATAAAACACCTAAACGCAACTTTTCAAGTTAGTCAATGTAACAAATGTGAGATTTGCTGGCATTGCTACTCTACATTTCCATCTGCCTTGCAAATCATGGCAAAATGCTTTTCCTCCAAATACTTTCATTCTTCTCTTACGAATAATCTGAGCAAACAGGCTTGGAAAACACACAAAAAGTTTACTTATTAAAAAAGGAAAACTACTGAATATTGTTTATTTTTTGCTATATCATTTCAATAATATTACAAGGATGCTTGAAATTATTGATCTAACTCATGGAATGATTGTGTATAAGGATGAGTCATCATCGTTTATGAAAGGTCAATTTAAAATCTCAGTTATTTATTTTGGATTAAATAGTGTTTTATGAAAAGGATGCATATTCAGAATCATTCCAGTACATAGGTATTTTTCATTTGAGTTTGCTGAGAGACTGTAAAAAGCATCTTTATTATCAAGCCATTAGTCAGATTAATAACTGGCTAATTGATTAATATAATCATATAAATAAATGATCAAAATTAATAGAATTTATCAGGTAATTGGTTAAAAGCATCACATTTTTCCATTTTTTGCACTTTGAAATTAGCAGTTTAATTACCATGAAATATTTGCCCTAAACAAAATTTAAAATAAAAATATTATCATTCTTATGATTTAAAAAGTTTGGGTGGTGCCAAAACTGGTTTGGCTCAGTGGATAGAGCGTCAGTCTGGGGACTGAAGGGTCCCGGGTTCAATTCTGGCCAAAGGCACATACCTTGGTTGCAGGCACTTCCCCGGTGTGGGGAGTGCAGGAGGCAGCTGATTGATGTTTCTCTCTCATTGATGTTTCTAACTCTCTATCTCTCTCCCTTCCTCTCTGTAAAAATTCAATAAAATATATTAAAAAATAATAAAATAAAAAAGTAAAAAGTTTGGGTGGTAATTAATAGCAATCACTAAATAAAGTAACTAGTTTTCATGGCCTTAACAACCTATAATCTTGATCTACAGCTTTGAGAATGAGTTTTGAAAATTCAATTGTTTTTCTTTGAGGTCTTTATGCTCTGTGTTGAGCTTGACAAAAGAGGAGACAGAAGTCATTCAACATCTCCAGAAATTCATTGATTTTCAAGTGTGTCTGTCTCCTAAGTGGTAAGTTTTTGCCTATTAAAACCCTCAAATGGCCTGCTTCTATCAATGGAAACACGTGGAAGAACAGTTGTGAGAGGTAAGAGATGGGCTCTTTTTCTATTTCATCCTGCAGAAAGTGTTGTCTGTATGCTTTCAGTTCCAGGAAACTATCTTCTTTCTCTTGTAATCTTTTCAGACTTTCATCTGTCTCATATCTTAACTTTGAATATCTTAGCATCAAAGAATTTCTCCTGAAAATAAAGTAAATAAAGCTGATGCAAACAAACACACATTTTCAATCAAAGAATCCTACCCTGATTAAAGTTAAGACTGTGATCCCAAAGCCATTAGTCCTTGTCTCTACTACCTACCTTAACATAATAACATGTCAATGACCTGTTTTGGTGGCTTAAAAATATTAACAACTTCAAAAAAGGGCTGTAGACAACTATTTAACTTATGAGTGGCATTTTGCTGAATTGAACAATTGAATAATTCACAATAAAATATTACTTTACCTTACACAACAGTTTCCTATTTCTTAAGCTTGAATTTTTATAAGTACTTAATTAACCTTTTCTTTTCATTTGTTTTTAATCTTCATCTGAGGATATTTTTTTAGAGAGTGGACAGGAGTGAGGAGAGGGAGAGAAAAACATCGATGTGAGAGAAACACATTGATTAGTTGACTCCAGGCTGGGGAGAACCTGCAACCCAGGTATGTACCCTTGATAGGGAATTGAGCCCACAATCCTTTGATCTGTGACTTGAATTCTCTAATCACTGAGACAAACCAGCTAAGGCAAGCCTTATATGTTTTAAGGTAAGGTGCTGTTATTTAACAGAACAAAATCTAAGAGGCAATAGAAAAGCATGGGTTTTTTAATCATAGGGTCTGATTTGAAGCTCAGCTCAACCACTTACTAGATTAACAATACTTAGTACTTCGGAATTTTCACAGGTATATAATGCAAAGAATAACAATATTTGCTTCAAAAATATAGAAGGATTCAAGGTTTTGATATATTCAAAACACTTAGAACATTGCCTGGCACACAGAAGATGTTAGCTCTTCTTAGTACCAAAGTAGCTTAGAGCTGAACCCTTCTCTTACATCCTTACTCTCTACTACATGATTTCTTGGCTGCATATAAGGGAACTTTAGAGCTTAAACTAAAAGAGAGACAGAGGGAAAACCTCCTTTTTATTTAAATAATCTAAGGAAAGTTAATTTTACATTCTGCCAGACTGATCCATCATCAGTAATTTGTAGGTAGTTTGTCCCTACAGCAGTGGTCGGCAAATTGCGGCTCTCGAGCCTCGGTTTGCCACTATGTTGACTAATGAGTTTACCAGCTACTACCCTAGAGTAAAGCTGAAGGGATGTCTTTCATTAACAAACTAGACATTAATTAAGATAAGCAGGGGTCTAGAGTGTATGATTACTATTTTAAAGTAAAAAGAACATTACAAAAACCAGTGGACTTATTAATAAATAAAAAATACAATTCATTTTCCTAAATGATAAAAGAGAACATCTCATTTTGAAGAACTGGACTTAAAGTTGTAGTAGAAAAGAATTAGTGAGCTCGACTGGTGTGGCTCAGTGGCTGAGTGTCGAACTCTGAAACCGGAGGTCAGGGCAGATGCCCAGGTTGCAGGCTTGATCCCCAGTAGGGGCATACAGGAGGTAGCCAATCAATGATTCTCTCTTCTCATTGATGTTTCCATCACTCTTCTTTCCCTTTCTCTTGAAAAAAAAAAGTAGAATTATTATAATTCTGTTCTCCCTTTTTAGCTATTTGATGCAATTTTTTCTTATTTATAGGGGTTAAAGAGAAGAGTTACATACAAAAAGCAGACCAAAGCTAGTAAGACAGATTCCAAGTGCCAATCAACAGAAAATGTCAATATTCAGTAAATTACAAATATTTATAACTCAAAAATTAAGTCTGATAGGAGTAATTTGATTGTATGAATGCATTACTAGACATCTGCCACTCAGAAGCTCATCTTTGAATTCTCACAGACTTTTGGAAGCATTTCTTTGATGAGAGATGTAATGATGTTAATCAAAGTGAAAACTGTTTAACAGCAACCATCTCTCTTAACTATCATAAACACAGCCTAAAATGACATATTAGCTGGTAGCAAAGGAATGTGGAATCTAAATTATTTATGACTTTTACCCACAAGCAATATTTTATGATCTAGAAATTGGTGTATCAAGCCCTTGTTAGTTAGATGTTTATTGTTTTCTGTATTGGTGATTTGAGACTATAGTTTTATTTTATTCAGAAAATTGATTTGGCATAAGATTCAGGAAAGTATCTCTATCCCTCTACTTTTAGAATGCTTAAGGATTCATACATAGCAACAAGAATGTTGCATGTATTTTTTTCTGTGGACAATATTATTCAAAGCAGAAGTGGCAGATGCATTTCTCCACAGAAAATTCCTCAAGAAGAGGCTAAATTATGAGGAATCTACAACTAAAATTACATTAGTGTTCTCAAACTACAGGAAATTCGCTAATAGTTATGTTCATTAATTTTCTCTCCCTTGGTTCATTAATTTTATGTTGTTGACTATAAAAATGACACTGTGCTTCCAGCCTGAAGATTGTCTTCTTCTGTAATTTTTTTCATTATCACAACTAGTCCAAATTAGATTAAACCACATTCATGGCATCTGAGCAAAACTGAGTAAATGCAGTTTATTTTTTATGAATGAACCCCAAAGATTACCAATTAAAAAAGAACAAAGCACTGAGGTTTCTTCTGTGAATACTTGACCTCTTAAAGAGGCCAAGACTAGGGGCAACAAGACTTGCGTTTGATAGCAATCACAATCAAAATAAGATTGCTTGAATATGAACCCATAATATGATCATGTTTTCTGCACCAAGAGATAAGGTTAGGGTAAGTTAGACAAATCATTACTTAGGAGCATATTTCGCTGAAGATCAAGATCTTTTGGGCACATGACATTATTGTCTTCATGTCATTTTCAAGCCTGTATCTATTTACGGAGGAAAAAATGAATACTTCCCCCATAAAACAATGACAAAAATAGGCTGTGGATATGCCTCTATGTCCAATCAGCAGTAATATGCATAGTAATGTGTGGCACAGCTTGTGTAATGAAGTTCCCAGCGTGCAGTCTGGAAAGGTATCCTCCAGTGTGTAGGGTGATTTATTTCCTCTGTCAAGAAGCAGGACAGCCCGGACTTGTCCTTCCCTATTTTACCTGCAAAATACTCTGTCATCTTGGGAAGTGGTAATGGGTTCTGCCAGTGCTGTACAGGGGCATTGTTTTGAACCTTTCATTTTGCTGGGCTATTTCCCATCCCTTTTAATTCTGTGACCTGAACATTAATGGGGATTTCTTAAAAAAACAAAGCAATCTCTAGTGAGAAGGACTACCAAATTGTACTATTGCCTTGAAAGCAGTATTTAGAATGCTGAATAAAAAAAAAAAACTTTTTGCTGTGGTAAACGTATAAAGAAAATGAGAAGGAATAGCTTTGCATATAATTTAACAACTTTGTGGTCTGGGTAAAAGAAAATAAAGTATGTCTTTGCTCCTTAAAATTATTGAAGTCCCTTGTATTTAGAGAAACCCTTATTTTTTGTGTGCTAAAATGTAGTTATTAATATAGTTTTTATTACCATTTATATTAGATTTTGATAATTTTATTTTCCTTTTAATCTTTTTTGAATACTATGGAAATTTGACAATAGCTATTTTCTCCCAAACTTGAATTTTTATTTATTTATTTATTTAAATTTTTTTTATTCATTCAGGTATTACATATGTGTCCTTATTCCACCATTACCCTGGCACCTCCCATTCATGCCCCCACCCTCCTGTTGTCTGTGTCCACTAATTAGGCTTATGTGCATGTATATAAGTCCTTTGGTTATCTCTCCCCTTTATACCCATCATCTTAACTTTCCATGAGGTTTGACATTCTGATTGATGTTTCTCTGTCTCTGGATCTATTTTCATTCATCAGTTTATGTTGCTCATTATATTCCACAAATGAGTGGGATCATGTGATATTTATCTTTCTCTGCCTCGCTTATTTCATTTAGCATAATGCTCTCCATCTCCATCCATATTGTTGCAAATGGTAAGAACCCCTACTTTTTCACTGAAGCGTAGTATTCCATTGTGTAGATGTACCACAGTTTTTTAATCCACTCATTTGCTTATTGGCATTTCTTAGCCATGGTGAATTGTGCTGCTATGAACGTAGGGGTGCATATACCTTTCTGATTCGTGTTTCTAGTTTCTTGGGCTATAGTCCTAGAAGTGGGATCACTGGATCAAATGGGAGTTCCATTTTTAGTTTTTTTTGTGGAAACTCCGTTACGTTCTTCACAGTGGCTGCACCACTCTGCATTCCCACCATCAGTGTATGAGGGTTCCTTTTTTTCCGCGTGCTCCCCAACACTTGTCATTGTTGATTTGTTGATGATAGCCATTCTGACAGGTGTGAGATGGTACCACATTGTTGTTTTGAGTTGCATCTCTCTGATGATTAGTGACTGAGCATGTTTTCCTATGTCTTTTGGCCTTCCTTCTTTCTTCTTTTAAAAACTGTCTATTTAAATCAGTTGCCCATTTTTTGATTGGGTTGCTCATATATATATTATTTTATTTTATTTTTCGTTAAGCTGCATGAGTTCCCTGTAAATGTTGGAGATTAAACCCTTATTGTAGATATCATTGGCAAATATGTTCTCCCATACAGTGGGCTTTCTTGTTGTTTAGTTGATGGTGTTTTTTTTTTTTTTTTTTTTTTTTGCTGTGCAAAAGCTCTTTATTTTGATGTAGTCCCATTTGTTTATTTTCTCTTTAATTTCCATTGCCCTATGAGCAGTATCAGTGAAGAAATTGTCTCTGCATGTCGGAGATTTTGCTGCCTGTGGATTCCTCTAGTATTTTTATGGTTTCCTATTTATGTTTAAGTCCTGTATCCATTTTGGGTTTATTTTTGTGTATGGTGTAAATTGGTGGTCTAGTTTAAATTTTTTGCATGTTTCTGTCCAATTCCCAGCACTATTTACTGAAGAGACTGTCTTAACTCCATTGATGTTCATGCCTCCTTTGTCAAATATTAATTGAGCATTTCTGGATTCTCTATTCTATACCATTGATCTATACTGTACCAGTATCAGGCAGTTTTGAGAACAGTGGCTTTGTAATACAGCTTGATATCTGGTATTGAGATTTCACCTAATTTGTTTTTCTTTCTCGAGATTGTTGTAGCTATTTGGGTCTTTTTTTTTTATTCCAGATGTATTTTTGGAAAGTTCTTTCTAGGTCTGTAAAATGTGCTGTTGGTATTTTAATGAGAAGTGCATTGAATTTATAGATTGCTTTGGGTAGGATGGACATTTTGATGATGATGATTCTACCAATCCATGAACATGGTATGTTCTTCCATCTGTTTATGTCTTCCTCTATCTCTTTTTTCAGTGGCATGTAGTTTTCTGCATATAGGTCTTACCTCCGTAGTTAAATTTATTCTTGGGTATCTTAATTTTTTTAGGGCTGTGGTAAATGAGATTGCTCTTCAGTCTCTCTTTCAGTTCATTATTGGTGTATAAAAATGCCATACATTTCTTGGCATCAATTTTGTATCTTGCTACCTTGGTGAATTAATTTATTAAGTGTAATAATTTTTTGATGGGGTTGTTAGGGTTTTCTATGTATAGTATCATGTCATCTTCAAATAAGGACAGTTTTACTTCTTCTTTTTTAATTTGGGTGACTTTTATTTCTTCTTCTTGTCTGATCGCAATGGCTAGTACTTCCAGCACTATGTGCATCCCTATCTTGCTCCTGTTCTTAGGAGAAATGGTTTTAGTTTTTGCCCACTGAGTAAGATGTTAGCTGTGGGTTTATCATATATGGCTTTTATTATATTGAGGTATGATCCTTCTATTCCCACCTTGCTGAGAGTTTTTGTCAATAAAGGGTGTTGGATTTTGTCAAATGCTTTTTCTGCATCAATTGATATGACTATGTAATTTTTATCTCTCAATTAATTTATGTGATGTATCACATTTATTGATTTGTGAATATTGTATCACCTTGCATCCCCAGGATAAATCCTACTTGGTCATGGTGTATTATTTTTCTGATGTACTGCTGGATCCAATGTGCTAGAAGTTTGTTGAGGATTTTGGCATCTATGTTCATGAGGGATATTGGTTTGTAATTCTCTTTCATTGTGTTATCTCTATCTGGTTTTGGTATTAGGGTGATGCTGGCTTCATAGAAGGAGCTTGGAAGTGTTCCTTTTTCTTAAAATTTTTGGAATGGTCTGAGGAGGATAGGTTTTAGTTCTTCCTTGAGTGTAAAATTCCCCTTTTAAACCATCTGGCTCTGGGCTTTTGTTTGCTGGAAGCTTTTTGATGACTGCTTCAATTTCTTCCATAGTTGTCTGTCTATTGAGATTTTTAGAATTTTCCTAAGTTCTGGAAGGTTATATTTTTCTAGGAATGTGTCCATTTCCTCCAGGTTGCCAAGTTTGTTAGAATAAAGTTGTTCATAGTATTTTTTAATAATCCTTTGTATTTCAATGGGGTCTGCTGTTATTTCTCCTCTTTCATTTCTAATTTTGTTTATTTGTGTCCTCTCTCTTTGCTTCTTGGAGAGCCTGGCTAAAGGCTCATCAATCTTGTTTATCCTTTCAACGAACCAGCTCTTGGTTTCATTGTTTTTTTTGTTTTGTTTTGTTTTTTTTTTTGGTCTCCCCGTCATTCATTTCTGCTCTGATCTTTATTATTTCATTCTGCTCACTCTGGGCTTTTCTTGTTGCTCTCTCTTTAATTCTTTGAGTTGTTGAATTAGATGATTTATTACCATTTTTTCTTGTTTTTTTGAGGTAGGCCTGCAGAGCTATGAAATTCCCTTTCAGGACTGCTTTCATTGTGTCCCATAGCATTTGCATTGGTTGTGTTTTTATTGTCACTAGTCTCCAGGATGTTTTTAATTTCTTTTTTGATCTCATTGATAACCCAATCAGTATTTAATAGCATGTTATTCAGCTTCCAAGTGTTTGATTTTTTTGGAGTGTTTTTATTGTATTTTATTTCTAATATTATGCCATTGTGATCTGAGAAAATGCTTGATATGATTTCAATCTTTTTGAATTTGGGGAGACTTTGCTTTTGATCTAATATGTGGTCTATTTTTGAAAATGTCCCATGTGCACTTGAGAAGAACATATATTCCATGGCTTTGAGGTGAAATGCTCTGAAGATGTCAATTAGGTCCATCTGACCTAGTGAGTCATTTAGGATGGCTGTTTCTTTACTGATTTGTTGTCTAGAGGATTTATGCAGTGATGTCAGTGGTATATTAAAGTCCCCTCTTATAATTGTATTGTTGTTGATATCTTTCAAGACTTTTTATGTATTTGGGTGCTCTTGCATTGGGTATGTATATGTTTATCAGAGTTATGTCCTCTTGTTTTATTGTTCCCTTTATTATGAAGTGAACTTTCTTATCTCTTGTTATAATGGTCTCTTTTGTCAGATATAAGTACTGCTACCCCAGCTTTTTTTTTCATTTCCATTTGCCTGAAAGATGTTTTTTCATCCATTCACTTTCAGTCTGTATGAGCCCTTTTTTCTGAGGTGGGTCTCTTGTAGACAGCATATATATGGGTCTTTTTTTTTAAATCCATTCAGCCACTCGATGTCTTTTATTGGAGCACTTAGTACTTTTACATTTAAAGTTATTATTGAAAAGTACTTATTTGTAGCCATTTTTATTTTTTGTATCTATGTTTCTTCTTACCTTTTTATTCCTTCTATTTATACCAATCCCTTTAGCATTTCTTGCATTGCTGGCTTGGTAGTGATAAACTCCCTTAGTATTTTTTTTTTTTGTCTGTGAAGCTCCTTATTTCAATTTTGAATGATAACCTTGCTGGATAGAGTATTCTTAGATTCAGTCCTTTGGTTTGCATCACTTTGTAAATTTTTTTTCCATTCTTTTCTGGCCTGATGTGTTTCTGTTGAGAAATCATTTGATAATCTAATGGGAGTTCCCTTTTATGTAACTTTCTGTCTCTCTATTGCAGCCTTTAAGATTCTTCTCTTTGTTCTGAATATTTGCCATCATAATTATGATGTATCTTGGTGAGGGTATTTTTTGGTTTATCCTGTTTGGGACTCTCTGTGCTTGTGTGACTTTTTCTTCACCACATCAGGGAAGCTTTTTGACATTATTTCTTCAAATAGGTCTTCTAACCCTTGTTCCCTTTCTGTTGTTCTGGCACCCCTATTTTTCATATGTTGTTTTGTTTCATGTTTTCCCATAGCTCCCTTAGGCTCTCCTCCTGTCTTTTAATTTTTTCTCCAGTTGTAATTCAGTTTGGCTGTGTTTTGCTTCCCTGTCTTCTAATTTGTTAATTCGGTCCTCTGCATCTCCTAGTCTACTGTAGAAACTTTCCATGGTGTTTTTTTTTTTTTTTTTGCAGCTATATCATTTTTTTCTTTATCCTTCATTTCTTCTTTATTCTTACATAAGTTGTTGATCTTTTCAGCCATTTATTCTTAATTCCTACATAAGGTGTTGATTTTTTTCTTCCATCCGGTTTATGAACTCTATGATACTTATTCTGAATTCTTTTTTCTGACAAATTGTATGCCTCTGTTTCACTTAGCTGCTTTTCTGGTGATTCCTGCTTTTCTTTCCTTTGGGGGTATCTTTATCTACCCATTTTTGGTCTTACTGACTCATCTAGATGTCGAGCTGTGCAGGGCTGTTCCTTGGGTGGCAGTGGCTTCTCTAGCTGTGGTTCCTCCTCAGGCAGTCACAGTAGCAGTTGTTTCTCAGTTGCCAGTGGCTCCTCTGCTGGAGTGCTGCTTGCAGCAGTGGTGCCTCCTTTGGCTGGTGGGAGAGGCTGCTCATGTAGCTGTTGTTTCTGGGACAGGGGTGGGCTGATTATGAGGTTGCTGTTCCTCAGATGAGAATGGGTTGCTCCTGTCTGCTGCTCCTTGGATGGGGGCCAGCTGCTCACATGACTGCTGCTCCTTGGACAGGGGCAGACTGCTCACCTGGCTGCTATTTTTTAAATGCAGGCTGGCTGGGTGCTGCTGTTCCTCAGATGGGACAGGCCACTCATGTTGCCACTGCTCCTTGGATAGGGGCAGTTGCTTGCAGGGTTGCTGCTCCTGGTATGGGTGTGGGTTGCTTGTGCGGCTGCTTCTCTTCAGACAGGGGGCAGTCTGCTCATGCGACTGCTGCTCCTAACATGGGAGTGAGCTGCTCATGCTGTTGATGTTCCTCAGGGCATCACTCAGCTCCTTCTCATTGAGCAGGTGCAGGCTGCATTTGGGTGCTGCTCATTGGACCTGTGTGGACTGCACAGGGCTACTGCTCCTTGGATATGGGCAAGTGGTTCATGCATCTATTGCTCCTCAGAAGAGAGTGGGCTGCTCACATAGGTGCTGCTCCTTGGATGGGGGCAGGCAGTTCACACAGCTGCTACTCCTCAGACAGGGGCAGTCTTCTTGCACAGCTGCTACTGCTTGGAAGGGGGCTGGCTGCTTGTGCGGCACAGCTGCTGCTCTTTGGACAGGTGCAGGGTGTGGCCTGTGCGCAGTTGATGCTCCTCAGACGGGGCCAGCTGTGTGGGGCTGCCACTCCTCAATAGTGGGTGGGCTGCTCAAGTGGCTGCTGCTCCTCAGGTGGGCGAGCTGCTTGTGTGGTTGGTGCTCCTCAGACAGGAGTACTGGCTGCTCACACAGCTGCTGTTCCTTGGACAGGGGCAGGCCATGTGAAGCTGCTGCTCTTAGGCCTGTGGCGAGTTGCTCACAGAGCTGCTGCTCCTTGGACAGGAGTGAGCTGCTCATGTGTCTGCTGCTCATGTGGTTGCAGTGCCCTGGGGCAGCAAAGAGGATTGGGGCAATATCTGTAGAGGCTGAGCTTATATAGTGAAAATAAGATTAAGGATTGGATGAATATGGGGAGGACCTCAATTTAGTATTGAGGAAATAGAATGAGAATAAGTGGATGAGAAGAATGAGAATGAGAAGAAAAAAATAATAAATTTACAAAAAATAATTAAAAAATTGATTTCAAAAATGGTAGAAAAATTTAAAATAGCAAATAAAAAATAGTGATGGAAAAATAATGCGAAAAGGAATAGAAAATAAAGCAACAAACTAAAACGGGAAAATATAGAAGAAAAGAAAAGAAAAGGGATAATAAAAATAAAAAATAAAAATAAAAGTGAAAAAAGTGAAGTGTTTGTTCCTTAGACTGGCTTATGATTCCAGTCATATGTACTGTACTGTTTTTCAGTTTCTGGTTGTTGCGGCTAAAGATTTCTCTTTAGGTGAGTTCCTATGACCTCAGGGAGTATTCAGATTCCTTTGTATTATTCAAGGTGGGATCTGGGTGTGGCTATATTGGTTGCCTGAAGACTGGAGGGAGAAGCTATCTCTCAGGAGAAAATGGTGACTCAGGTATGACTCAGCACCAGACTCACTACCACTTCTCCCCAGATTTCACAACTCCACACCTTCTCCCCCTCCTCAGCCACAGGTAAGTCTATATCCGAAAGGTCCTCTGAACTAGGTTCAGTGGAGAAAGGCACAGGCAGCCAGGAGAGGCTGCATCCCTGCAAGCTCCTGTCTTGCTGGCACTGCATGGTCTGGCCAGTCCTTCAGGGCTGCCTCTGATCTCACATCCAAAATCCAGACTCCAAGGTCCAAAATCCCCTCCTTCCTGCAATCCTGTGGACCCTATTTTCACAGTCTGACGCTTTGCCTTTCCTCAGGGATGAGGCTTGGCGCCATGCAATTTCTACCTGACTCTCTGGGCACAGAGGTTGGGCAGACTCTCTTGCCTAGATCCTTGATTTCACCTTAATTCAGGGGACCTCTGCCCTTCCCAGCTGCAAACTGTCTCACCAGTTGTGTCTCTTTCGCCAGTTTGGGCTAAATTCTACTTGTTTCCGCCGTTCACTCTATTTGCTCCCGGACAAGGCTCAGGACACATCTGTCTATTCCACCGCCATTTTGTCTCTCTCTCTCTACCATCTATCTTATTTGGTTATCACAACATCTCCACAAAGTGGCTATTACTCTTTTTACACTTTGCTGGGCCCAGAGCTGGGCTGCTTGCTGGATGCCTGGCAGAGGTTCCTGCGACTGCTGAGCAGGTGGGAGGTGCTCCCTGGCCCGAGGTGACACTGGGTAAAGAATGCAGGATTGGGGAGCAACTCTGCCATTTCACCCTCACACATACCTTTTCTCCGACCCTGACCCTCATCTGCAGGGAACCTGAACAACTTGGTTGCACGCAGGTATTTTGAGTCGGTGCAGCCTCTTCTCATGGCCTCCCACTTCCCATCCCCAAACCCGCATTTTTAAGTAAATAGAACTAAATAAACTCACATAAAAAGTTTAATCCAAACAGTTATTTATATTTAAATTCATCATCTCTAGTTGTAATAATTACTAAATAATAAAATGTTCAAGTTTTTAAAATATTAGAACAATCAAGAGAATAACGTTTAACAGAAAATCTGCTAATATTGGTATACTTATTACTGTTACCAAAATTTGTGCATTCATTGGGAAAAATAAGATCTGATTTGTCTAAAGGTAAGACTACTGAAAGGCTAATATGAGAAAACCAATTCTTTTTTCAGAAAAAAAAAAATGAGAGAGAGAGAGAGAGAAGTACCCTGGCCAGTGTGGCTCAGCGATTGAACATCCTCCTATGCACAAAAAGGTTGCCTGTTAGATTCCCAGTCAGGGCACATGTCCAGGTTACTGATTTGATTACTGTTCAAAGTGCATGAGAGGCAATCTAATGCTGATTCTCTCTCACATGGATAGTTCTCTCTCTCTTCCTCTCCCTTAAAAAAAACATTTAAAAAAAGAGAGAGAGAGAATAGAGAAATTATCTTAATGTTCAAATGAAACACTTCCAGTAAAATTTTTATTTTAGACTTATTTCTTATAAGTTTATGTTAGAGAAGTTGGGCAGTTCTTGCCAAATCTATTGAAGAAGCATAATGTCACAGGGAAGATCTTAGATGTCAGGTATTTAGGTTCAGACGTAGTTGGATCAAGAGCTCCTTTAGTTACTGGTTGTATGCCTGTATGCAAGTTGATTAAAAAAGCATCAGATTTCCTATCTGTAACACAGGAATAATAATTTGATTGTTACTGTCTATAAGGTTCTATACGGTTAAATGAACTAATTTTGAAAAAGTTTAGCACAACAACTAGCATCTAGTGAGTATGTGTGATGATATTCGTACTACATTGAATAAGCATGTCTATGCCATTTTAAATTCTGCTACACAACAATTTTATATTTTTGCTATTTTAGCCACTAAAAATGTTTTGCTTTCTATAATTCAGATTCTAGGTGCTAATTTCTACATAGCTACTGTGTGGATCATTTTGATATTTCTCTATTTTGTTATTTTTTTTTTTAGGCATTTCAGACATGAGGTATTTTATTTTCAACAATGACATTACTTACCCTGTAGGGCTTGTTAACAAACTGTTTCAAAGATTAAATTATCTTCTTCCATTTGGATAGCTCTAGCCATTGCCTTTCAATTATAGAGATTTTTTTTGCTCGATGCTTTCTTATGTGTAGCTTGTGAAAATGTTTTTATTTTTTAAATCTTTATTGTTGAAAGTATTACAGATGTCCCCTTTTTCTTCTCATTGTCCCCTTCTAGCCCCCACCCCTGACTTTCGCCACACTATTGTCTGTACCATGAGTTATGCCTATATGTGCTTACAAATTCTTTGGTTAATCTCTTCCCACCTACATACTCCTGCATTTCTTCTGAGATTTAACAGTCTTTTTCATGCTTCTATGTCTCTGAGTCTATTTTGTACAGCAGTTTATTTTGTTCATTAGATTCCACATATGAGTTAGATCATGTGATAGTTATCTTTCTTTGACCGGCTTATTTTCCTTAACATAATACTCTTTAGGCCCCTCCATGCTCTCTCAAAGGGTAAGAGATCCTTCTTTTTTACAACCACATAGTATTTCATGATGTAAATGAACCACAGCTTTTTGATCAGCTCATCTCCTGATGGACACTTGGGCTGTTTCCAAATCTTAGCTATTGTAAATAGCACTGCTACGAATATAATGGACATACATTCTGATTGCAATTTCAGGGTTCTTAGAGTATATTTCTAGAAGTGGGATCACTGGGCCAAATAGCAGTTCCATTTTTTATTTTTTGAGGCAATTTTATACTGTTTTCCATGTAGTTGCATCAGTCTGCACTCCTACCAGCACTGTACTAGGATTCCCTTTTCCTCACATCCTTGCCAGCACTTGTCATTTGTTGATTTAATGATGGCAGCCATTCTAAGGTGTAAGATACCTCACTGTCATTTAAATTTGCAACTGTCTGATCATTAGTGACTGATATTGAGTATTTTTTCTTGTGTCTCTTGACCATAGTGTGTCCTCTTTGAAGAAGTAACTATTTAGATCATTTGCCCATTTATTTTTATTGAATTGTTTATCTTTCTTTGGTAAGTTGTAAAGTTCTTTATACATTTTTTAAAAATCTTCAAATAATATTCTTATCACATTCTGTCCTGAATAATAAAAAGGCTAATATGCAAATTGTCATCATGCCCTCACACGTAACGACTGATCAGCAGGAGGCTGCGTGTGCAGCAGGCATGTGAGGGTGGGTGGAGCTGCATGCGCAACTGGTCACCAGGAGATGCATGGAGCACCTCTTGGTCCCTCCTCCACTCCTCAGCTCCTATGGGCTGCGGCGGCGGGGGCCCCCTAACGGGCTCCTGCGGGTGGCACCTGCTTGCCCCCGCCTTCTGCAAGCACCAGCAGCTTGCTCCCACCTCCCGCTGGCACTGGCAGCCTGCTCCCACCTCCTGTGGAACTGGCATGGTTCCGGCCTCACGCAGAAGTGGCGCAGCTCCCTCCCACCTCCCTTCCGTGAAAGTGGTGCAACTCTGCCAGCTCCCACAGGTGCCCTACAGCTCCCGCCTTCTCCTGAGGAAGCAGCGGGCAGCCTACTATGTGCAGTTTCACACACTGGGCCACTAGTATACACATAAAATGATAAAGTTTTTTTTTTAAAAATAGTAAGAGGGTACCTAAAAAATATGTGCTTTTGTAAAAGTAATTAATCAATTAAAAACTTGGAAAACATCCAGATAGTTGAGTATAGAATTTGTGGGGCCTTTGGAGTGTATACAAAGTATCCTATTGACTTCCATTCCAAAGGCCATATGTTTTCGTGGTCTTGTTACTATAGAGGCTTTCTAATCCTACCTAATAAAAGAGTAACATGCAAATTGATCATCACTGCAACATACAAGATGGCCACCATAAAATGGCCAGCAGGGGAGGAGGGCAGTTGGAAGGGACCAGACCTGCAAAGGAGGGCAGTTGTGTGTGATCTGGTCAGCAGGGAGGATAGTTGGGAGGGGGCAGGCCTGCAAAGAAGGGCAGTTGTGAGTGACCAGGCCTGCAAGGGAGGGCAGTTGGGGATGATCAAGCCTGCAGGGAAAGACAGTTGAGGGGGACCCAGGCCTGCTTGAGAGAGCAGTGGGGGTGACTAGGTCTGCAGGAGAGGACAGTTAGAGGTAAACAGGCTGGCAGGGAAGCAGTGAGGCATCAATCAGGCTGGCAGGGGAGTGGTTAGAGGGTGATCAGGTTGGCAGGCAGAAGTGGTTAGGGGCAATCAGGAAGGCAGGCAGGTGAGCAGTTGGGAGCCAGCAGTCCTGGATTGTGAAAGGGATGTTCCAGTTTGGAGAGTGTGCAGACTTGGCTGAGGGACACCCCACATCCCCCATGCATAAATTTTGTGCACTGGGCCCTTAGTTAGATTACAAAAGAGAAGTAATAATTTCATGCTCTCAATATCTATTAAAATTTTGAATAATGCACAATGAAGCCATATTGCATAACAGATGCAATCCAATTTACTGATGAATCATTCAGTAGACTGCTTTGGGAAGATTAACACCTCAATGAAATCTGAACATCTATCTATCGATCATCTATATCTATCTATCTATCATCTATCATTTTTCTATTATCTATCTGTCTATCTGTATACACATCTAATTGTTCCAATCAGCCAGCCAAACTGTGCATTTGAAGTTTTGTTCACCACATCTAAGCTACTTAATGCCAGGAATGCAATAAAGATATAACTAATTGGTATGGAATATTTATGATGACCCACAAAAAGGTTACTATTTTGTGACTTTTAATGTTATTTTAATTTTTACTTCTTTGGAGCAATTTTAGAAAATGCCTAATCATTTATCTTCTCATTATATTTCCTATATAGTCTCTAAGTCAGGCCTAGTGCCCTACTGTCTCATACTTCTCTAGGAAACCCATCCTTGGGGACTTGTGCCTTGTTAGCCTTAATCCCTGTTAAATCCAATAGTCTATTTTTATCCCTACTGCCTCACTATTTATTAGAAAAGGACTGCATTTTCATTTACACCTTAAGGAAACCATAGTTTCTGCATATCAAAAGATGTTTGCTTACTCAGTTACCAAACCAGGAAAGAGCAGAAGTAAAACTTCAGACAGAAAGAGGGTCTCTAGGCAGTTATAGAAGATGATACTATATTTTTCAGTTGGTTAAGTATGATAATAAAGTATGAAATAAATATGGGCTATATTATTTTCAAAAGTGTTTTGACCTTTTATTTTCTCTCTTCAGTTTTTACTACAGTCAAGGATTTTGGTAGATTTCAATATATTTTCAATCTGGGACCCAAGTGGCTGTATTACATTTCTGTATTTATTTATATTAGCCCATAACTAATGAGAACAGTCCTTACAGAAGCTAAAACAAAACAAACCACAACCATATCAAGCTTACTTGATATTTTAGAAGATTTCTAAAATGTAGGTGGCTGTTTAGCAGATACAAATAAAATAATAAAAAATGTATCAAATCTCAATCTGATTATGTTTGATTCAAGTCATGACTTGAACGGCTCTTATGTTTCAAACTTAGGTGTCTTCTTCTGAAGTGACAGATCCATCCTATAACTATCAGCAAGTGTTTGGATGGGAAGGTCTGTATTTTCTTACAGCCTGAATTCAATGCTGTCTGACCACCAAGGCAAGGCAATACCAGCCCAGCATGCATGTTATTTAAATATACAGACTTGTATTCAAAGCACGTTTAATATTCTCTTAGTTGCCCTTATGTAAAAATGAGTCCTTCAATCCATTCTTTTGAGCCTCTGCAGGGATAGAATAATAGAAAATTAAGATGACTCCTTTGAACATGGACTTTAATCCTGGAGAGCTAGATGAGCATGGGATATACCTCTCTCTCTCTCTCTCTCTCTCTCTCTCTCTCTCTCTCTCTCTCTCTCTCTCTCTCTCTC
>JAAGEH010002531.1:31423114-31438972 GCA_011751065.1 Lasiurus cinereus
CTCTCTCTCTCTCTCTCTCTCTCTCTCTCTCTCTCTCTCTCTCTCTCCTCATATACAAGCAGAGCCCCAAAGTGAAATCTGTGGAAAATAGCTAAGTGTTCATCCGTTAGCATTTTACCACTCAGGTACTACTAATACAAATTCAAAAAATGCTAATAAAGTCTGAAATTTCCCAGTAGGGGAGTAATGGAACACTTTTTTAAAAAGGCACTTTCAGTTAATGACTAAGGCATTTTTTGCTAACAGCAATTTTGGCTTCTTATCCCAGGTGGAAAAAATGCATTAAATAGGAGATTAAAATGTCCTTTCAACTGCTTGGTAATGCCAGCTGCTGCTGCAGGCTAAGGCATCCACGAAGTGGCATTTAGTTGATGATGGTTCTGTTCCACGGTTGGAGCAAGTATGAAAATCCCACTGGATGGGGGTCTCTTTAAATATGCTGTGTACGCACAAATAGCAAGTGTAGGAGCTGGGCTAGGATGGTAAACTATACAATCTGTTCGTTGCATTTTGGTTGCTAATTAAGAGGTGACATACAATATGAATGCACAGAACCTGTTGAAATTCTGTCAGGCTCTGTCTTTGCTTTCACATGTTTGAATGCTATTTAATAAGGCGTCTTAATTGAAAGCAGAGAAATATATAAAAGTAGAGGGCAAATATGTTGGATTAGGATTCTCTGACAACGTGTGTGTATATTCATGATTTCTAACCCTTCGGTGCTTCTCTCTGAGACAGCTACTCTACTCCACAAGCACAATATGCAAATTCCAGGATTTTCATCTTGCTGTGGGGGACAGAGCTGGAGTGGAAAGTTGGAAACAGAACTTGCAAACACAAATGTGAACTTAACAGTGACTCTGACATAAAGGAAAAATGGTTTCTCTTGCCAAGAAATACCGTTTTTATGAGGGGTGTTTAAGCAAAGAAGATGGAAAAAAAGGGAGGGCACTTAACTTTTAACAATGTATTGTGTGTGTATATATTTTATAGTTAAATGCATACTTTCTCTCAGCCTTTCCTCAGTGTATGAAGCCAGATTAATAACAAACTTTATTTTCTGCAAATTGGCTTCCTAGAGTAAGCATAATGAAAAAGAAAAAAAAAATAGAGCTAGGGCCAAAGTCATTGGTCTTCGTGAAGTTGGAAATGCTAGAAGCAGAAACATCCTAAGTATCGCATAAGGATAAAAGATCCCAGAATTGAAAATTTTATCTCAGTGCTTTAGTTTCCCCATTTATATAAAAAGTTTAATGAATTAAGAGGTATAAAGTACTCAAGGTTGCCCGGTACATAGCAAGAACTCAAAATCATTTGCTCCATCTCTGTGGTTGCTGTTACTTAGTTCTTGAAAATGCCAATAGACTTAGGAAAACTGATCATAGTAAGTTTTTTATTTAGATTTCTCATTGACCATGCTGCTGTGTTGATATAAAATTATTTGAATTTGTTTTACTTACATTAACTAAAGACTACTCTTCTACCTCGCAAATGACAGGTAAAAGCCTTATTTAAACCAGTGCATATGCACCCATTTTAACAATCATTTAGTGATAGCTTAGAAAGACATGTTTTGAGTTTGAAGGTTCCTTTCCTTCTCCATTTATACTGTTCTCATCTTCCCAGTCTCCTGGTTCATTGAGTTGGGTAGGACTTTCTCATTTGAAATCCCCAAAATCTGTTGACACTTTCCCTCAAATTCTAGCAATATCTTAAGACAAAAAGACACATAAACTACCATGCCTGAGCAGAAGTTAATTTGGAGCATTTGTCTTTATTTGACATAAACCATCGGTATTATGGACCTACAGTAGCCTGAAGTCAGAGTCCACTGACACTCTGAATTCACAATAGGACATTGGAAACAGCCATTCATTATGACATAAATAACTGAGTGGTAACTTGAATAGATAACTTCAGCAAATGTGTATTCGGAACAATTTTAAAATCATGATATCTGTAGCAATAGGTCCTTTGTAATTAGCATAAGAAGTTCTAAACTTAGAGACTAGGACAACTGGATACAAATTTGTAACTATTTAGGTGAGTTTAGAAAGGAAGGGAGTAGGTGAAAGAAGAGTACTGTTCTCTTCTGAGATTTGATCCAA
This sequence comes from Lasiurus cinereus, assembly GCA_011751065.1. Classification (NCBI taxonomy): domain Eukaryota; kingdom Metazoa; phylum Chordata; class Mammalia; order Chiroptera; family Vespertilionidae; genus Lasiurus; species Lasiurus cinereus. The sequence goes on from JAAGEH010002531.1 coordinate 31,425,223, forward strand.
TCTTTGGATCCAGACATCTTCATATAAAGATACAATATGTTAAATATTTATGCATCAAAACTTCAAATTGCCAGAAATTATGTTCTGATAATTCTCCATAGGTTTAGTACTGTCTTTTATAAATGCTGGACATAGAAATCTCAAGAAATATTTCTAGGGCATATACAGGTATGAAGTACTGTCCTTGGGCTAAAATTAGAATGAGCTGAGATACCCCCCCTCCGACCACTGCAGCTTTGAAATGCCCTAGCTTCCTAACAATAGAGCAGAATAGTTGTACAAAAAGTTTTATATTGATATTCTTTCACGTATTCGTATGAAATGTAAATATTATTAGAGATTTCAGACTCCTAATCACTAAGAAAATAAAAACCATACTAATGCCCTCAATTATAAGTCACTTGATAATATTACTTACCGTAAGAATTTAGTTTTCCTTGGTAAATGCCAGTTAAAAAACATAGCAATTACATGTTCTTACAGATTACTTGGTGACTCTATTTCTAAAGTTTGTATGACTTGCCCTCTGATTTTATAACCAAAATAATCTCTTCACCCTATAATTACTTGCTATGTAAATACCTGTCAATAGATGATTGACTCTGGCCATATCCATTTAATTAAAAGGTCAATGCCGGCACATAAATACTCTTTTATTTAAAGATAATATTTGTGCCTATAACCACACAGGTAGCTTAGTATCCAAGACAAATTTATTTTTTGCTATGCACACTGAGATACACAATGTGAATTTGATGTCACAGTCATGTACCATCAATTTTCATGGCAGTTATAAGTGGTAGGCCATTTGTAGATAATAATAATACATAATAAATACACATAGAAATGTTGTGTAAAGTTATTAATCACATAAAAATTCATTGAATTATTGCATTCCTTAGGTAATAACAAGGAGAGAGACAGAATGGTTCCAGAGATTTTGTTTAGTTGCCCAGATATACAAAACTACATGTTCTCATAATTCTTCTCCTTTGAGCACACAGAGAAAAAAGGAAGCAGAGATAAATCGGACTTACAAAATGTATTCCTCTGTTCCTAGGAGAATCTGTGGGGATAGCAGGGTGAAATGGAGCAGAAAGACAGAGGAGGTCAGATGGGCTATGTGACAGGAGTAAAGAGCAGGCTAATTGAATTTGCAAATGATATGAATTTGGGAGTTGTCAGGAGCAGAGGGGAAGACACAGCCTGTGAGTGTTAGTAGATGACTTACTTAAGTTTCAGTAAGTTGACATTCTGGAACTTCGAACATTTACACTTTGCATATTTTGGCTCTGCTTTGTTCTTTGCCATAGAATTTATTAGTTGCTGTCTTTGAAAAGAGCCAATGATTATCCTATCATCCATTCAACAAATATGTACCCCAAATGCTCCAGCCCTTTTGCACTCCAAAGAAGGACACAGAGATTAAAATAAATACAATCATTATTTGTATAGCTTTCCTGGCTTAAAGACACACTTGCCCTGGAATGTTTTAGTTCAGTGTAGGACACATGGCAATTGGAGTTATTTGGCTGTTAACCTAGCTCTTAATTTAATTTTTTTTTTACAAAAATCAAGTTAGAGTTGAATCTGAAGGAGAATGCCATAGACAGGTTTGCAGAGCAAAAGCACTCTTTATATAGGCTACATCAAAGGGATGGAAAGTAGTGCCATTTTTGGTGAGTTGGTAGCTGGAAACTGCGTCATCCCTGTTACCTTTACTTAGGATGGAGAAATAACATTTTACACCTCAAAGGGTTTGGCCTCCTTTGCTATATATGAAATGTCTCCGTTTTACTTTCATGGAATGTGGCTTCATTTTTGAGTAATGCAAGGTGCCTGACTCCGTCCTGAAAGGAGGAGCCCCTAACCTGAAATGCCCAGGAATGAAAGGTGGTGGGGCCTAGGCTCTCCTTCACCCTCACTACCCTTCTCTTGCTTCACCTCTTTGCCACACAGCTAGCTCTGTGAGCTCTAATAAAATGCTCTGGGAATGAGTATAGACTTCATAATATAATACGAAGAAATGTGGGTCATGAAAATTTCAGGCCTGATAGAAATAGTTAATGCTCATTTATGCAATGACCTATGTTGTTTAATTTATTTATAACTTCTAAATGTTATAACATTCTTTTAAAACTTATCTCCTGTCAGTTTTCTTACAGTGCCCCAGGGAAAATGTTAAACTTGAAAGTTCCAACATTTCGGATTTATCAAAGTGAAAGTATTTCTCAGATTCTCTTTTCACTGGGTTTCATGGATTTTTACATTAGAGAGTTAATGTAACTAAAAAAAAAATCTTTCCGTTAAAAAAAAAAAATCACCTCTAGGCTGAGACCATATTTGGAGAGATTCTGCTCCAAACCAATTTTGAGGCTATTTACATAAGAGGAGGAAACTGGAATTTATAACTGAAATTATTTAAATGACAAAATTTGCTAAACTTGATGTTATGATAATGACTGATGAATATACACATTTTCTAAAGGAAATCAGATAAACTCTCCTCCGGTTAAAACTTTAGTTTAAAAAGCAAAAAGACTTGTTTTAAGGTGTTGTTTTTAAAGTGTTCTACAGAATGTGTACTCTCAACCATTAAAAATAATGTTTATTCTTAATAGCAGAAACTGAGAAAATTGGTTAAGAGGAGCAAACCATTTCATAACCAATTTGCCACTATTGCAGCACTCAGAGCCAACATAGAAAATACTATGGAGAGATAATCTCCCAGTACTTAGAAAAAAGTACTTTTTACATACTGAATCATCTATATGTCCATAGGTTTAATGTGTGCCTTTAATAGATCTACACATGCCTAGACCTATAAATTCTTTCAAGTTCAACAGCAGGCCTAACTAAGTGCCTTGAAACCTGGAAATTTAGCCAGTGCCTTTAATATGATTAAGACTCAGAGTTTAGTAAATCATGCTGCCATACTTTCTCATATACCCATATATACGGGCATCTAAATTACCACTCACTGATTACTATTCAATTAAATAAGAAAAGTGTAGGTAAATTGTTCCTGTCACTATATAGGACACATTCAGTGACTGTCACTCAGCTAAACCAGTCCCAAATGATTAGGTAGCTGAGGGCTATACAGAATATGTCATTTCTTTCAAAACAAACCAAAAAGTTTTTCAGGGGGAGGGGAGTTATTATATTTATTGTGCATTTCTCTCTGTGTATAATTGTGTGATTTGGTTATTTTGAGACAACAGCTTGGTGTGAAAATTACACTATGCAGCAATTTTAGCCCACCTACATTGAGTGGCACTTTGCATTGTTCATATTTATGACATTTTAAAACATAAGCAAGTTGTTTAAGACATTTGAAAACATAAACCTGAAGTAGAGGCTACTTTGCTAATTATGAAGAATGTGTTTTCTCACTAAAATGGTGGTCCATGCTGTTTCCTTGCCCTCTGCTTCCACCTATGTCCTCTGCACTTCTGTCCCACTTACAGGCTTTGCTCTCAAAGCTCCTTCTTCCCTTGGACCAGTGTGGCTACTGCTCTGGCTCCTATTCTTTGGAGGCCCTCACTATGACTATCTTTCCACTGATTTCTTCAAGGTAGACAGAGTGCATTGGGCTGACTCAGAGGACAAGCTTTATTGGAGCCGCAACTGATGACAATTGATGACCTATTGAGCACTTGGAACTCCAGAATTTTCTGCTCAGATATGTCTGTGATTACTCTCTGGGGCTGTGCTGAAGGATTCCCCAAGTCCTTTCTCCTAAGGGTGCCAGTGCACTTTTCCAGAGGAGGAGACGGATGTGGAGGTTGTGTCAAAAGAGCATGAAGATCTTGGTGGTGGGTGGCTGCCCAGGGACCTCCACAGAACTCATATCTGGCCATAAAAGGGATGGACCTAGTGTCATTTACCCAGGAAAGGTAGGTGTTTCTGCTCTCCCTGGTAAGGTCAAATGCCTTTATTATTTTCACTAGAGGCCTGATGCATGGATTCGTGCACTGGTATGTTCCCTCAGCTTGGCCTATGGGTATCAACTGGCTCTCCAATATCCCCCAAGGGGTCCCAGATTGTGAGAGAATGCAGGCCTGGCTGAAGGATCCTACAGGTGCACAATCGGGGCTGGGAGGAACTGCGGGAGGGCTCCAGGGCATGTCCAGCCCATTTTGCCCAGTCCTGATCAGCCAGACCCCAGCAGCAAGCTACCCTACTAGTCAGAGCATCTGCCCCCCAGTGCATATCATAGTGACTGGTTGAACAGTCAAACAAACGGTTGGATATTTAACATATTAGGCATATATATATATATATATATATATATATATATATATATATGATAGGTTATTAGATCATTGCATGGCAGTCCTTGAACATTTGTTATTTTACATTTATTTGTAAAGTTATGTGCTTGATATTCACCTTGCTATAAGTTTGTGGCCTCAATTAAGCCTGAAAATGGCTTTGATTATGTTCAATATTGTATCCTCTTGTCAAATACACTGGCAAACTCATAGTAGGTGTCTAATCAATATTTGTTATGAATAAATAAGAACTTTCTCACTTTATAACATTCTTTTGAAGTCTGGAAGGCCAATGACCTGTGTGAGCACAGGAGGCTTGATATGTGTTTGGCAGATAGGAAAAGTACTTTAGCTAAAGTTCCAGCCACATTGATAATCAGTATGAGTGAGCATTATCAGGTTGGCATAGGTCTGCTGCTAATTTTTTGGTAGTCATAACTATTTTGGTTTGCAAGAACTATTTAACTTTGCCTTACTGATATATCAGCACATTCAACTGAAGAGTCCAGAGCAGTTAATTGGCTTTAGGCACAATGGATATAGGAGTTCAAACGGTAAAGTAAGTTTCCATCTCTGGAAACTGTGTTGGTTTTGTACTCTGGGAAGCTCTTTCCGCAACAGTTGTCCTAAAAGTTCTAGGTCTGAATCTCACAACCCTAACCTACAGAGGTCAGATCATCACAACATAGGAATTGAAAAATGTGGGTGAAGTATGTTCCTTAAATGAAAATTAAGGTATTATTACTGTGATAAAAATACTGAGCAGGTAACACCACAGATACTTATCTACTATAACTATTAACAGACTCTGCAGAACAGAGATTCTCAATTTAAAATGAATTGATTTAATGATTCCAGTCAATTGCTGCTGTCTTACCAGTTTATCACATTAGAAAGACAAGGAGCAAAACAGCTTTGCCTACTAAGCCTGCTTCCTGAAGGACCCTGCTTTAAGTATTCCCAGGTTTTGCTCTCAGAGTGGCCTTTCATCACTTCCTCTGGGGGCGATAGGAGGAAGGGGGATTACTGGCCCAAGTTTCAGCCCAGTCCCACTTTCTGGACTTCTGTTGGTTTTTGGCCAAAAATCAGTTAAGGCAAGCTGAGAAGAGCAGAGGAAAGAATAGGGAACGAGGAGAATGTGTGTTACAGTAGAGTATACAGATTGTGATGCTTTTGAGACCAGTAAACCACTTCTGTAGATAATTCTTAACGATGAAATGCACTTAATGTTATAGGAAAATACAGAATTATTTGAATAGGTGTTACTTCCCTAGAGGACCACTCTGAAAGTCAAAGTAATTTTTGGTATGTTTGTTTAGAATAGGGAAGTGATTAAGAGCTTCCCTGGTTCCTTGAGTCTGGTTTTCTGAGTTCAAACTGAAATTCTGCCCTGCACTAGTCTTAGGACCTAAGTCAAACTTTTTAATCTCTCTCGCCTTCACAGTCCATTATCTGTTATGGGGGAATATTAATAAAATCTACATAACAGAGTTGTGATAAGTAAATTAGTTGATATAAGTTTTAAATTACAGATGGACACATAGTAATCATTTAAGAGTTGGCATAGCTATTAGAATGCCTTTGTAAACAAAATAGTTTGCCTGTATTAGCTACTGCATTATTAAGATGAGTCTCCATATTTTTTAGGCATGTGTCATAAACAACCCATAAAAGTTTTTTATTTTTATTTTATTGATTTTTTACAGAGAGGAAGGGAGAGGGATAGAGAGTTAGAAACATCGATGAGAGAGAGACCATCCATCAGCCGCCTCCTGCACGCCCCCTACTGGGGATGTGCCCGCAACCAAGATACATGCCCTTTCAGTCCTCAGGCCGACGCTCTATCCATTGAGCCAAACCAGCTTCGGCCATAAAAGTTTTTTAAAGGATTAATAAAAGCAAGGAAAAAATAAAATAAGTGGTATGGCTGCAGTCAGTATTATGGGATTTTGTAGGCTAAATGGGGACTATGCCCTACAACAAGAAGCCAGATTTGTGCCTTCAGGACACAGACCAGCTCTGTGTATGTAAAGGTTCTACCACCATTCAGTCTAAGCTTTCAAAGTTTTGGCCACTGTGAAATAGCAAAGTAGCAAGGGATCAAAGGATAAAAATGTCAGTGCCAATAAGGATCATTTCATGGATTTTAAAGGCTGGTATTAAATTGGGACTAATATATACTCTATAGGTTCAGAAAAACATATTTGATATACACATAACAATTAGTGTGTAGGAGACAGCCACAAGTACTAACAAGATGAAAGCTAAATAAAACAGAGTGACTTTGTAATTAGAAATCAGCATATAGATAAAGAATATCCACTCATTCTGCTATTTATTAGTTTCACATTCATTTAACACATAGTCATTGAATAGTTAAAATATAATAATATGTCAGTGCTTCATATATATATAATTATGAAGGATGAAAAAAGGTTTTACAGGAGTTGTTGCTAGGCAGAAAGAGGCATTTCAGTGGACTAACAGAATGAAAAAAAGCCACCTTTGAGCATTTTGGTTGGGCAAATTCTTGAGTATGAATGAAACCCAGGGTGTGAAACACAATAAGATTGGACAAGTGGAGCCCAGCCAGCATAGCTCAGTGGTTGAGCAATGCCCTATGATCAAGGAGATAATGAATCAATTCTCTGTCAGGGCACATGCCCTGGTTATGGGCTCAATCTGTAGTGGAGGGATGGATGCAAGAGGCAGATGATCAATGATTCTCTCTCATTATTAATATGTCTCTCTCACCCTCTCTCTTCCTCTCTGAAATCAATAAAAATATATTTTTAAAAATAATTTAAAAAAAGATTGGCCAAGTGGAAAGACAGAAGGAATACATATTAAATAAGAATATTGTAATGAAAAAGGAAATATGACCATAAAACCATATCTCTGGGTCAACTTTCTGAAATATTCACCTACTGATCCTAGGTTTTTTTCCAAATGGTTTCTTCCAAAATGTCTGCAAAAACCTCCCCTAGTTTCCTCTGCTTTTCTAATAGATTGTATGATCCTAAATGAAACAATCCTCTAAATTTTAGGATTACAATTTGAGAGAGATTACTAATGAATTTATAAAAATGATAAATTACTAAATATTAAATATGCAAGAAACTTTAAGTTATACAAACATTAAAGAGTTTTATGTTTTAGCTATTCCTATGCAATCTGGGCACTAGTCAGGAGAATTACCTTTTATTATGCCTTAACTCCAATGGGGGTGAAGGTCACCATGCTCCAGTTAAAATTAGCCTGTCCCTACAAGTCTGTGGAAAATCCAGTGTGCTTCCAGGAAAATTAGGTTATTCCTAGGGGATTTACATTGTCTGATTCCAAGCTTCTGCTAAATTAGTGCAGTTATGGAGTCTTTCTCTCCTGTAGAGCTGAGATCATCCATGTTTGTTATGTCCATACTCACAAATACCACCTAGCATCTTGCATATGTTGCAGCCTTTGCTAAAGCTTTTGAGAGATGTTAAAGGTTCATAAGTTTTGTTTTAATTCTGGAAAGAATTTTAGTTTCCTGATATAAAGTATGTAGAGATAAACAATGTATCATTTTTATAAATTCATTAGTAAGATCTCTCAAATTATAATACTAAAATTTTGGTTCCTGGCTTCAAGTTTGGGAAAACCTTGAAAATTGATGAACTCTTCAAAATAGTATTTAGTGACTTAGATTGGAAAGTCATTCAGAGAAACTGAGAACAAAAAATAAACATAATTTGCTTTATCTTAGTATTTTGGTTGCTATATGATAGCTCATATAATAGCATCTACACAAAAATGCTAATGATCATCTATTTTTTAATATTGAAATTCTTCTTTTAGGATTGATTTTTGAGTAACATGACCAGATTTCATAATGTACAAAGAGATTTTGTTTCAGAATCATATAATTTTAACATTGTTTTCTAAATATCAGGTTTGTTTTTTATTGTCTAGTGGCCCACAAATCACTGGTGATGGGTGAGAGATCTTTTTTTTTAAAAATATATTTTATTGATTTTTCACAGAGAGGAAGGGAGAAGGATAGAAAGTCAGAAACATCAATGAGAGAGAGACATTGATCAGCCGCCTCCTGCACGCCCCACTGTGGGGATGTGCCCGCAAGCAAGGTACATGCCCCCGACCTGAACCAAACCTGGGACCCTTCAGTCCGCAAGCCGACATTCTATCCACTGAGCCAATCCGGTCTTGGCGAGAGAGATCTTTTGAAGGCAATTAGAATTAAAATTGTTTTATCATCCTACGAGCATCACTTAACTATTGTTTTAATGAACTTCTAGAGCAGTGGTTCTCAATCTTCCTAATGCTATGTCAATGCAATTCCTCATGTTGTGGTGACCCCCAACCATAAAATTCAGTAGCAACGAAAATAATTTTATGGTTGGGGGTCACCACAACATGAGGAACTGCATTAAAGGGACATGGCATTAGGAAGGTTGAGAACCACTGTTCTAGAGGAAAAAATATTTAAAAGGATATTCTGGTCTTTTTAGAAAGTCAGGGGAAAGTGAAATGACTTAATTGCCTATTGCCTCAAATGTGTAATGAATCAATTATAGATTCTGATTATCTCTGTAAGTGCTGACATGGTTCTTCCATATATTTATTACTCAAATTATTTTCTTTCTTTTTTTTTTGTTTATATATTTTATTGTTTTTTTTTTTACAGAGAGGAAGGAAGAGGGATACAGAGTCAGAAACATCGATGAGAGAGAGACATCGATCAGCCACCTCCTGCATGCCCCCTACTGGGGACGTGCCCACAACTAAGATACATGCCCTTGACCGGAATCGAACCCGGGACCTTTCAGGCCGCAGGCTGACGCTCTATCCACTGAGCCAAACCGGTTTCGGCTACTCAAATTATTTTCTGATCTATAATCTGATTTTAAATTTCATTCTTATGAACTTTTTCTATCAGTCGTCATCTATGGTTATTAATGCAAGGGATGTGGCTTTTTTTTTGTTTTTTTTTTGTTAAACTGGCACAGTATGAAGTGTGAATTTTACGATGTATTTTAAACCCCATGTTCATGAATTGTTTTCTTCTGAGTGGGTGTATCACAGCTATATAAAGACATGTTATGTTTCAAGGTCTGTCTCAATTTGAAATATATATGTTTGTTTATGGAGTATAAATAAGAAACAAAATGAGGAAAATTAAATTTGAAGAGCCTAATATTGCAAAAGCTCCGAGCGTTATTTAAAAAAATTAATTTTGAGGAGATACTAATCAGTGAAGGAAGATGAAAGAAAAGTATTGGCTTAATTCTAATGAAAAGTAATAGTGTGGAGGAAGAACCAGAAACCAAGCACTGTCGGGTAGAGGGTCTTGAGGGGGCCTTTTGTGTTCCTAGGGATGTCAGTGCTTCTTAAGTTTTATGCTGCATGATAAGTCTGGTTTTAAATTATATTAGTTGCTAATCAATTATTAAGCAAGTGATTAATTTGCTATTTGAATGGATTAATCTAATACTTCATCAAATTTGGTCAAAAGAACCCAGAAATTTAACATGCTGTATGTTAATACTATACTACATTCTCACTTTTGCTTGCATAAAATGTCATACAGTATAAAATTGGGACTAATATATACTCTATAGGTTCAGAAAAACATATTTGATGTACACATACAGCAAGTTTCCGATTAAGATATAGAACTCTTCTATCACTCTCCAAAATGACTTCTGCCCCTTTGTAGTAAATATTTCTGCACACGGTCACTCCTGACAACCACTGATATCTCTATTCTCTAATTTTGCCTTTTCTGATATTAAAATTAATGGCACCATATAGTGTGTATACTTTTGAGTTGTTAGCATAGACATTTGATATCCAACAATGTCATTGCTTAAATCAAGTGTACATTCCTTTTTATTGGTGAGTGAGAGCTCCTCTTATGAATGTGCCATAGTTTGTTTAAACTTTTACCAGTTGGAGGACATTCAAGTTCTTTCCAATTTTTGGAATTTATGAATAAAGCCCACTGTAAACTTTCACTTATGAGTTTGTGTGTGGACATATACTAGTATTTTCACATCTCTTGAATCAATACCTGACCATGGGTCATATGATAGGTGCATGTACAGCTTTATAAGAAACTGCCAATTTGTCCTGTGAAGTATTTGTATAATTTTTTCTTCAGTACTGTATAAATTCACATTGCTCTGCATCATTGCATCATCACACTTGTTATTAGTTTTTGTTTGATCATTTTAAACTGTGTGAGTGGTATTTCATATTAGTTTATATTGTTGCATGACAAATTAGCAGAGACTTAGCATCTTAAACAATATGGATTTATTATCGCCACACTGCTGTGGCTCAGGAGACCAGGCACAAGTCAGCAGGTCCACTTGCTCAAGGTCTCACCAGACTGAAATCAAAGTGTCAGAAAGGTGGCAGCTTCCTTTGAGGCTCTGGGTCTTTTCCAGGTTCGTTTAGGTCACTGACAGAACTCAAAGTTTTGCATTTGTGGGGTTGATGTCTGTTTTCTTATTGCTGTTGGCCTGAGGTCACATTCAGCTCCCAGAGGTGTCATTGTCATTGGCACTCTCACAATATGACAGCTTAGTTCTTGAAAGCCAGCAGCAGCATGTCTCTGATGTCCTCTGTTTCTGACCACTAACTCCTCTTTTAAGAGTTCATCTTGTATGTTGGGGCTTTTATACCCAGTAAAGGATTGCTGGGGCATATGGTAGCTCTATTCTGAATTTTTTGAGAAATCGCCAGTCTGCTTCCCCACCAGCAGTGTCTGAGGGCTCCTTTTTCTCCAGGACCTCTCCAATACTTGTTATTACTTGTCTTGTGGCTAATAGCCACTCTAAAAGATGTGAGGTGGTGTCTCATTTTAGTTTTGACTTGCATTTCCTCAAGTGAGGTTGAACATCTTTTCATATATGTATTAGAGGTTTGTATATCTTCTTGGGAGACATGTCAGTCAGGTTCTCTGCCCATTTTTTTGATTGGGTTGTTTGTTTGTTTGGTATTGAGTTTTATGAATTCTTTACCAGAGGGAAATGGGGTAGGGAAGGTAGGATAGAGTAAAGGGGGGGAGGGTGCATGGGGATGGAAGGAGACTTGACTCGGGTGATGAACACACGATACAATATACAGATGATGTATTATAAAATTGTGCTCCTGAAACCTATGAAATTTTACTGACCAATGTCACCCTACTGAACTCAATACAAAGGAATCCTTCCTACATAGTCATTTTAATTTTAATTTGCATTTTCCTGTGACTAATTATGTTGAGAAATTTAAAATTTTTTACTAACTTTATTTCCTCTTCAGTGAAGTTTTTGTTGAAATATCTTGCCCATTTTTAATTAGTTTCTTATAATAGAGTTTGGGGAGTTTTCAAAATACATTTCAATACAAGTTCTTTATCAGATAAGTGTTTTTCAAATATATCCTCCCACCTGTGCCTTGTCTTTATATTTTCTTATTATTATCTTTTGAAGAGCAAAGTTTTTAATATTAGTAAGGTCCATTTTATCATAATCTTTCTTTCATGGTTCTTGCTTATAGTTTAATATTTAAGAAACAGTTGCCTAACTCAAGTTCACAAGGATTTTATCCTATGCTTTACTGAAAAGTTTTCTAGTTTTAGATTTTTATGTTTAGGTCTATGATTAACTTTTAATTAATTTTGTTTAGGGTACAAGGTATAACTTGAAGTTAATTATTGTGGTTATGAATGTCCAGCAGCTCCAGCCTCACTTATAAAGATCATCTATTCTCCATAGCCTTTACAACTTTGTCAAAAATCAATTCACCATATATGTGTGGGTCTATTTCTGGACTCTCTATTCTTCACAATTGATTTATGTTTCTACTCTTTCTCCAATATAACACTAGCTTGATTACTGCAGTTTAAAAGTAACTTAAAGTCAGATGATATGAACTTCCCAACTTTATATTTCATTTTCATACTTAGTTATCTTTCAATAATAAGTGTGATATTACCTGTGAATTTTGTTTTTCTAGGTGCCCTTTAGTAAAATGAGGGAGTTCCCTTTCTATTCTTGGTTTGCTGAGAGTTTTTATTATGAACAGATGTATTTTGTCAAATGATTCTTCTGCATTAATTGAGATGATCTATGCTTCTTTTTCTGTTTGTATGATGGAATTGTATTAACAGTTTTATATATTAGTAGATTCAGTTTTTTTTTTTAATTTGCATCAATGTTTATGAGAGATATTGAATTGTAGGTTTATTTGTTTCCTTTTAATGGTACTGGTTTCAGGGTAATGCCATCCTCATAAAATAGTTTGGGAACATTCTCTAAGATTTTATATAAATTTTTATATTGAATTGATGTTTGTTAAAAGACTTGAAACTACAAATGCAATCAGTTTAGTAGATTAAGACTATTTAGGTTATCTGTTTTTTTTTGAGTGAGCTTAGTTGGTTTAGATCTTTCAAAAAATTTGTCCATTTTATCTGTTAACAAAATTTATGGGTATAAAGTCATAGGATTTTTTAAAATTATTTTTGTATCTGTGAGTTCTTTAGTGATCTTATTTCTCTTTTACCTGATATTGCTATTTTTTAAAATGATTTTCTCTATTGATTTTTATTTACAAAATCATTGTTTTATACCTTTATCTTTATTACTCCCTTCTATATGTTTATTTTTTATTTATGCTTCTTTTTTAGTTTATTAACATGGAAACTTTAATTTCAGACTTTATGGTGTGTTTTTTTTTCCTAAAGTTAGCATTTAATACTATAGATTTTTCTTGAAGTATGGAGTTAGCTACATCCTAGTAGTTTTTAGATGTTATGTTTTTATTTCCATTCAATGTCAAATACTTTAAAAACTCCCTTAAGACTTCCTTCTTAGCTCACAAGTTATATAGAAGTGTGTTGCATAATTCAAATACTTAGGTATTTTTCATATTTATTTTTGTTATTAATTCTTAGTTAAATTTTTTTTTTATAATATGATAATGTACTTTGTGTGATTTGTCAATTGCATTTATGCCTAGAAATAGGCCTGAGCTTCCTTCTCTGTGGCTGTTAGAGTGAGAGTGGGAGTCAGTCCGGTCAGAAGGTGAGATGGGTGTACCTTGTGCCATTGCTTTGATTACATTCAGTGCCCCTTCTGACTTCAGATTTCTCCAGGACAACCGTCTTAGGGTGGGACTGGTTTGCCAGAGGGTTTTTGCACTGTTTCTCAGACAGTACTAGGTTTTCCCTCTATGTCTGAACCTCAGAGAGGGTCTCTCATCATGCTCTTGTCCTTTCTACAGAGGTGTACTACTGTTGTTCCTCTGTGTTTGCCAGCTTACTGGTGAGTGTCAGGAGGATTCTCTGTTGTCTTTATATTTGATCAGTTCCTTAGTCCTTGGCAAGAGGTTTTCTCTAGTATTCTGCCCATTCCCCAGAGATACAAGACTTCTAGTGATCTGGTCCTGCTACAGTTTTATATATATATATATATATATAT
>JAAGEH010002531.1:31439072-31622288 GCA_011751065.1 Lasiurus cinereus
TTTTTTCTAAAGTCACAAATTCATTCAAGCATAGTCAAACCTAGAACATCAGATTCTGGTCCTTTAAAATGTAAACAATTATCTACAGCCCTATATACAGTATAAATGGAATGAATATACATCTCTTGGGAGATTAGGCAAAAGCAGCACTAGGTGGGTTTTTCCCTTTCCAATCAATTAGCAAAGCCAAGTAAATGCACATTTATGTGTATATTCACTAAGTAATTTGGTCATTTAAAAGCTATTTGTTGTTATATTATATCCCAGAGATTAAATCAATATATATTTTCTTATTTATTTATTTTTAAATATATTTCATTGACTTCTTTACAGAGAGGAAGGGAGAGGGATAGAGAGTTAGAAACATCGATGAGAGAGAGACGTCGATCAGCTGCCTCTTGCACTTTCCCTACTGGGGATGTGCCCGCAACCAGGATACATGCCCTTGACCGGAATCGAACCCGGGACCTTTCAGTCCACAGGCTGACGCTCTATCCACTGAGCCAAACTGGTTCCGGACCCTGCTACAGTGTTTTGACTCTCGCTTAGGAGTGAATAGATTCTTCTCTTCTCCTCCCAGTCACGCTGGGTCTACACCTGTACTCTGGAGTGATAGGGATTGTGTTTTTCACAACTTTAGCTCTTTATTCATAGGGGAGAGGATCTGTACAGGGTTTCTGCCCTCTCTAGTGAGGGCCCTGATTGTATTACGAGGGAGGCTTTCTCCTGTCTTCCTCTTTGTTTCCAATCTCTCTGTGGAACCTTATGAAGATTCTTGGAGAAGAGCCTTTAAATTGAGGGAGAAGAACCTGTGAGTGGATGTAGCATCTCCTCTGTTTTCAGCCCCCAGGGTTTCTCATGTCAGCCCACACTTTAGCAATGGATTAAAGTTTAGCTGAATTCTCCTTACCTGCCCCATCTTCTCTCCTGCTCTTCTCCCAGTGAGTCAGTGTTTGAGACTCAAAGCTCCTTGAAAGCTCCTGTCTTTCTTTAGATTTTAGGCTAGTTAATTGTCATTTAATTTACCAACCTCATAAATACAAGAAAAGCTATCATTTTGTCTTCTTTTATATTGGTAGGATGGGGGCAACACTCCTTTTTGCTTTCTATATTTTAGGGAGAGACAAGACATTAACTAATACATTTTGAAATATTTTAAACACACTAACATTATCATATATTTAAGCTCCATATGTGAGAAAGCTATGAAAAGTGGCTTGCATATTTAGGGGTAGGTGCCAAGGATACCACTGTAGTCTGCACTTTACATATGAAGTAATTGAGCTTGCAGGGAGGGAGGGTGGTATCCAATTCTCTCAAAGTCACACAGCTAGTCATGACAAAGCTGGACTTGTCACCAGGTCAGACAGCAAAGCTTGTGTCCTTGACCTTTATTGGTTAGAGTCTTACATATTAAAATGTCACTCACACCCATGCACTCCCACGGAGACCATTATTGGAATAGAAAACATAGATTTTTAAAGATGAATTATCAAAGCATCCACCTCCTCCCTGATGGGATTGTTCTTATCTTTTCATTACCAGCATTTAGCTGAGTTCTTTGTAAATGTTTTCTGAATGAATTGGTTAAGTTACTAAACAGATACTGAAATAAATTGCTTTCAGGAATTTAAAGCAACAATTGACTAATACTTAAGTATTTCACTTGGTCTGCTTGCAAACAGGATCCCAGTATTTTCATACTAAAACATGGCACTTCCTGACAGCATTTATTTTTATAAAACTTGTATATTTTCTGTGGACTTTATTTTCAAGAAAAGTGACATGATCTCAGTTAAATAGAAAGCAGACAGAAATTTATAGGAATGATGAAATTATGATGGCAAAAACTCTCAGCTAGTTTTTCAACACAACTAACTGCATGTAATAAACTCTGACTCCCTAGGTTCATTTACAATAATTGAAGGACCGCATTCTAGGCAACAAACTTAAAGACCAGGAAGAATATAATTCCATAGAGACAGTAATTGCAAAGGAATAGAGAGAAGAAACAACAACAAAGTAGTGGATGATATCTGAGCTTTGGAAAGTATTCCAGGGCCAGGGTTGGAGATTGGAGGTAGAGGTTTCTTTACCTTTTCTGAAATGGATTCAATAAGATTATTTTATTTACAAACTGGAAATATAACTTTTCTCACACAGATCAGATGCTGTCTTTTCTATGCACAATAGCTCAAAGTGAGTTCCTATGTGTGGGTGGTTTCTGGCATAAAAATGTAGTCTTTAAGGCTAGGTGTGTATTATTAATGTATTCATGTATATGGACATTCATGGAGCATCATACAAATATTTGAGATCACTATGATTATAAACAAATACTTAGATGATCTATTGTACAATCCTCAGAATAAGCAAGAATTATTTTAGAATATGTGCTCTCAATTCTTTTTTAAAAATTTTATTGAATTTAATGGGGTAAAATTGGTTAATAAAATTATATAGGTTAAAGCTTGATGCTCTACCAACTGAGCTACCCAGGCTCCCATTAAAATTATATTTCTCCATAGAGATTCCTTTGTCAAATTCATCCTAGACTTGTGACATTAAAAATTCCCCACAGCTGCTGTCTCAATTCTTGCTTTGCCCATCCTGGGGAAAGGTACTACTATATTATGTATTTTTTACAGTTTTCTTTTCTTTCCAGGTTATTTAATATTCAGATGAAATGAATTTATACTCAAAAGCAATTTTTCTGTTAGAAAAAATTCCCTATAGGAATTCCAGAAGCAAATCTTTTAATTGGGCTGTCACACAGTATGGATAAAACCAAATTAGGAAATTCCTGAAAAAGATTTTAAAAAATTCTACAATTCCCTCTTTTAAAAAAAAAATATCTTTCTTTATTGATTTCAGAGAGGAAGGGAGAAGGAGAGAGAGAGAGAAAAACATCAATGATGAGAATCATTGATTAGCTGCCTCCTGAATGCCCTGCACTGGGTATCGAGCCCGCAACCCAGGCATGTGCCCTTGGCTGGAATCGAACCCAGGATCCTTCAGTCCACAGGCTGACACTCTATCCACTGAGCTGAGCCGGCTAGGGCTGTTTTGGTTTTGTTTAATGGTAGTCACTCACTCATATGAAATTGGGAATTTGAAAATACAGATATCAGAAAACAAATTAGATGGTTTGATCTCCTAAAAAAGTAATACAAAAATACTTAGTAAGTGATTATATAAGAAAATCTATGCTTTGGAGATGTTTTCTAAGCCAGGCCACACATCACATAAACAAATTTTACTTAAGCCCTGTGATCTCAGCCAATGTAAAATATCCAAGCACATACACAGGTTAGATATTCAGGGATTTAAGGAGAGTCACTGCACATATTTTGTTCTCTAGTTCTCCTTTTCTAGGTGACGGACATATAATAAAAGCATATTTAATAAAATCTTACACAAAACATCATTTGAAAACATAATATATTTGAAAATAATGTTATAAGTTAGCAACACTTTGTGTAGTTAAAATTTTAATTTGGGTCTCCCAAAAGAGATTTTTTAATGCTTTTTCTTTAGATGTTTTATCTTTTTCTTTAGGTATTTTAAACAATTAAAGTTGTCCTACAGAGACTAGACATGCAAGTTATCTAGAAGTATGGAAACATTTGAAAGGCTAGTGCAGGCAGTAATGCTCCAGGGAGTGAAAGAAATTGAAGTGGAATCCAGTACCTCATCAAATACTTACTTCATGGAAAGGTTGTACTCTAAATCAGTCAAGAAGTTATTAAAGTTAGTGTCTGTTGGGTATTCACTAAATCCCAGATATTAGCCTAACCACTCTCATTGGTTAATATTTTTTAACTTTTTAACAAGCTTAGTAGAAAGGTAATATTATCCAGGTGTCAAAGGTGAGAAAAGTGAGGCCCAGAGAAGTTAAGTTCCCTGAGTTCATGTATTGTAACTGTTGGATCCAGATAGGGATCTTGTCAAAGATCCACATTTGAAACTCTAAACTCTTTGCAATCCCAAACTAGGAAGGCTGTATGTTTATAAATAAAAGAAATGAGATTTGTAATGAATGTGAATTTATACAGTAGTAGGTTCATTATATCTAGAGATATACTTAATTTATTTAAATTACATCTTTAAAGTTTTACTTTTATTGATATTTGTTTTTAGAGATATAAACTTAGATACCCCTAATTATAATTCATATTTGATCAATATACGTTCTTGGTTAAATAGCCATGTTGCTGAAATGTTATTTGTAAATAAATTGTTGATTGTCCAAATGAAGATTAAATGTTTTACACTATGTTACTCTCTAGAAGAAGGTCTTCATATATATCAATAAAGAAAATGGATTACTCATTTATAACTTGTCAACTAGTATAATTATAAATCTGAGACAGTGTCAAAATGTTTCTGGAGTTATTCTTTCATAACTACAATGAATCTTTAAACCTAATCTCATCATGAAGCCAGAAAATATGCTAAAATCTTTGTGGTTCGTTTCATTTGCTGAATATTTGGCCATCCACAAGTTTTATAACCAGTAGCAAATATCATGGCTTCTTTTTAAGGCCAAACCTCATTCTGGCAAAGTACCATTGTTGAGTCATTTCAATGGGAAAATATGTTCTACTGGTCAAGGAACTAATTTTATGTTATTTATTTTTTATTTTTTTCCAGCACTCTCTAATCCCCTCTATGCTCTCTTCCACTTCTACCCTTCCTCACCTCACCACCATTTCCATTCTGTTGCCTATGTCCATGCGTTCTCTCTTTTTCATTTTGCTCAATCCCTCTATGCCTCCAACATCCTCCCCATCACCAGAGCTGTCTGCCTATTCTCTATCAACCAACTACTTTTAAAACAAAGTTTCAGTTGTGTCAGAGAAAGAAGTTCTGGAGATCTATGCAGGATAGTGCTTACACTAACAATGCTATATTGCATACTTAAAATTTGCCAAGAAGATATATCTTCTGTTGAATGTTCTTATCACAAAAATAAATAGTAATAATGAAGGGGGTCAAGAGGAAACACTTTGGGATGTGTTGGATATATTTATGGCTCTGAAAATGGTGATGGTTCACATGAGTATAGTTATCCCCAAATTTATCAAGTTGTCTACATTAAATTTATACAGCTTTTTATATGTTAATCATATTTCCATAAAGTGATTTTAGAAAAGAACAATATGATTATTGAAAGATGCTTAGGATTTTTTGCTTTTTTTAAAAAAATTAATTTTTCTTTCTCCCAATACTTTTTGCCTTTAAGATATTTACTACCTGGGAAGGTCTGTCACTGTTTAAAGCCACTTAAATGTATCTCTGTCAGATACATTTGTACAATTGTATCATTAATACAATTTACAATTTGGCTCATTTGTTTCATTTTGTTTTTTATTTTTAGATAATGGATGTGTTTATTTCAATTTAATTTATTTTGCAATTTATGTTCAAAGATTTGCATGAACTCAAAGACCAATATTTAGAAATTAGGTTTATGTTGGATATCTATCTTCTATTTCTATCCCCTTCACTCTGTTATTCCTCTCCCAAAGCAACCTTTACAAGTTTACTCTTCCATTTTTTAAGATAAATAATGTATGTGCTTGTATATATATGTGAATATAACTAGAGAGAGAGAAAGAGAGAAAGAGCTGTATTCATCATCATCATCATCATCATCATCATCTCTCTCTCTCTCTCTCATATAAATGGTAGAATACAGAAGTTTTACAGAACAAATTCAGGAATTCTTAAATATATTGCTTTCTGTTTCACTTCAGTGAATTAGTTCACAGAAGTCCATCTTAGGCTGTTGCCTATCAAGTTGTCACTTATATTCTAAATAAGGGGTCAAATAAATAGAGTTTTGGAAGCCACATTCTTCCTATTTAATTTGGGTCTTATAGTTTTAAATGTTAAAATATTCTATTAAAAAAACAACTTTGGCCGAAACCGGTTTGGCCTGAAGACTGAAAGGTCCCAGGTTCGATTCCGGTCAAGAGCATGTACCTTGGTTGCGGGCACATCCCCAGTAGGGGGCGTGCAAGAGGCAGCTGATCGATGTCTCTCTCTCTCATGGATGTTTCTGACTTTCTATCCCTTTCCCTTCTTCTCTGTAAAAAACCAGTTAAAAAAAAAACTTTGAAATTAAGATGAACTCATTATTGGACAAACTAAATTAAAGGGCCCTCATATGAAATGAGAAGGTCTTTGCACACTGGGAACAGGTAAAAATGACCCCAAGGTTTTCTCTGATGCCTACTGTTTCCACAGGTACTGCATTAATGGCTTTAAAACAATGGCTTTGGTTGTACTAAAATTCTGAATCTTGGTATACAAAGAGATAAAGTAGATTAGAAAATGTTTTCAACTACTACTCTACATAAGATATTATGTGAAATACTTTGTAAGGGAGATGTAGGGAATGAAAGATTAATTCTTGCCCTCAAAGAATAGATAGTCCAGTTGAGGAGATAATTCGCTCAACCAACATAAGGACCACTTATCATGTAAGTGTAGGTGCAAAATGTGCCATGTAAGCTGAGTACAAAAGCTTTCATCTTTATTTCCCCCCAAAGATTATATTTTTTAGTTGATTGTTTTAATGTAAAACTTTAAAGGAAAGTTACTATAAATGGCAGTTTTCAGGACAGTTCTCCTTAATACAGCATGCAAATGAAAAATATGAATAGAAAAAAAATTAGTAGCATTGAAATTAAACAAAATAAGAACAAAGCAAACATTTTATATTATTATTAGAGTCTCAGTGCACAACATTTATAGCACTCAGGGTTGAAGAAGGTCCTGTTCCCTTTCACAGTCTGGGAGCCCTCAGGGGATGTCCAACTGATGGCTTAGGCCCATTCTCTGTTTGAAATCCTTAATGCTACTGCAGAGGCAGGACACTGTGCTCATCAGCCACCAGCCTGGCTTTTGGCTGAGCAGTGCTCCCCCTGTGGGAACACACTGACCACCAGGGGGCAGCTCCTGCATTGAGCATCTGCCCCCTGGTGGTCAGTGCACATCACAGTAACTGGTCATTCTGCTGTTCGGTTAATTTGCATATTATCCTTTTATTATATAGGATTACTTTTCTTAAATGTTTAATGCAAAGGACATACATGTAGCCATAAAGAATATATTGATTGACAAGTAGAGGATGGGAGTTGGTGGCCAGAATTGGTAAGGGACTAGAATGTAGAGTATGAAGGGTAGGAATTCATTTAAGTGATTGGAAAGGCACATATATGGTCAGCTGGAGAGGTTTAGACCAAAGAAAGAGAGTTGGATTTCTGATAGATACTTATCCCCAATCAACCTCTCCACCCCTGACCTAGCTACATAGAAGATAAAATTATTTTTGATTTTTGAATTAGATGAAATAAATTGGAATTAGAAGTATTAAAAATTCATAGTCTCACTATGAAAGTTGTGAAAACTAAATTACAGTTTTGTTATTCTTTACTGAATAAATGTCATTTTTTTTCATTAGATAAAATGTGAAGACAAAAGATCTATAGGGACTTTGTTATACTTAAACTAATAATGACATTTCATTAACATTGGAAAATCAAATAATTCTTTACCCCATAGATAATCACTGTCAACGCGGGGTAGATTTTCTTCCATGAGATTATATGAGTGTCCATTTCTCTGCTTCACTGGGATTATATAGTATGTAGTTTATATTCTAGTTGTTTTGTTTTCTTATGGCTAACACAATGATTTTCAGTGTTTTAATATTTGAAATAATTATTTTAATAGTATGACTATATTCATATACCCTTTTCATTGGCTTTTATATTTCATTATTATCCTATATAATTAAGAGATAATATGAAAATTGACCCTCGTGCCCTCATACAAGATGACCACCCCCATGTAGTCAAATATGACCACCACAAGAAGGGCAGTTGGGGGCAACCGGGCCTGTAGGGGAGGGCAATTAGAGGTGACTGGCCTGGCAGGGGAGTAGTTAGGCATCAATCAGGCTGACAAGGGAGTGGTTAGAGGGTGATCAGACTGGCAGACAGGCAAGTGGTTGGGAGCAGCAGTCCTGGATTGTGAGAGGGATGTCCGACTGCTAGTTTAGGCCGATTCCTGTGGGACATCCCCCAGGGTTCACAGATTAGAGAGGGTGCAGGCTGGGCATCCCCTAGGGTTCACAGATTGGAGAGGGTGTAGGCTGGGCTGAGGACACTACCCCCAGTGCACAAATTTCATGCACTGGACCTCTAGTCCCATATAATAAAAAACAAGTAACCAAACAATGGAATGATCAGAATGACTGTTCAACCAGTTGCTATGACATATACTGACCACCAGAGGGCAGATACTCAACACAGGAGCTGCTCCCAATGGTCAGTGTGCTTCCACAGTGGGAGTGCCCCTTGGCTGACCTGGATAAGCAGCTGCTCCTGCAATGGGCCAATCCCTGTAGGCCACACCTCCACCAGTGCACAAATCCCATGCACTGGACTTCCAGTATTATATAATAATGGTAGTTTGTATGCAAACTCTTTTTATGTTTCATACTTTCCTTAAGAAAATTCCTGGGAGTGGAATTATTAAGTCAAAGTTATGAGCAAATTATTTCTTCCTTTCCTTCTTCTTCCCCTCATTTTTCTTTCTCCTTTTTTTAAGTAAGAAAGAGATTAGTTGAAATAATATTGTATATCTTATAGAATAAAAGTAAATCATCATCTCCAGGGCTTAATAGCAAGAGAAATCCCTGAGACCTATAGAATATTTCTTAAGTGTTAGCCATTGAATGAGTCAGTGACAACTGTTTTCTGTCTCAGTGTCTCCTTTTAAGATCCATATTCCTGAAGAGATCATATAACTATAACTTTCATCATTTTCCTTTCAGAAGCTTCCAAATTATCAGAACTTTATACCATAGAGTGAGAGACACTTCTCCCCTCCCTCAAAAAAAAGCAAAAATAAAATACCATTTCAATTATATTTAACAACTAATATAGGTGCAATCTAATTCCTAGCTGCCCAAAATTCTCTTCTCCAACATATAATTGATATAACACACTCATCTATCCCACACTTTAAACTTTTTTCTAATGGGAAATAATTCAAAAGCATATTCTGCCCTATATCCATGTGTCATGGGTATCACTTCTCTGATTCTATGATCAGTGACATTCATCTCTCTTTTAGTTTTGTTTAAATATCCTGATAGAATCTCTTCCATTAGAAAAACAAGACCCTACAAAAAGGCAAGTAAGAACAGATGGCAAAATACTAAGAAGAAATGATGGAAATACTTTTGTGCAAGTTCCCCCCTTTTACATGGGAATGTCAAGGCTTTTGATATAAAAAGGCAACTAGCCTTTCAGAAAATTTGATCTAATTTGCAACCCCATCAGGATTATGTAAGAGTACCTGTTTCACTGTACCCTTGCCAACATAAGTATTGAAAAGTATCAAAAAATTATTTGTCATATAAAAATACTGTTGCTTTAATCTAAAATATTTTAATAATCTTGTTACAAATGAAATGATGAGACCTTGGTTCTTGTCTTCTTGAAAGAAAGATTTCAATTAAGAGACAAAGTGTAGAAAAGCAAGAATTTCTTAACTGCAGCAAAAACATACTTAGAGCAGTAAAACAAGGAAGGCCATAGAAAAAGCAACAGGAGATCCTAGGCTGGCCTGCTCTGGATCACTGGGAAGCTGGAAAAAATGGACCTTGCATATCATGAGCCCTTTGAAAACCCCCAGCCTTTGCATACCTGCAGGCCTTTGCAAATCTCCAGCCTGCATTTTTTTCCCCGTGTAATCTTTGTTCTACCCCATATAAGCAACTGGCTTATGGTGGGGTGCAGAGTAGATTGTTGTGAATAACTTACTGCTCTCCCATACTACTGGCAGTACTGGAATAAACCCTTGTTTATGATTCAACCCTGTCTCTGCTTAATTGGTTCAAGCAGTGATAGGCAGAACAGGCCCATTGATTGTCCAGTTACATTACTATTCTATAACACCCTTATGATTGGACAGTTTCATATGTTTAGTGGACATTTATGAAGTTCCTTTGTGAATGAACATAATGTCATTTGCCAATCTTTCTTTTGGGGTAAAGACATCTTTAACATTCTCCAAGTACTAGCTTAGATTATCACTAAGAGAATGAAATACAGACATACATATTTGCATATGGTTAGTAGCTCCTGAAATATTACAAATCTTATTTACATTTCATCTCTTATTAACAGTTATATAAGCTGTTATATAAGGTTTTTATAATGTTATAATTATGTGATTGAGAAAGGGAACAGAAAAGTAAAAGTTAAAATGAACAAAGGCTAAATTCAAAAGCACATAATATGAAATCAGAATTCTTAGTATCTTAACTACACCTTATTAGAAGTATATTAGGCACATTAGGAAGCTGATTCGGCATATTATGTACTATTTTATAAGTCCTGCTTGTGAGTGACCTAAATACAGCAGTTCTCAAGTGACCTGAGAGAGGCAGCTTCCAATCGTAGGTAAAGTTACAACCAGGGAGCAGGCTTGAGCTGTGGGAGAATTACATCAATAGGTCTTATGAGCCTTGCTTTGGCAAGGGTAGGGTGAGGAGTGGGGGTTGGGGGAGCAAAAATTGTAAACCCAGCCTAGTCTCATGGTGTCTGGGAACACATCCTGAACCAATGCAATAATCTTCCCAAGCTTTCTTCCTCTCAATGTGCCCCAGGTTATCAGTCCTAAAACCTGAAGCCACAGGATGACATTTAACTTTGAACTATCTCTGTATTTAGTGAAGTGAGTGCTAATGAGATATTGAAGATAGGATAATAATTGCAACAACTTTAGTTAGCACTCTTGGCAGTTTCCCACAGAGGGTAGAGAAACGACCAAAGAGCAAGAGTTCACATTTGATCATAAGCTAATTGAAGAATTCTTTATGGCTTTTTAAAGTAATGAAAAATCAGGGGGTTATAGCAAAGAAAATTTGAGGGGCTTAATATCTGCTAAAAACAGACTAAAAACATTATTAAAAAAATTTTTTTTTTCCTGAACTCCGAGAGCATGGTGTTTAAGTGTTGTGTTGTTTTCTGTATGTTATATTATGACCACTTCCCTACTAGGTTTAAGTTGTGTAAGAGTAGAGTCCAGGGTCCATGGACATTGAGCTTTACAGTTACTTTGCATTTTGAACATGTCCTGGTCAGAGCTGAATAGATAAGTACACATTTACCAGTGGCCCTAAAATTAACAAAAACAAACAACAGTGTTGCCTTGTTTTTTTGTTTGTTTGTTTTTACCAATTTAACTGCTTAAATATACTTGAGTGAAGTACTTCACAAAATTTTAAAAAGTTGTGAATACTTTGGGAATCACCAGTCTCCTTACTTTTACCCCAAAAGGTTAATTCATTATATCATCCTAATAAAGAGTAATATGCAAATTGACCATGCCCATCAGCCACACTCACCAGCCAATCAGAGAGAGTATGCAAATTAACCCAACCAAGATGTCAACTGGCCACAGAGAGAGCAGGAGGGAGGTTTGGGTTGCCCCTGGTGATGAAGGGAGCCAAGCTTTCCACACATACTGTCCAGCTCAGACCTCCACTTAAGGCAACAAAGTTTCAATGGCTGTGTGAGCAGAAGGCTTGGCTCCACTCCAGGCTACAAAGTTTCAATTGTAGAAGATAAATAAATCCCAGATACCAGGGCCTCTGCTTGGATCTCCAAGGGGGCTTGGCTGGCCTTTAAACCACCACAGGCCCCTCGCCAAGGCCACCCCATGCCCCAAGGGAACACCCACCCTGATCTAGGACACCCTTCAGGGCAAACCAGCTGGCCCCCACCTGTGAACCAGCCCTCTATCCTATCTAATAAAAAAGTAATATGCAGATTCACCATCACTCCAACACACAAGATGACTGCCCCCATGTGGTCAAAAGATCCTGCCCCCATGTGGACACAAAATGGTCATCACAAGATGGCCAGCAAGAGAGGGCAATTGGCAGGGACCAGGGCTGCAAGGGAGGGCAGTTGGGGGTGATCAAGCCTGCAGGTGAGGGCAGTTAGGGGTAATGAGGCCTACAGGGGAGGGCAGTTAGGGGCAAAACAGGCTGGTAGGGGAGCAGTTAGGCATCAATCAGGCTGTCAGGGGAATGGTTAGGGGATGATTAGGCTGGCAGGTAGAAGTGGTTAGGAGCAATTAGGAAGGCAGGCAGGTGAGCAGTTGGGAGCCAGCAGTAGGATCGGCAGTCTGACATCCATCCAGGGTTCCCAGATTGGAGAGGAATCAGGCTGGGCTGTAGGACCACCCCTCCTCCTTGTGCACGAATTTCATTCACTGGGCCTCTAGTCATAATATAATATCATAAGAATAATATATTATAATAATGCGATTATCACAAAGATCATTATAAGGATTTAAATTTATAAAATTTATTCTTTATTGATCAAAGTATTACATATGTCTCCCTTTTCACCCATTGACCTCTTCCCAGCCATTCCCACTCCCAGTACATGCCCTCACCCACCTAATGTCTGTGCTTATATGCATGCATATGAGTCCTTTGGTTGATCTCTTACCCCTCCCTCCCACCTTCCCCTGCCTTACCTCTGAGATTTGGTGATCTGTTTGATGCTTTGCTGTCTCTGGTTCTGTTTTTGTTCATCAGTTTATATTGTTCATTATACTCCACAAATGAGTGAGATCATGTGATATTTATTTTTTTCCATCTGGCTTACTGCACTTACAGTGGTTGGCAAACTGCGGCTCATGAACCACTTGCAGCTCATGAGCCTCGGTTTGCCACTCTGTTGACTAATGAGTTTGCTGACCACTGACCTAGACTTTCAGTTCCAATAATTATAGGCTGTTGTTGGTCCTTGGGATTAAGCCCCTATCCCAGTGGTCAGCAAACTCATTAGTCAACAGAGTGGCAAACCGTAGCTCAGAAGCTGCAGGTGGCTCGCAAGCCGCAGTTTGCTGACCACTGACTTAGCATAATGCTCGCCAGGTCCATCTATGCTGTTGTGAATGAATAATAAGAGTTCCTTCTTTTTTTACAGCAGCGTGGTATTCCACTGTGTAGATGTACCACTGTTTTTAATCCACTCATTTGCTGATGGGTACTAATTCTATATGTTTTACCAGTGTGTATCAACACTCATTTTTTTCTTTTAAAATTATTACTCTGCCAAAATTAAATGTGCAATTCACAGAATATTTCAAGCCTAGTTAATATGTTTAGATATATTTAGAGTCTTTTTGATTTCTGAATGTAGTATTTCTTCAATTCACATTATAAAATGTAAAATTAATTTACCATCCTTGTGTTATACACTATTTATTTATCTTGAGTCTACCATCCTAATGTGGCATTTAATATTCCTTGGTCATTTTGTTGAACAAAAGCTTTCCTTTATTTTAAGTTATCTAACACAGATTTTTTTTTCTAATTCAAGCAGAATATCAGAATTTCTTACCTGTGACTCGCATCTTTTTGTTCTACTTGTATAGGTGTTTGAAATTAAAGGTCTATACCACATTATTTATGTGTAAACAGTCTTAAATAAAGGAAATAGTGCTTTATAACTTCAAAGTACTGTAAGAGAAGGGTAAAAACAGGGTAATAGAAATTCAGAAGGAAACAGATTGTTCTCCCTGAGGGAAAAGTAAAAAAAAAAATGCGAAAGGACTGTTCTCTTTTTTTAAACTTGGAGATGAAAATGGTAACCATAGAAATAACAATAAAACTTAGGCTTCCTTGTCAACGAAGTTTTCTTGGTGAATGACAGCCCTCCATATTACTTTTAGATCTTTGGCCTTATCATCCTTCCCAATATTTTTGAATTTCTAGAAAGAACACCCCTGTGCCATTTATAGTCTAGTGACTTGGCCTGAAAACTAAAACAGAGCTGACAATTTGGGCTTCCCACAGAGACAGAATATAAATACAAACCACAACTATATGGACTGGGAGAGAAGAACGATGCAGACTCACTCCTCATTCATATTTTCCAGTTTAGTTCTTTTATTTCATAAGGTGCAAAAACTCTGAGAAAGCTTATGAGAAAACAGTAGAATCACAGAAAATAGCTTATAAAATTTAAGAAAATAACTAATGGGGACTTGAAAGCAGGAAAACTATAATAGTAGAAGTTCATATTGAGGATTTGCTCCAATAACTCTTGGTTGGCTTTGGGGTTTTTAGCTACCAAACATCGTGGAAGAGAGAGTCTGAGTGAGTCCAGTGCACTCAGGTGATTACTCCTTGATCAATCATCTGACAAACCAGTTCAGGAAGAAGGACTAAAAGCATTGAGAGGAACTCCCCCACTATGTGTGGCAAATAGTCCCCAGGGAAGGGTAAGCATTTTGAAGGGCCATCATTGTAAAAGGCACTGCCACAAAACCCACATGATTAGGGTCATTATTCAAAACTCCCATGCTCAGGTCTTAAACAATCTTAAGTATAGCAAAACCAGCGACCTCCCTGCTAAAGATATGTATTTGTTTATCTAGTCAATTTGTTTACACATTAATTGAGCAATTATTATGAAACAAACACTATGCTACATAATTAGGGTACAAAGATGAGTAAGATGCAACCTTGGGTTTAAAGAGTTTATGGTTTACCGAAAGGAACAAATCATGCATACGTTGAAAACAGTGAATCATAAAACTTCAATGATAAGAACAATTAAAGATGCTAAACCATGAATTTAAGTTTAAGGGAACAGAATGTGCATTATGTGTTCAGATTCTCTTAAATTCAGTGCGACCAAGACTCTCCCAGGATCCATATTTAAAGCAAGTATAGCAAATCCGGTCTCTTACATCTGTCTGTTTTAAAGTGCTATCTGTTTCCTGCCTCTCAGTTTCACTCATGTCATTTTTATCTTTGAATGAAAGGTCTTACTTTTCAGACTGGATCTCAGTGTCCTCCTGAAGACCCTTTTGATTTCCAAATCGTGTCCACTGATTCCTAAAATTATTCCATTGTAGAATCTAATTTGCTATCCCTAGAGAGAGAATAGAACAAACAACATAATGATGACAAAGACAATCTTCACATCTTTTCACAGCCCTTTTCAGGGCTTTCCCTGGTAAGAAAAAATTGGAATGCAAAGGAATTTTTTTTCCTTGTGTCCAGGATTATGCCTGGCTAAGGTTCATGCAGGGGTTAATAGAGGTAAGAGATGAGTGAATTCTTTCACAAATACATTTTGATTAAAAAAAGTTATTAGGCCTGTTTCCAGCTTCTGCAATTAGATGCATGAATATAATGTAGCCGATTTGCATTTATGTGCAATCATTTAATTCTATTTAAAGAGGAGTGTCCTGTATATTTGAAATCATGCAGTAAAGTACTTTCATATTTAAACATATACATATATCCTTATTCAGTACAGTAATAACTTTATGTCTATGAGACAATGTCTCTGTATAATAAGCACACTTTCCTTAAAAATATGGGGTTACATAAAGTTATCTTGTGTCAAAATGCTTTCCTATCCTGATTTGAAAAAAAAAATTGCTCTAGGAAAACCATATATAAATGATGGATAAATGTAAAAGGTTTTTTTCTTTGTTGATTAAGGTATTGCATATGTGTCCTAATACCACTATTGTCCCCTCTACACCCCCACTCATGCCCCTACCCCCCTGGTGTTTGTGTCCATTGATTAGGCTTATATGCATTTATATAAATCCTTGGTTGATCTCTCCTCCTTACCCCATCCTCCCCTATCTTCCCTCTGAGGTTTGACTGTTTGATTGATGCTTCTCTTTCTCTGGATCTGTTTTTGTTCATCATTTTATGTTGTTCATTATATTCCATAAATAAGTGAGATCATATGATATTTATCTTTCTCTAACTGGCTTATTTCGCTTAACATAATGCTCTCCAGTTCCATCCATGCTGTTGCAAATGGTAAGAATTCCATCATTTTTATAGCAGTGTAGCATTCCATTGTGTAAATGTACCACAGTTTTTTAACCCATTCATCTGCTGATGGGCACTTAGGCAGATTCCAAATTTTAGCTGTGGTGAATTGTGTTACTATGAACATATGGGTGCATATATCCTTTCTGATTGGTGTTTCTAGTTTCTTGGGATATATTCCTAAAAGTGGGATCAGTGGGTCAAATGGGAGTTTCATTTTTAGTTTTTTGAGGAAACACCATACTGTTCTCTACAGTGGCTGCACCAGTCTGCATTCCCACCAGCAGTGCACGAGAATTCCTTTTTCTCTGCATTTTCACCAGTACAGTACTTGTCGTTTGTTGATTTGTTTATGATAGCCATTCTGACAGGTGTGACTGCATTGTCATTTTGATTTGCATCTCTTGCATGATTAGTGACTCTGAGCATATTTTCATATGTCTTTTGGCCTTCCTTATGTCCTCTTTCGAAAAGTATCTATGTCTGTTGTTTATGTTTCTTTTGTTAAGTTGTATGAGTTATCTGTAAATGTTGGAGATTAAACCCTTATTGGTGATAACATTGACAAATGTGTTCTCCTATTTAATTCTGATAGATTCTAAGAGATTAATTTCATGGGTATAGCAATTGATTCATCCAGTAAACAGTGAGAAGCAGGTCTCAAAGTCAGGGTCAGCTACATACTAGTCTACTACCTTTCCCTTAGTGTTACTGCCACTTCATCCATCTCCTAACCAGAGGAAATGCATAGGTGGTTAGTGGAAATGAACTGCAATAGACATAATGTGTCTGGACAAAATTAGCATTGATTATAGATGCTATCAAGTTGTCACTAAACATAAAATGCAGGAAAACCTGAAGTTGCATAACATTAAAACTATGCTGCTATATTGCCAAATGCCTCCCAGGATGTGTCTATAGTCTCTATACATGAATTGTTTCGACATATTACTAGCTTATTAAAGTCTCTATCCCATCACTAGCCTGATTTCAAAGATCAAATGGAAGCCATAAAGCCCTCTCCCCACCTCACATAACCAGTTTATCTGTACCCACATACACTTCATCCCTTCCCTAACATCTCAAAAAATATTGCCTTTCTTCCATCCAGTTGCAAATAATATCCTTTGTGACCTGGTTCCCATGGACTCCCACCTACTTGGAGACCCTATTCCTTTAGGTATTCTCTTCAAGTCTACCTGATATTGGAGCAAATAAATGCATAAACAAATAATTATGGATAAAACTAAAATGCTGCTCTGTAAATCTTTTATGCCTTGTAAGCTTCTGAATTTCTTTCAGGCTCTAGCCCATGTCTATAAAAAGGAGTCTGTCTGTCCTTCACTTCCTAACCTCTCTATTTTCCAGGCCACTGACTGCACTATTCTCTTTCAGCGTGGTTGACCAATAACCACCTAATTGCCAAGTCAGATAGACTTTTATTTCAATATTTTTTTCTTGTCCTCATTTTGCCTGACTTAATGTTACTTTTGACAGTGATTCTATTCCTCTTAAAACTTATTTCTCTCATTTTTTTCCCTACATGTTGTCTTTTCTAGTACTCCTGATAACTCTTACTTAGATTCTCTTTTGCTGGTTATTCTTATTTCTTGGTGCTCTTTAAGGTTTCGTCTTTATCTCTCTTTCATAATCTAATTTTCTCTTATATCCTTACTTCCATCTCTATGTTGATAAGTTCCAACTTCCTTCTGTCATCCTACATCACTCTGCTCAGCATCACATACATATCTTTCTTTCTACTGGCACTTCCACTTCTGTGTGACACTGGCATCTCAAGTCCAATATGCGCCAAATTAATTTTATGATTCTTCCTTAACTACCATCTCCTGTCAACCTCACCTTGTCCTATATTTCTATCTTGTTGAATGGCACCACCATCCATCCAGACTTCCAAGCTATACATTGGGAATTACTCTTAGCTCTACCAACACTTTGATTCCATCCTTAAACTTATTTCTCTTAATCCTTTCCATCATACTTCTTTCATTTAAAATATATTTCTTTATTGATTTCAGAGATGAAGGGAGAAGAAGAGAGAGATAGAAGCATCAATGATGAGAGAGTATCATTGATTGGCTGCCTCCTGCATGCCCGCACTGGGGATTGAGCCCACAACCCAGGCATGTGCCCTTGGCTGGGACCCTTCAGTTCACTCTATCCACTGAGCCAAGCCAGCTAGGGCTTTTCATCATAATTCTTAAATACCTTTCAACTGCATTTAAGTTTTTCCAGCTCCAAAGCCACTGCCTTATTTTAGATCTGCATTAATTCTCAAGTGTATCATGTCTGTGGTTCTTCCAACCCATTCTACAAATTGCATTTAATACTCTTTTCATGTTCCCCCAAATAAACTTTTAGTGTTCTCTTCAAATTAGTCATTTGTTTTTTGGACTGAGTTCACATAGCTATTCAAGATTTAGTTTTCTACATATGTACTTCTCCAGCCATTGGTTTGTAGCTCCTTCATTTGGTCAGTTCCTGTGAACCCTTAATATCTTAACTGAGCCTGGCCATGTTGCTCAGTTGTTGAGTATCAACTTATGAAATTGGAGGTCATGGTTTGAATCCCAGTCAGTGCATATGCCTGGGTTGTGAGCTTAATCCCCAATGTGGGGTACGTGGGAGGCAGCTGATCAATGAGTCTCTCTCATCATTGATATTTCTCCCTCTCTCTCTCTCTCTCTCTCTCTCTCTCTCTCTCTCTCTCTCTCTCTCTGTCTCTCTCCTTCTCTCCCTCCCTCCCTCCCTCCCTGAAATCAATAAAAAGATATTCAATAATTTTTTTTAAATTTTAACTGAGACATTACATATTATGGGTACTTTTCCTGATTCCTCTAATTTGGGTTAGGGGACCTTTCCTTTGTACTTCCACGCCTTTTCATGTTTATAACTAATAGGGTATTTAGCATATACTATGATAATCTCTTTATCTTTTACTAGACTTTTAGCTTTCTTATTACCAAAAGCTTGTTTTATTGGTGACCCCAGAATCTGCCGCAACACTTGGAATGCATCATGCATATAATAAAATTTTATGTAACATCAGTACATTTTTTATAATAATCAGAAAGACATCTCTTTTTCAAGTTGCAGATTTTATTTGTAGTACCAAAATTTCTGGATAAAGTGTAAAAATTATGCTAAACTAGATGTTTTATCTGTAAATCTCATATCAAACTTCAGAATGTCTCCAGTGTCTATGATTTAGTGTAAGTATGATGATCAATTTCACACTGTAAACAATTCCAATTACATTGACTTACAACATTTTAAATCAAACTTTGCATATAAGATTTTATTTTAGAAATCTCAAACCATAAAGTATGCAAAGAAAATGGGCTCTGAATGGATGAGAGTCTAAAAAAGTGTCTAATTTCTAATTCCAGCTGCAAGGAGAAGAATGTCAACTATGTTAGATTGTGGCTGTGTCTGCATCCACAAACTGATTTTAAAAATGATTGAATTCATTTAAATGGCCAGTTATTTTGACAAAACCAACAACCCAAAGTGGCCAAATCTCATCAATACCTGGTTGTTTGCATTCAGCCCTCTTGCCCCTCAAATTGGTGCTATGTGTAGATAGTCTGTGTATCAAGAATTCAGGGTGGGCCACTAATGTCACTTTATGAAAACAAGTTACCAAATAGGAGTGTTTTCTGGCCATTTGCTCTTGGCCACCCATGTGTCTGAGAATGCAGTATGCCAGGCTCAGTACCTTAGAGCCTTACATTTTTTTCTCATCTTCCGAAGGTGTGGGGAAAAAATAGTTAGATTGGAAAACAGTCAACCTGGTGTTTGTGGATATAGTTACCAAGGAGGTTTGTTATCAATCCAAGAATCATCCAGCCAGGGCTGCCACCTAAGAATCCAGCAATTCATACTTTCTTTTAATTAACCTGAATAGGCTGTTAGATAGAAATGTTTACTCAAAAGCACAGACTTGCATAATTTTTTAAAAGTGAAGTGACTTTGCTTTTGAATTGCATTTGTTTCTGTAACAATTCCCCAGCTTTAGTTTCTGTCAAATAAAAGACCAACTAGTATTTTTCTAAATACAAACACCAACAAATATGCTTACTGCAATTACTATAGCTGCCTTTTTACTATTGTTAGGAGATATTGAAAGGCTTAATTGGTTGTATTTCTTGCAATGCCAATTAAAAAATAAGAAAATGCACACACACAATTCAATAAGAACTGTGAGAAAAATAACGTACAGCTGAAAATATAGCCTGATATTCCTGCTAGTCGTTATCAAGGGTTATTACTATATTTGTGTATAAAAGCACAATATAGCTATTACTATATTGCGGATATTCCACATTATCATTTAGTTAATTTTTAACAATGGCTGTTAATCTTATCACTCTATGTGTTCAAAAGTAAAAATTTATGCTTGATGTTTAACGCATATTTGATCCTATTCCACAAGGAAAGTTGGAAGTCTCTTTGAAAAAAACAAAACAGGTAGGAAATCAACATTGTATTATTATTATAAAATTAAGTTGTCCCTAATAATTTCCTATGGTTTAGAGATAGAAATAATAGAGATGGCAAAACTAGAAAAGGAAGTGCTAATTCACTCGCTTATAGTCAGACATGAACATTGTGAAGAAATGACTGGAAAAACATCGATTACTCTCTAGGACACCTGAGTCAGCAAAATCACTTGCGGTTGAGAGAGGGTTCTCTCGCAGTACAGATTTTGTGTTTGATTTTAAGAAGAACTCAAAAGCCAGAATACAGTAGCTGGCATTTATATTTAGTAAGAGTGCAATATACGCCTTTGAAGTTGGGAGATGAGTATTTATTGAAGCAGCTGGCAAATCAGCAGAAAAATGCTGATTTTGAAAAAACTATTCTTCTTCTGTGGAATCAGACCTACTGTATTTAGCAACACTATTATAATTGAACACAAAAACTGCATTAAAATACCATTAAGGAGGAGAC
This sequence comes from Lasiurus cinereus, assembly GCA_011751065.1. Taxonomy (NCBI): domain Eukaryota; kingdom Metazoa; phylum Chordata; class Mammalia; order Chiroptera; family Vespertilionidae; genus Lasiurus; species Lasiurus cinereus. Next base: position 31,459,951 of record JAAGEH010002531.1, read on the forward strand.
AGAAATCCAGGAAAATAAGAGAATTCTAAGTTAAAAGCTGTCACAGCATTCCTGAGTCAGCCTTTTTAAGCATAAATGCATACATGCACAAGTGATCTTTCAAGTATGACATGAGATGAACCTACTGAACTTTATTTCCCCATCACTTATGACCTCTATCAAATGAAACCAGAATATTTTTCCAAGTTGACCTCATACAGCTCATCCTTCTATTCCCAGCAATACCAATTCCATCCTCTTAAAACACCAGAAATTGCATGCAATTTTAATTTCAGCATGACACAAACCCAGCCTAACCTTCCCTTAAAAATAATCTATGTATTAATAAAGGATGTTCTGTAACTCCCACCAACCCTTGTGCCTATCACTTTGAAAACAAGAGCTGTACTTTTGTAAGCACATAAGGAACCCAAAGGATCACCAGACTATTTTTTTTTCCAAATAAGAATAGTATCAACTGCTTAATTTATGTGATTTACTAAAGCTCACAAAACTTGTTTGTGGCTAATACCAAATTTTATGACTTTCTTCAATCCAGTATCTTTTTCACCACATTCCTTGCCCTTGCTAGTTTGTCAGTGGTTGCTGTGTAGAAAATAAAGATGGACTCTATTCCAGACCTTGTTCTTAAAGACAACTGGGAGGCAGAAGTGGGTATAAACAGTAGGGCATTTTTATGAAGCACTTAACTGTTATTCTTTTCTCCTCCCACATTTAATAATGACAAGTAGAGTTTGTCCACCTCCCCACACAGGCCAGGAAAGTCCCGTGGCAGACCATGGTGCAGTTTCCAGGGCAATAGACCATTTCTCTATCTTCTGCTGCCCTCAGAAAATCAGGGAAATATAGGCTGTGCAGAAGGCAAGGTGCAGGTGCCAGAGAGCTCTCCTGGTGCAGCTCAGCTCTGGACCCAGGTTCCTCTTAAAGGCAGAAGTTCATCTGATGATTTCTTAGAAATGTGTTAATGCTTTTTCTTAGAAAAAGAAAGTCAGAAACTCTCTGGAGATCAACGTAACCTTCACTTTAATTCATGTAGTCTAAGAACAACCTAACATTACCAGAGTGTTGCACAAAGTGTGCCTAGATCTAGCTTTTAATAACCTTCTGTGGAATCTCAATTGTTTAGGGGAGAGTAGGCTTCCCTGGATATCCCACTGGAAGGCCACATGGCTTGGGAATGCCTCTTGGATCTTAATATTTGTCAGAACTCAGGAGAAAGTACACGTGGTACCGGTGGGTTTGTAGAATTACATTTTTGTGCTCAGCTCTGTTCTTCAGAAATATAATCCTGCCCTCTACCACCCCCTGAACATTACCACAGAAATAGATTTACCTAGAACATAGCTTTTGAGCTCTCATAAAATCCAATAATCTTTCACCTTGAAAGAAGCTTGAATTTGTTGGCTAAGATTCATGTCCTGACCCTGAGAAGTTTATATATAAAAAATTGGGAAACTTATTCATTTGAGTTCAGAGCCCAGTGTCCTTATGGTTGAAATTTTAGATCTAAAACTTTTAAATATTCAAGTTCATGCCTTCTTGGCAAAGCATGACCTTCCTTTCTTCATGAGGAAGTTCTAAAAACTTCAAAAATTACTCTTTAAATCATTTTAATTGCAAATGAATTAGAAACATAAGGATGACATATCTGAAACTGCATTTAGTTACTAATATTAAAAGGAAAAAAGATTAAAACAATTTTTGGACTTCATCAAACCATAAATATTCAAAATATACTTTTGGAAAATTGGTGGGGGAGCATAAATGCTATGGAATGCCTTGTTTTTAAAATATGAAATAGGCCTGGCTGGTATATCTCAGTGATTGAGCATCGACTTATGAATCAGGAGGTCATAGTCTGATTCCTGGTCAGCCATATGCCCGGATTGCAGGCTTGATCCCAGTGTGGGGTGTGCAGAAGGCAGCTAATCAATAATTATCTTTCATCATTGATGTTTCTATCTCTCTCTCCCTCTCCCTTCCTCTCTGAAATCAATAAAAATAAATTTTAAAAGATTTAAAATGTGAAATAGAATTAATTTTTTTTCTTAAGTATGTGTAGTGACAATCTTAAATCTGATTTGTTCTATTTCCAGGACGATATTTTTCTTTGCTTTTCTATCCTGCATATTTTTATGTTAGCATATATTTTATGAAGAGAACCATTAATGAATCTTTATAGAAAACACAGGTTTGACCTTATAAATTTGGGGGATGAGTCTGTGGTTTTTAACATGGATTGCCTACAACCTTTGTTGGATCAGATTTGGTTAGAAGTCTAAACAGTCCTGAACCATTACTATCTTATATTTAATGGTTCCATATCAATGATATCAAATATTTCCTAACTTAGATTTTAGGCAGACTGATTTGCATGACAGGCTCAGTGTGCTATCCCAATCTATCTTTTAGTAATTTGTTTTCTATCTTTATTTAATTACATTTATTTTGGTATTTCATTTTACTTTCAGAAGTGTCTTTATAGATTATATTTTTTAAGGAACACTTTTCACAACTCTTGGCATTGGATATAATATTCCTTTTAATTTTGTTAAAGGCAATCAACATTTGTTGAGTGCTTACTCTGCAGGATGAATATACAAAAGACAATATCTATTGAGAACTTCAGTATGTGGCTTTTCATACAAAGTACTAAATTTAATAATTTATTTTTGAAATCAAATGCTCTATACCTTTCATTACCCTCTGTCATTTCCCTAACCTCTGCCATGCTCAATAAAATTTTTTGCAAAGCTTTTTTATTTACTACATAATTGCAGATAAATACAACATGGGAGGCCAGGAAGAGATGTCTCCATGAGAAGCAGAGCTATACATCACCTGCTTATGAGTTCAAGGATTGTTATAGTAAGAACACCCAAGACATCTTTATTGATCCACATACCAGCCTGCTCTGCTCCCTTATGTATGAAAGGATCATGATACCTATTCTTTTAACTGTCTTCCAAGACAAATATTTGAGAGATACAAAGCTTGAAGGTTAAAGGGAAGATGTACATATACTGCATATACCTGCAGGCAGGGATTTACTAGACAACTTTGGGATGGGAGTGTGAGAAAGCCTGACTTACCTGATTCTTCAGGCTAAAAGGAATATGAGAAAAGTAGGTTGAGCCTGAAAGTGTTAATGCTAAAACCTTACTGTACCTCACTGATATAGCTTCAGTCTTTACTGGCACAGAGCAAGTCTGGACTGCCCAAAGCCAAACAAAACCCTTGAGTAGGGGAATAAGAAAACAAACAAACAAACAAACAAACAAACAATACATTCTTATTTAAAAATTGATATTTAAGAAAGGAGCAGTCACCTTATGTTGGGGATTGATCTTGCTCCTTATGACACCAAAGCTGGGATTTCTCATTGCTTTCTGGGTGTGGAGGTAGCCAGTCCTAGAACTGAACTTCCAGTGATATTTATGTCAATTTAGGTCTTCTAAGAAACACTGGAGGACAAGTTGGAATGCATCTGTGAAGTTTGAAGGGGTAGGGCGCAGAAGAGGGTAAAACCTGCTTTGGCACAGGGCACATCTGACATTTGTAAAAGGAGAGAGGGAAGAAATGAGAATTTCTCATTGCAATTCTGAGAAATTCTCAGCCAGGCCTGAGAGGAATCTTCTAGCAAAGGCTGTTCACTATATCACTGAATGACCGGGCTCAACTACCCCCTTAGGCTTAGTCATTGGTTAGGGAAGCACGCACTTAGTGCAAATGTCTCAGTGGGTCTAGAGGGGCTAAAGCTGGAGGCTATCAGCTAACTGTGCCTGCTGCAGGGAGAGCTTACTGGCATCTTGTCACCCAGCATATTCTTGAATATTGATAGAGTGTGAACATTTTGTTTGGACCTGAAGTTTTTAAACATGAATCTTCTTTTGGGACACTTGTTGCTTTGGTGTGATTCACCCCACACAGTTATATGAAAGTAGATTTATCGCCCTTCTCTGTGCAAATACCTTTGAGATTAGGTAGGCCTCCCTAGCTTTCCTTGTTTGTAAACTCTTCAACCTCTGAAAAGTTTCTTTTGTATTATTCTTGAATCCTTCCCCAAGTCTCTTTTAAGAAAATTAAGTAAACAATAATTATAAAGTATGTTTTATTGTAACATACCACAATATTTAATAAGGATCAAAGATTTCAATTCTTTATGTCTTTTTGAGGATTGTCTCTAAATCACATTTCCTATTGCCCTTTCTCTTAGGTTGGTGTGCCCCTTAAGGGCTATATTACTTTCTTTTGGGTAGGAGATACTTCTGGAAAAACTGGAGTTTATTCCAAATGTAAGAATAACTCTGGGAAGGAATTTTTAACTCCTTTTCTGCTTCCTGTATGTCATTAGTTAGGGTTATAAATGCTAGCTATCACAATAGACAAACTTCAAAACCTTGGTAGCTATTCTACATAGTTTAGCAGGGGATTTTTTTTTCCAACTTGGTAATTTAAGGATCCAGGTTTCTTCCATTTTGTCACATCTCCTTATCACCATGTGACTTCCAAATTTTTGTAACAGGGTAAGAGAGTAGGAAGCCTACTAGCTCATAGATGTTCTGAACAAGAAGTGGCACATCACTTCTAATCACATTCTCACCTGACAGAAATCACTTCTATGTCCCTAGCCCAACTGCAAAGGAGGCTGAGAAATGTGGATGAGCACTATCTGTTTTGCACATCATGTCAACTTTGTTCTATCCTCACTCCAGGTGGGGTGACTAATCTTCTGTTCTTTTTTTTTCCTTTTTCTTCCTGTGTCATGGCCCTCAAAGTATCTCCATAGGTATATATTATCTCCCTTGCTAGGAAAAGACAGAGAGAGAAAGAGAGAGAGAGAGAGAGGTTTATAGAAAGAATGAGATATTTCTAGAGGTACCTTTAGAATATTTATCTGAATTACGCATATTTCTCACCACTGAACCACATTGGGCAGCCAGAATGTGAAGATTTTTTTCATTATTTTAAACTAGAAGCCCAATGCATGAAGTTTCATGTTAGAACGGGCTTTCCTTTCCCTGGCTGCCAGCACCACCTTTCCACTCTGGCCCAGCCCCTTTCTGCTGTGGCCCTGGAGCCACCTCTTTTCTCTCTGGGAGCCATCTCTTTCTGCTCTGGCTCCTCCTTCCCACATTGCCAGAGGCCCTGAGATACTGGAGGTGGGGCAGAACGCCTGCATCCTGCCCCCATCACTCGATGGTTGAGTATACAAATTAACCACCATCTTTGTTGGGTTAACTTGCATATCACTCCTTATTGGCTGGTGGTATAGAGGAGATATGGTCAATTTACATATTTGTCTATTATTAGGTAAGATTTTATTGGGTGACATTAGTCTACATAAACATACAGGTTACATGTGTGGATTACTAATTAACAAAATCTGTATATAGGACCATGTGTCCACCACCCAAAGTCAAATCTTCTCCTGTTACCTCATCTTAGGACCCCTTTCTTCTCCCATCCCTCTCCCTCTGGCAACTACCACATTGCTGTTTGTGTTAATAAATTTTAGTTTTATATTCCACATATGAGTTAAATCCTATAGTTCTTAGCTTTCTCTGTTTGACTTATTCACTTTGCATAATGTTCTCAAGGTCCATCCATGTTGTAAATGATGCTATTTCATCCTTTCTTATGGCTGAGTAGTACTTGATTGTGAAGATCTTTAAGAGGCCATTATTCAGCTTATACACTGAGCCATTTACAATTGTTCTTACACAATTTTTAAATAGCCTATATATTTCAATCAACTGGATGAAGATTGGGATATAATCTATGGCTATGATACGATTAATTGAGGTTTTGAATCTAAGTGACTGATACAATTGCAAAATATAGAGCAAATTTACATAAAGGCCGAAAAACCTTTTGGGAACAAAGAGATCAAGGATACAAAATAATTGGGGACCATGGTACGTGGTTTATATAGCACTCTAAAATAAATAAGTAAATAAATAAATGAAATGAAAGACCTCTACCACTCTATATTGGGGTTCAAAGTTAAATTTCCTCTGATAGATTGTGGCAGCTAGATAACGGAGGTTCACAGGTAGGACAGATTCCCAAGGGGCACCATATTCTAGATGGCAGCATATTCAGGACAATAAAAAAAACTTATCTTGTAGGTAATTAAATTTGTAATTTCAATCACAAATACCTGCAGCTATGATGACAGACTGGATAATCCATTGGCAAAGAAGTTTTCATAGAATTAAAGAAATACTAAGGTTAAACTTTATTAATAGACCTGGTTCTTTGTTGGACATCAATCTGATCTTTCCAAACCTAGACCTGTTTTTTCCTTTCAAGTGCCATATACTATAATATTTTCTATGACCTAATTGTTACCATTGTAGTGATGTTGCTGTAGAACTACTCTGAAATCTTTTAACCAATGTAATGGAATTATAATGGCATTATAATAAGCTCCCCATATTTTTTTTACTATTATAATGCTGTCATAATGGCATTGGAAGGGGTTCTCCACAAACATACACTGAAATCATTTTGCCACCATCATGACAGTGAAATGAGTCCCCACAGAGTTTATTTGAAATTGTTTTGCTCTTATAATGGCATTATTAATGCAGTCTTCATAGACTTACATAGAAATTGTTTGACCATCATAATGTGGTCTTCACAGACTTACAATAAAATCGCTTACCAGTGTAATGTGGTTTCCATTAACTTGCACTAAAATCATTTTCCTACCATAATGACATTATAAAAGGGTATCCATGAACTTGGATTACCAAAGTTTGGTTCTCTTGATGGCATCATAGCAGCATTGCTACAAAGACAGTTAAAATAATGTTGAGACTCTGTTGTGTCATAAGCAAAGACTGTAAGTAATGCACATCTACTTTTCACACTTAAGTATCATGTGGTTTTTCCTTTAAAAGTAATGCCCTGACCACAATATACTTTATAAATCAACAATAATCATTTCTTCAATAACTTGATGAGAGAATCCTAGATTCTTAGGGAAAAAGATCTCATTTCATGTACCCTCTATATAAATAAATTCTAATGCTTTTTATTAATTTGATTATTTCCCACCCCATTTTTAAAAGAAGATATAACATTCTTTTCTCCTGTTCTTCCAAAAATATATATATTATTTTTTTTGTTATAATTTGTAGTGTTTTTTTTTAAGATTTATATGAAGTACAATTATTACTTTTTAGTCCTTAGTATAGCATGCTAAAAAACTTGATATTTATATTTATATCAAGTCTTTCATAACCTTGGTCTCATATTTAAAAGACAACATACAAATAGAGAACTCTCGATGAACGGATATATTATAAAGATAGAATAAAATAATGTGATAAATAGAGTAGATTAAATATTTACTAGATGCACAGACCCAGTGTTAGATACATTATTAGGATATTCAAGCCAAGTAAAAGATGTGATGTTGAGGAAGTTTCAAGTTTGCATAGGTTGCAATTAGTTTTCCAGCAACGTAATTTTGCAAACAGCTATCTGCTACAGTTTATTAGCTGGGAAAATTTCAATCAATCCTTCTCTGAATTAGCAATAGCAGGGTGAAGATACATATGATTTCAGGAAGCACAATTGTTATGTTTGTGTTGTTCTGGATTTCTGTTGTTATTAAAATCAGACTGTGCTCTCAGTCTTATTTCCTTTAGGTGCACTCATGTGCTCTCATATCAGAAAGCAAGTCAGTGTAATTAGGGTATGAAATAGTTGGGGACCGTGGTACATGGTTTAGATAGCACTTTAATTATTCAAAAAACAATAAAAAATGGCTGTTTTCTAAAAAACCACCAGCCATGTCTTTGTGTAAAGAAAAAGTTGTCTTGGAGGAGGTTCTTTTTTGGATCTAGAAAGTCTCTTTAAGGTTGACTCTGCACTTAGAAGTATAAGGCAAATATGTACCTAGGAAAGGCTAAAACAAGATGTCCTTTTTGGGTAATGTTGGAGGAGGTCATTAAGAGGGTGTGACCACCTGTTAATGCTCCTGTGGGACTCAGGCAATTAGAGGCTCTACCCATGACCCTATCCTTGTAATGTATATTCTGCCTACTCTTCCTGCACTAGTAGTCATTTTAAGATGTAACCTTTTAAGAGTCAGGTTTTGCTGAGACCATCTGAACAGTATACATGGCTGAACCCCATTGAGGCCTCTATTTAAAAAAATGTATTAACTGTATTGGGATAACCCAGGTTAATACAATTATATAGGTTTCAATTGTACAATTAATAATACATCAACTGTATACTGTATTCTGTGTTCACCACCCCAAATTAAGTTTCTTTTCATCACCATTTATCCACCCTTCACTCTTTTCCCTCTGGTAATCACCATACTATTTTCTATGTTGATGAGATGTTTTGTTTTGTTTTTTTCCTTTGCTTAATCCCTTCACCTTTTTCACCCAGCCCCTAAACCCTCTTCTCCTCTGACATTAGTTTCTGCTGGGCAGGTGCCAAGATCTATCCATCTTGTGGTCACTGAGACAAGCCTCATAAATAACTATTCTTGTCGATTAAACCTGTCACTTAGCAATCTGGAGTGTCTCTTTCTTTGGTCTCTCCTTGCCCTCTCCATAAGATAACCAGTTTCAGATTTCACTCAGTGAACACTCAAGTTTGTGAAGAAACAAATAAAAATTGTCACTCTGATATCCGCTTAATAAAAAAGTGTTTATCTCTGAGGAGGTAGTGGAAACCTTTGTACAAGAGTCAAGAATTCTTTTTGAACTAAAGAGATCCAGACCTCCATCATTTTCCTTTTGAGGCTCAATCCTAGCTAATACATTACTTTGATGAATTGAGATAGACAATAGAGGTCCACAGGTGGAAGAGATTCCCCAGGGAAACCTCAAGGGATTCATACCACATGGGGTGACTCAAGTGGTGACTAAATTCAATTCATGGGTTGGATGACAAAGACAGTGTGGAATTTGTCTCAAGCTAGGAGACTCTCACAATACTGTGTGCTTCTAGACAATACTATTTATTATTTAATGGAATAAAACAATAACATTGCTAATCATGGATTTTCTTTCTTTACATAGATCACCTAAAAATAACTTAACGATACACATCTAACCCTTGGAAAAATTGGGAGAATAAATGACTTGGCCAAGGTCACACAAGTATTAAGTTGTTGAGTCACAGATTAACTCAGGCAGTTTGACATCAGTGTCTATCTATTTTTGCACTATAATATTTTAGGGTCCCAAGCTTGAGGTGTCCTTGTCCTTAGCACCCTGACATAGTAGGATCTTCCCCCAGGGCTGAGAGCCAAGGCGGTAGGAATAATTTCAGTACTGGACTTTATGCTTACAGTGATATGAGGAAACAGTTGGGAAACAAAATTCCTGTACTTTAGATACTTTGAAAGTCTTTTCAGGATAGTGATGACATCAGAGCAGCAGATGACTATAGCATTTTTATGTCTGGGCCTGTGTATGTTTGACAATGACAAATGTGGCTGAGAACAAAGGGATTGTAACAAAAACTAAAAAACTTTTTGCCATTGAATTGATCAGTTTTTCCAGCTCTTTCCCTCCAAGTGTGAAGAACTGATCCCCTTGGAATTAAAAAGTCTCCAGAGTTCTTGAAATATTCAGAGTTGGAGGAATCCCAAGAGAGATACTTGAGTTCCTGCTAATCTGCATGTGAAGGCTCTAGAGATTAATTTGAAGACTGAAAATAGAAATGACCTCATTTATATCACAAGCTCATGAAGCAGGTCATTTTGCACATTCTGCAAAGACCTCTGTATTAACATATACCAGCCAGGTTTCATAAAATAAAATGTAACCAATGATTATCTCAGAATTACTTAATGAAAGCGGCTCACTTTTACAACCAGGGTTGGATTAAAGACAAATGAATAAAACAGAAAAACAAATCATAATTGTCAGAGGATAGTAGCAAAATAACAGCAGGGTAAAGTTAAGAAAATAACTGTGTAATTATAGTATGGCTACCACTTTATTGATCTTTAAAATGGCCAAAACAAATATTTATGATTCCTAGTATTTTATCATTTCACTTCCGTGACAAAGTTGACATCACCACTAAGAATTATCATCATTTCTCAACATTAACAAGAGATCTTCTTGATCTGTGGAAAGAACACTCAAATAGGCTATCAGTCAGGGGGATACAGTAGAACCTATCTCAGGTTTGTTGTTAAGATTAAAGGAGATAATTCATATATAACATTTAATATAGTGGTTGAGCATCTAATAGATGTTGGCTCTAATTCAGTTTTTATTGTGAGTTACTATTATTATTTGCCAATAAACCTGTGGCTTCAGAACAAGTCACAATTTCTCTGGGTCATAAACAGCCTATATTTAAGAGGACATAACCAAATTAGATGACTTCTAAGCCCTTCTTATTATCAAATCGTTTGTATATATGAGTATGCACTGCAGGAATTCTGATGGCAGTACTTTGTTACATATGATATCTCAAAATTATTGTATTTAGGCATAAGTAGAACTGTTGTGAAAACCTGAAGAAAAATAACTGAGTTATTGAGACCAGTGGCAAGAAAGGAATGTAGAATGACCTTCTGGACAGCAGTCAAAAATGACACTGAGTATAAAGATTATTAGGGACCTTAAGAAGAAAAAGCTGGTGGTTATGTAGCACGAATTACCACCAAACACTGTTTATTCAGTCAGGAGAAAGACATATTATATAGACAAAATAAGCATTGTATTTTAGGTCATTTTTTATTCAGTTTTCCAATTTCTTTGGATTCATTTAAAATTTTAATTCTTTTCTTAGCAGAAAGGGCCTGAAGATCTGGGTTACACTTATCCTTTGCAGGTTTTTTTTCCTGTCAGTTTCCCAAAGAAATTTCTTTTTGGTCCTTTTAGCAGAGGGCCACCAGATTTCTCTCATTTGAGCTGATACAGCTCTCCTGTCAAATCTAAACCTTACAAAGGCTATGCCCTCACTAAAGTAAAGGGCTTCCCATCTGCTTCAGGGAAATTCCATAGCTCAGGAGTATTGGAACACATTATGTGATAACAATAACAAAAATAATTTCTTGTTACATGTATTTAGGGCAGTTGTGATCCAAATTAGTATAAGGGTCTTCATGCATGGTTGTATTTGGGCTACAACTACAAAGAACAACATTCATTTTGTTGTTATTGTTTAGGTGTAAACTAATGATGATGAATGGCAAAGTTATACACTTTGTTTTTCTGTTAGGATTTCTAATTCTATATAAGTAAATAATTTTACTGAGACTACTTGATGTTGCCAAAGTTGTACCAAGTATGAAGTTAACCTCTTGTAAAATCTGCACCAACTCTTCAAAGGCATTAGATTTCAAATTACTGTAGTTATTATTTACATGAAAATGTAAATTGATTTATGAATTTTGCAAACATTAAAACTCACCAGGCACTGTGATATTCCAAAGAATACAATAGTAAAATGAAGATAACTCATTTTTTTCTGCCTTTATGGGCTTAGAATCTTGGGGGTGTCATTGTGCAAAGTTCTTAAATGTTAAGTTTTACATGTCCTGAAGTAAGTGGCTTAATGGAGAACTCAAAGTTTCAAAAAGTTTGAACAAAGACAGCTCCAAATATGGGTATTAGTTTATGGAAATAACATAGCTACAACCACTACCTGAGCACAAAATGAATATGCCCGTGCTACAAAACCAAAGACATAGAATCTGATTTCCTAATTCTGTATTTTTCCCATAAGAAGCTTATTTTTCATATGCCCCTAGTCTGTCTATTCTGTTTATATAAATCAGGACAAATTAATCTGCATGCAATGGAAAATCTGAAAATGGTATTGATTTACACACAAAAAACACATTATTTTTCAAATAAGAGAAATTTAGAAGCAGGCAGTCTAGGTGTGATGATTGGCACAATGGAAACATCATAAAATCTTCCTTTCTTTTTCTGCTGCATTCATCCTCAGTCTCAGTGTTTAGCTTCCATCCTCAATGTCAACTTATAACCCCAGGTGGCTGCTAGAGCTCCAGTCCTCATGCCTTTATTCCAGGCAGCAGGAATGAGTGAGACGGGAAGGGCAGATGGGTGCACACAAGCAGTCTTCCTTGTAAAGGAGTTCTTCTGAAAGTCCCACAAAGTAACATAAACTCATGCCACTTTGGCAGGAGCTTATTCTTATGCCCACCTTTAACTCTGGGGAGATAAATTTTTCTGTTTTGTTTGGTTTAGTTTCATTGTGTCCTGTTTTATTTTTAAGCTGACTATGCTGATTCTTCTATTGTTATAAAGTTCTGCATTAAGAAAGAAGAGATAATGATTATTGGTTATACAATTAACAATATCTGTCAGCATTTGAACCAGGCATTGAGTAAATATCAAATATAAAGATTATTTAGGGACCCACTATAAGTGAGCTTCCAAATAATTCTCATAAAAATAGTTCATATAAATTAATAATGCTACACAATAACTATACCAAAGTCTTTACTTTTCTGCATTACTATATAACTACAAAATTATGCATAATTATTCTAACAAACAATATATAAATAACTTTCCACATTTCTCTTTGCTTTTGTCTTCCTCCTCACTTCTAAAAACACTAAAGAAAGCATTTTGTCTGTTTTCCCACTTTTCTGTAGAATTATACAAATAAATTATGCATATGTTTTATTAGTAATCAAAATTGGCTCATAGTATACAAATTATTCTACAACTTAAATTTTTAACCTAATCAAATTTCAATATATAGAGATAACCTCATTCTTTTTAGTAGCTGCTTAAAATGATCAAGTATGAATATGCCATAACTATTTCACGAAGAAGACAACTTTCATTGATTAACATGTCCAGGAGGGTAGCAAAATCAGCTTGATGAAATTCTGAGACAGCTAAAAAGCAGAGCCTAAAGGACTGCAAGTTAGAGGTTTTAGGGTCAAACACATTAAGTGGGTTAACATGGCTATCTAAGGACACCGAGCATGCTCAGTGTGACTGCAGCATTTTCAGGACAGAGGGGACACTTTTTAGCATAGCTTCTTATGCCACAAAATCCCTAAAGATGCCATTTATGCCATCTGGCTTTGTTGTTCCTCTCAATCAGCATCTTTAGACATTTCTACTATTCATTTTTTTCCCCTTTTCAAAACATCTCTCCAATCACCCCCACCCCCCCCCGCCCCCCTCTGCGCCCCCGCGGAAGGTTTTCAAAAATTAAATACTTTGCCCTTAAATCACTTTTTCTAGTTATTAGTCCACCTGTTGATAATGTGTTGTTTTTTTCTGTTTTCAAATTGAGAATTATTTTTATTTTTTCTCCAACTTTCGTACATTTTTCTTGTCTCTATTCTACTAGTATGCTCTTGCCCCCTTTCCTTCTTTTCCCATATGAGCATTTATCTCACCCTCTTAATGCTTGTCAGATATTTACTTATGGAAAACACAAACTAATATGAAGGTTTTCACCATGAATTGGCAAGAGTATTTAAAATTTAATATGGAAAGGGGCTATGTTAGAGTCTGAAACTCCAGGTTTGGTGTTTCTCCTTCATAAACTGTCCTCCTCCCCACCCTTTCCCTATTCAATCTGTGAATTATGTAATAAACATGGTGAAAAAATAAAGTCAAAAAGCAAAGATGAGTCTATGAAAGAGACACTGGTTCTGAAAAAAACAAACATGCAAGGCAGATGAATGTGATCCCAAAATAAGTACCAGGCTGCTCAGGTTCTTTCATCTGATCCAAACTTGAGGGGGTTTCCCTCCCTTTGTGTTTTTCGGTGTGGGGCTGGGTAACGAGGGAAGCAGTGATGGTCTTCATTGGGAAAGCTTCACATACTCATACATTCTTTACTTTTTCTATTTCCTGCTCTCTGCCTTTTACTATGAGGTTAATTGGGGATGCCAGGTCATTGGGAGCTGGTTTGGAGAGCATCTGTCAGCATAACTACATGTTTTCCTTAGTTTTTATACCACTTTCACTAATGAACCTGATCAGTATTTACATCACAGTTAGTGACAATATTAATAAGAATATAGATATCAGAGAATCTTATCTGTGAAAGTAATTTGCCTGGGAAGAAACTGAAAAGATAAAATGGTTTGTCCCAAATTATCTTATTGTTGTTGAAGCCAGAACCAAGCTCTTGTCCCTCATGCAGGCTTCCCTCATTCTGCCCTTGACTTCAGGCTGCTTCAGATGTTAAAGTGATGGATGTAGCTTAAACCCACTATTGTTTCCAAGAAAAATAAATCACCTAGCATTTTATCGAAAGCCAATCACATACCAGACACCACTGTGCAAGAAGTTTTCATGCTTGCCTTTACTCCAGGGGTGGGGAACTTTTTTTTCTGCAAAGGGGCATTTGAATATTTATAACATCATTTGCAGGCCATACAGAATTGTCAACTTAAAAATTGACCCTCTTTATTTGGTCAAACATTTAATTATCCCACCCCTAATGCCTTGGCAGGGCCAGACGAAATGATTTCACGGGCTTTACATGGCCTGTGGGCTGGATGTTCCCTATCCCTGCTAACTCCATGAATGTTTATTCAGGGACATGTATGTATAGCCTCTTTATAGGAATGGTAGGCAAGTCAAAGAAGGTTGTCTTCATGGAGCTTACATCTGGATTTGTGTGTGTGTGTGTGTGTGTGTGTGTGTGTGTGTGTGTGTTGACAGAGGGTGAATGTGGGAAGTAAAAGAAGAACAGTAAGCAAGTAAACATATATGTATGATTATACTTGATCGTGTTTTATGATAAATGAACACCAGAGATAGGATAGAGAATAGGAAACAGTGTGGAAGATGAGGAAAGACAGTTACTTTATATTATCATATTCAATTCTATCACCAAGTCTATAAGACAGGAACTAATACTATGCCTAATGCACAGATAAAGAAATCAAGTCTCAGAGGAGTTTGGTAATTTCTAGTTCACAGCCTCTTGGGGAGAAAGGGCTAGCACTAAGCCCAGTCCTTCCTCACACCAGAGTTGTGCTCTAATCCCTATGCCCAAAGGCCTCTAAATGAGAATGTTATGGGGGAAAGGAAGGAATATTTGCTTGAACTTTCATACAGATATTGTTACATGAGAAAATACAATGGGTAAGTGCTGATGATTAAGTATCTGAACAGTTGAGCTGAGTGGCTTAATGAGGTTAAGGCTCATGGCATCAGAACTTGAGTTATTTCATTTTGAGAACGGCGGAAAAGAGACCAAATAAAAATGCATTATTGGACTCATCTGGTTCCTATTTTCAAGGATCAAAGAATCAGCTAATAGGTACACAGTTCTTGAAACCATGCTGTTCAAAGCAAGGTCAGCAGCTAATAAAGACATCTACTATTTAATCATGGATCAGACCACTTGACTTTGCTTGTATCACTGATACCAGCCATTATTGGCAGAGGACCAGCAGAGTACTCAGTACAGCATGAAATAAGAGAGGTTTGGGGATCTGTTAATTGCATCTTGTCTGAGCTGTAGGAGGTATGCTACTCCAAAATCAGTCCCTTCCAATTATTCCAGGTTGCAGCTGGCATGGTGACTCCTGGGTTGTTTTCACCCAATGAAAGAGTCTAATTTTATCACAGAATCACAGGACTGGCAAGACCTTGAGAGGTCAGCGGAGGCTTTCAGGCAAGACTGCACTGAGTGAAAATGTCTAATCCTATTTCAGGCCATCTCCAGAGAGCAGATTCCATGATTCCTCTTGAAAGCCAATGCCAGGATTAAGCAAACTTTTCTAGAGCCAGCCTAACATTACTAGTGATTTATTTTAAATTTTCCTTTCACTGGGTTCAGAATGATGGTTTGACTATTCCTATTTTCCCTATTCATTCTTTAAACAGTAAGTATTGGTGGAGGAGAAACACCACCAATTTGTGGATAATAAAGAACATCATAAACTGATAAACAAAAAGATAGATACAGAGGCAGTAAAGCATCAAACAGACTGTCAAATTACAGCAGGAAGGTTAAGGAGAGGTAGGGTAGAGATCAACCAACAGACTTGTATGCATGCATATACGCATAACCAATGAACACAAGACACTAGGGGGTTAGGATATGCCTGGGGGGGCAATGGGAAGATATGTATACATGTAACACATTAATAAAAAAATTATACAAAAAAAAGAAAGTTGAAATAACTCTTATGTTTGTATAGAGGGATTAGTTAGTTGCTCAATCGGAGATTGTATTAATTATTTAGCTTAATATGCCTGAATTGAATACCTATTCTTGAGTAGCTTTAAGAATTCCAAAGAAATAAAGATGATTTTTAAGGACTTTCCATCTAGCTTCCACTTTTCATAGCCCCAGATACATTGTTCAATTTTATATCCTCAAATGTGCCAACCTTATTTATTTCTTACTCAGGGCTTTTGCATTTGCTATTTGATGCTGTGCCTGTAACAGTCCACCATGAATCTCCCAAGACAGGGCTCCTCTTCCTCAGAAGAGCCATCCCTGTTTGACCTATTTAAAGTTTCCTCAGAGCACGTATCAGTCTCTAAAATTATCTTATTTATTCCATAGTTGGCACATATGTTGTTTCTCTCCTTCCCCAGTAAAATGTAAGAACTATGAGACAGGGGACCTCACCTAACTTTTTATTTTTTTATATTATTTTTTTATGTAAGACCAGTGTCTAAAATAGATACATTGTATGTTCTCAATAAGTGTTTGATTAAAAAAGAAGAAAAAAAAAGAACAAAAAGATATTTGCATAGCAATATATAAGTGCAATCCATGATAGTTCTGTTGAAGGAGAAAGGGCATCAGAATGTTACTGACAACTGGATCTTGGTTCAGCAATCTCAGTAGTTGAGTTCTGCCCAGAAAAAAATTCAAAGCCAAGACTCAAATATAAGCAAAAGTTTATTTAGAAAGTCACAGAGGTAGAAGTGAGCCTTGGAAAAAGTGAGCCTGCTGGGCTACATAGACTCAGAAAACGTGTTACAAAGAAGAAATAAAGGTCTTTGGAACTTATGAGGAAGAAAGATAAAGGGAAGAATGCAGGCATGTTCCAGAGAGAGAGAGAGAGTGTGTATGCTATGAGGTTTTATTTGCTCTTCAAAGATGGGGATCCTATATAAGGTCCCCACCTTTGAAAAATATCTAAGTGGAATGGTCATCAGCTTTCAGGTTGGTCCTTTCATAGTTACTGTCTCTACTGATTTATTACCAGGATGTCTAGCATCAGAACAGGGCATCCTTACTCATCACAGCTGGTCCTGATGTCAATCACAGCGTTATCCCACCTGGACTTGCAGTTTTTCTGGACCTGGAATTGAAACACAACTGAAGTCTAGATGTTATCTCTAGTTTGGCCAAAACTCTTAACACCATCAGATCTAAAGATTATTTAATGTGGGTCAGAACTTCATTGTCCTGAGGGCTTACTGCTTAAGGGTGTGGTTGTAGAAGGGATTGCATGAGAGTCATCTGAGGCTATTCTTCAGCCTCCTCTAAAGGGCTCTACCACATGGGGGGGGGAAGGAAAAGTAAGGGGATGGTCTAGAACCACATTGCCAGCAATATGAAAGGTCAGAGGGTATAAACCGTATGTATTGTCATATGCTAGGGGAGGAAAAGTCACCCGGGGGGGGGGTGGGGTCCTACACACAATTGTCCATTGCTAGGCACCTGAGGCTTTCTGCCCTGGTGACATGGCCTATAGTTCCTATTCTGTTCATGCTTGTCTGTCTACCTACTACAGTCCCACAATAACGAAATTGTCTAAATGTTGTTTTCTTAGAACATTTAAGCAGCATATGACAGTTTTTTGAACCCTACAGTGAATAAAGAGATGTATAAAAAATATAGAAAACATTTTTTAGTATCAATTGTATTTATCTCAGAATACAGGTGATTGTAACTATGGACCCTTGCTAAAGAAGACTTCCTCTCCCCTCCTCCACCCCCTCCAGCAATAATTTTTCAGTTTTAGGCAGTGAACTATGTATACTGATGAAAGTTAGTTAGGATCCTAATTTTTTTAAAAAGCCCTATTTTCCACCAATTATACATCTCATTTTAGAATATTTTTAAAATGAGCAATAAGTAGCTTAGAGGAACAAATATCTATATATATACTAGTAAAAACCTAAGCAACTGGCTGACTGGCTGGTAGCTATGATGTGCAATGACCACCAGGGAGCAGATGCTCAAATGCACAGGCATGGAAACATGGAACAAACTGATAAGTCTCAGAGGGAAGTGGGGATTCATGCACTGGTGGGGTCCCTCGGCTCAGTCTGTGGCGATTGGCCAAAACCGGCACATCAGCATCACCCAAGGAGTCCCTGATTGCAAGAGGTCGCAGGCCAGGACAAAGGATCCCCTTGGTGCATGAATCCATGCACTGGGCCTCTAGTTTTTAATAAATTTAGATAAAGATGTTTTCACACAGCATTGGTCTGTGTGGCTCAGTTGGGTGGGCATCCTCTGGTGCACTGAAAGTTTTCCAGTACAGTTCCTAATTAGGGCACATTCCTAGGTTTGGGGCTATATTCTTGGTAAGGGGAGTGCAGGATGCAGCTGATCAATATTTCATTCTCACATTGGTGTTTCTCTTTCCTTTTACCTCTTTCTGTCAAAATAAATTTAAAAAATATAAAAACATTAAAAAAAACATAAGTGAGTTTATATTTCTAAAGTTTATCTTTTTATTGACCACATTTTAATTTAACAAGAACAGAGATTCCCCTCATTTTTAATGACAGAACAAGATCCATGTATAAATGAATTATAATAAATCTGTCTATCTTCAGTTGTTGATCATGTGGATAAAAAAGGGGTTCTATGGAAAAACAACCTCACAGGATGATCTGATCATAAATTCCCAATTGAACAGGTCATGGTCGGGTAGTCACACCTCAGCCATGTAACTGCTTGAATAAAAGGCTTATCTTTGCATTCAGCAAGCCTCATTCATGGTTTCTGTGCTATTTTTAAGATAAGGACAATACTAGAACCTACCTCCAAAGATATGTTATGAAAATTAAATGAACTGATACATATAAAAGAATCAGGACAATGGCAAACATATGAGTTCAACAAATATTGGGTTTCATTGTTATTTTTGATATTATCCCTGTGATTTTATAGACAGAAACAGGGAAAGGAACTGGAGGAAAATGGGGCCATATCAAGCCAAAGCAAAGATAGAAAAGCAAAAGTGCCATGTTTTTTCTACTATTCTATCTAATAAAAGAGTAATATGCAAATTGACTATACCTCCACTAAATCCCAAGCCATGCCCACCAGCCAATAAGGAGGGAGTATGCAAATTAACACAATCAAGATGGCTGTGGCTACAGAGCAGGAGGTTTGGGTTGCCCCTGGCAATGGAGGAAGCCATGCTTTCTGCCTGCCCTGGTGGGCCCAGGTCTCTGCTCAAGGCTAGAAAGTTTCAATTGTAGAGGATAAATAAATCCCAGATACCCGGGCCTCCACTTGGGTCACCGAGGGCGTGTGGTCGGCCTGAAAACCATCACAGGATCCTTGCCCATGCCACCTCAAAGGAACCCCCACCCTGATCTGGGACCCCCTTTAGGACAAACCAGCTGGCCTCCATCTATGCACCAGTTCTCTATCCTATCTAATAAAAGAGCAATATGCAGATTGGCCATCACTCCAACAGACAAGATAGCTGTTCCCATTTGGTCAAAGATGACTGCCCACATTTGGACACAAGATGGCCACCATAAGATGGCCACTAGGGGAGGGCATTTGGGAGAGACCAGGTCTGCAAGAGACTGAAGTTGGGGGTGATCAAGCCTGCAGGGGAGGGCTTCTAGGAGTGACCAGGAAGGCAGAGGAGGGAAATTGGGGGAGACCAGGCTTGCAAGAAAGGGAGGTTGGGAGGGCCCAGGCCTGCAGGAGAGAGCAGTTGAGGGGGGACCAGGTCTGCAGGGGAGGGCAGTTAGGAGTGATTAGGCCAACAGGGGAGGGCAGTTAGGGGCAAACAGGCTGGCAGGGGAGTAGTAAGGCATCAATCAGGCTGGCAGGGAGTGGTTAAGGGGTTATCAGGCTGGCAGGCAGAAGTGGTTAGGGGCAATCAGGAAGGCAGGCAGGTGAGCAGTTGGGAGCCAGCTGTCCTGGATTGTGAGAGAGGGATGTCCTACTGCTTGTTTAGGTAGGATTGGGCCTAAACAGGCAATCAGACATCCCTCAAGGGGTCCCAATTGGAGAGAGTGTGGATTGGGCTTAGAGACAACCCCCCTGTGCACAAATTTTATGCATCAGGCCTTTAGTATTTTTATAATAGGGAAAACCCATTATATACATGCAAAGAAACACCCACCCATGCACTAAAAGATCTCTGGTTTGATTCCCAGTGAGGACATATACATGGGTTTAAGGCTTGATCTCCAGCAGCAGGTTTGCAAGAGGCAGCCATTCCATGCTGATGTTTCTCTTTCATGGATATTTCTATTTGCCTCTCCTTTGTCTCTCTCCAAAGGATGGAAAAATTGGGCTCTAAGACTATAAAATATTTAAAAATATTATGTAAATGCAATAGAACAAATTATCAAAAGTATTGTGAAACCTTTAAAGATATTTTTTTCTCATGACCATTGTGTGACCAAAATTAATATTTGCTCTTAAACAAAGAATAAAATAAATACTGTTATGGAATTTGTGGTTTTAATTAACCAAATTTAATCCATATAATATATGAGTCAACTTGGCAAGGATGAAATGCAATTTTATTTATCAATATAAAATTTAAAAATTCAGTTCATTATTTTAAAATTGTGTAAAAGTAAAAAGAATCAAAAGAAAAATTATTGCTTTCAAAGGCATCCTTTCTGCTTTTCCTACTCAAAAATGCTCTGATTAAAATTTTTAGCTTTGACAAGCAGTTGTCCAAAAATATGATCAAATGATAAATGAATGAGAAATTCATGACTAAAATCCAGCTTTGTGCTGTGCTTTCTAAGTAATATTTTTAATCAAATTTGAGTAATTATTTGTACAATGCAGACTGATGTGACTAATATTTGAACAATCTATTACAAACAATGTGGGAGAAATGCTCTTTTATAGGAATTAAATAGAGAAAGAATTTTACAATTAAATTTCTTAAAATTTATTCTGCTTATTATCATGTCACAGGTTGGGTATCTTGAGAAGTAAAATCTCAGACAGCAGAGTAGGATGTTAATTGAGAAGGGCTCTTGGAAAGGAGAAGAAGGAAGCAGAGGGAGAAGATGAACTGTATCACAAGCTCCATGTCAACTCCATTATTTGGACAAGCTCTTCCTTGAATGAATGGGCAAAATATCCACCATATACTCTATCAGGTTTATGTAGTAGACAAGTAGCATAATTTCAGAGTAAACTTTCAATGCAAATTTTGTTAACCTTTTATTTCCAATCCTCTCTTCCACCCCATTACAGCAATCCTATATAATAAAGAGGTAATATGTAAATTGACCATCACTCCAACACACAAGATGGCCACCACAAGATGATCAGCAGGGAAGGACAGTTGGGAGTGACCAGGCCTGCAGGGGAGGACAGTTAGGGGCAATTGGGCTGGCAGGATAGGGTAGTTGGGGGCAATTGAGTGGCAGGGGAGAAGTTTTGCATTGATCAGGCTGGCAGGCAGGTGAACGATTGGGAGCCAGCAGTCCTGGATTGTGAGAGGGATGCCTGGTGGGATCAGGCCTAAATGGGCAGTAGGACATCCCTCAAGGGGTCCCAGGTTGGAGAGGGTGCAGGCTGGGCTGAGAGACACCCCGCCCCCATGCATGAATTTTGTGCACCGAGCCTCTAGTTAATTCATGTCTCTGAGACATAACTCTCACATCATCTTCTTCAGTAGGACTTCACCACCCAAATAAATGTGTATATATCACTACTGAAACAGGAATTTTAAAGATAATATAAAACAGGTTTAAGAAATTTTAGAAATTTGGAGAATTAAGGGGACCATGGAGGAAGTGCAGCTGCAGAGCAGCAGAAGGTATATTTACATAAAACTGGGAAAATAAAGCTGCAATGGGTATATTTCCATAAAATGAGGGAGCTGGGAATAGCAAAAGGTCTTTATTTACAAAATAAAAGGAAGGAAACCCTTCATCCAAAAGGAGATGAAGAAAGCCCAAAGGCAATAGGAAAAACAATAAGGTAGGAAGGAGGTGGGGAGAACTTCACATGTCCCAAATGAGCCAAGAAGTTACTATAGTAACCAGTCTAAGGGAATAGTGACCAATCAGAGGGGATATAAAGGCACAGGGATCTGCAACTTTTATAAGCCATAGGGAAAAGGAACTCAGTGGGACCCTTTCAAGACCTCCCTATGTGGGAGTCCATTCTGTGGGATTCTTTCCTCTCTCCATATGGGACTCTGTACTTGTTCTTCAATAAATCTTCACCTTTGCTATATTACCCTCTGTCTGTGGATTCATTATTTGACTCTGGCAGGCAAAGAATCTAGGTTCCAGTCCAAAAATTCTGTTTTACTATTACTAAATTTTGTTTTAGAATTGTCTTTCCATGTGTTACTTTGCTTCAGAGAAGAAGAGCTTCTTTAGAATACAGATTGTGCCTTGATTAGGGTTACATCTTAACTGTCTACCATAGGGTCTTCATTATAATAATAGCTCAATTGAATATGTATTAGTGAATGAATTTGTTATTGTATCTCTTGGCTCCATCTTAACTTCTCCTAATCCTTACCTCATAGCAGAATTAATAAAAGACATTGTCTTACCAAAACTTATAAATCCTAAATTAAAAAAGAAGAAGAAGAAGAAGAAAAAGAAGAAGAAGAAGAAGAAGAAGAAGACTAGCTTTATCACTGGCATATCATCAGGCCTGGCTTAAAATGCCTAATAGTCATTGAGTGGATGACATATTGACTTAATAACTCTAGAGATGACAATGATATAGTCTGTACATAAGGAGCTACATGGTTTGGAGTTTCATTGGGTTAGTTGGAGGTTTTAGTAAACCTCAGGAAAAAAAATGGCATTAAAATGTTAACATTATTACATATTAAAAAAGAGTATTTTGTTGTTTTATAGAAAATTTGTCAATATTCAGTACTTCTGTAGATATTTAAAAATGTCTGGATTTCTATTTTTATAGTAACAATGTCTATACCCACCTAGACAACAATTATTTTTTATAGCCTGAAAGTTATGTGATTTAATTGTGTTACATCACTTAACCCTAGTAATTGTACAAAGTTTGTATTATTTTTGTCCTCATTTGATTGATGAAAGAAAAATTGAGGCTCAAAGGATTTTAGAGTTACTTCATGCTCATAATGAGTGGGCAAAATTGGAATTCAAACTGATTTATCAGATTTAAAGAAAAAACAAACAAAAAATCTTAATACCACAACCAACAGCAGTGATTTAGAAATCTACAAATATTTAAGATTTTTAAATAATATTTTATCATATTTATATGTACATATTTTTATCTTCAGAAATTATAAAGAGTAAAGCATGTCTTTAAAAGCATGAGAACTGGATATGACATGTTGCATATTGCATTTTCCAAAGATAGCTACAGTTGTTCTTCTGCAATGGGATCTTGCTACTCCTCATCAAGTTGAGAAGTCTTTTACACTTCCTCTTGAATATGTGCTGGCCTTCCTGACACTTGAAATCAAAAAAATGTGGCAGGACGGACTGCATGACTTCTGAGGCTGAGTCAGAGAAGTCTTGCAGCTTCTTCTTTGGTTAGACCACTTACCTTCTGGCTATTTCCTCTTCAGATACTCTCTATGGATTCAACAGACCTTTTTTTTAAGAGGTTCACACTACAGAGAGACTATCAAGTCAAAACTGAGTTCAAATATGGAATTATTCCACCAGAAAATATACATGAATGCAGCAGCTTCCAGACTCTTAGCAAAACTACTCACCTCTAGCCATTTAAGTTTCCCAAGGCTCCAGACATAAAATAGATAAAGCATCTCCACTCTGACCCACAGAGATTCTTAGCATAATAAGAAGGCTACTGTTGGGGAATGGTGGGGAGTTGTTACAAAGTAGTTATCAGACATCTTAGCACTATTGATTTCATTTTCTATTACTCAAGTTTTAATGAGGTACCTGAGTTAATCTACCAAAGATCAAAATAACAGTTTGAAATATTCCAAAATTCTAGACATTCACTAATGAATACGTACCATTACACAAATCTGGTGTCTTGAATACAAAAATCCAAAGTTATTTAAATGAATAATGGTAAAAAAAATGACAATGATTGAGTAACTTAAATTATTTTATATAGACAGTAATGAAGAGTTTGTTCATTTCCCTTCTAAACTCCTCAAATGGGAGATTTAACAACTTTACCATGAAAATTGTACAGTGGTACCTCGAGATGCAAGTTTAATTCGTTCCGTAACCTTGAGGCGTGGGAAACTGAGACACTCGAGTCGTGATAAACTGGTGGGTCGTGTGCAGCCGGCCGATCCGCACGATTACTCCTATCTCAACTGTTGCTCGTGTTTCAAAGCAAAAATCGCTCACTCAACGGCTCGTATCTCAAAAATCTCGTATGTTAGGGCACTCATATCTCGAGGTACCACTGTATTTATCTTTCCTAGTAACTACCTAACTGGCTAATGACTGTTAATAGTTTTATAGATACGGTAATACAGACACAAACTTTATAGAAATTGATTTAAATTAGGTTTATAATAATGTAAATAGTAGTACTTGGCTACTGTTTAAAGACCCAAATAATTCAAAGAGGTTTTTAGTTAATTAACTCTAAGTTCAAAGAGGTTATTAGTTAATGAACTGTTCCTAGGGAGTGTGTGGTGATTAGTTTTATGTGTCAACTTGACTAGGCTAAGAGTTTTCCAGACAGCTTGAAAAACCTTACTCTGGGTGTACTAATATCTGTGAGGGATTCTGTGGAAGAGACTAGTGTTTGAATCCATAAACAGAGTAAAGATAATTGTCTTCACCAATGTATGTGGGCATCATCCAATCTGCTGAGCACATGAATGAAACAGAAAGGTGGAGGAAGGGCCAGTTCATTTGCTTCTGTGTTTGAGCTGAGACATTCATTTCCTGCCCTAAGGTTTTCTCAGGCTTTCAGATTCAGATCAGGATTCAATGATTGGCCCTTGATTCTCAGACTTTTGGATATAGACTTACACCATCAGCTCCCTGATTCTCAGGCATTTTGTTTCAGGGTGAATTACATCACCAGTTTTCCTGATTTTCATGTAGATATTGGGAATTCTTGGTCCCCAAAATCAATGAGCAAATTTCAATCTATATATATAAAAGGCTAAGTGACTGACCATCTGTCCATCTGCCCATCCAACCTACTAGTCAACTGGTACATATGAGGCACACTGGTAATTTAAAAATAAACATTGACTTGTGCATGTGTGATACATATAAAGCTCTTGCTGGTGCCAATTGCACATGTGTTTTAATTTTATACTATTCTATATATACTATTTTGACATGTAATTTTTTGCAGTAATGTAATTACTGCACAAATCTTTCTTCTAATTAATTTCCTTTCAATGTGCACGAATCTGTGTACCAGGTCACTAGTAAATAAATAATCTATTGGTTCTGTTTCTCTGGAGAACCCTGACTAATACAAAGTTCTCATGTCAGGGTTCTCTAATAAGACTTCTACTATTTCCTTTGCTGTATAATTTTTCCCCTCGATGATCCCTAAATAGGTTTTAGTTATAAACAATGTAGCACAAGTAGGTAAAAGTCAGAGGTTAAAATCTCCAGCTTCTAATTGTCATCCTTGACTAGAATGAAACATATTTTTATTCCCCTTTTTACCCAAACTGATTTTGTAGAGTTATGTATTGAGTGTTGAGGAAAAGAAAAGAGGCTAAAACTTCTAGAAATAAATTTTGACAGTTCAGCTAGCTTCCCATATATAAAATACCCTAAAATATGCTTGGTTATAAAGTGTCTTAATTATTAGTTCTCATTAACTTTTGAAGATTGTGATTCTTTTGTTACATTTTATTCCATATGTTCTTACACATTCAGAACATGTTATATGCTTATATGCATGTATGTGTGTATATATTTGTGTGTGGGAATTTGTGTATGTGCAAATATTTGTGAATAATTTTGCAAAACCATATAGTAAAGTAGCTAATTTATCTGTTTCTAAAATTTCATAAAACACATAAAAATAAATATTAAAAATCAGAACTGAGAAGTATCAGGATAAATCTATTAAGTTTTATTCTTACCCTTCTTTGTAAAGTGAATGGAAAATTTGTTTATATCAACATTTTCTGTATAATTTCATTGCCTAGTACAAAGCAAAAGAATATATATATATATATATATATATATATATATTTCTCCAAATGGCAAAACTAATAATTAGATGCCATTCACTTTTGCTTCATATGGCTTCTTGATTCTGAAAGCAACATGAAATTCTTGATGTATCTATCTACTTCTATTTTTCTTTTACTGCAAAGAAGTCAGATTAATAAGAGACTTTAGATGATGGGAATAAGTCAACTCCTGGATATAGTGAATATTCAAATTAAAAGAACAATTTGGCAATTGAGCTGCCATAAGGTAAAAAACAAAAATGAACAGGTGAAAATGAGGGCAAGAAAACAAATTTGTCTTTCTTAAATGCTCACTTTCAAGTGTGTCTGGTTTATAGCCCAGTTTGTATCAAAAGGGATCAATTTTTCCCCCTTTTCCCTGTTCTACTTTTGCACTGGTATTGTCTGAATCCCAGAGTGAGCAGCAATACATCATCTTGCTTCAACATCTGCTAAAGCCCCCTCTCTTCCTAATCTGCCCAGATCCCCAAAGCCTTTTCCACCTGCTATAGCGCCAAATGCTCATTATAGCACACAGCTACGCCCTTCACTGTCCTTCCTCCCAGATCCTCAAGGTTAACGTGGAACAATGACTATTATTAAGTGGGGGTTTTGGTCTGCTTTTATAAAGGCAGACTGGGCAAGGAGAAAGGGGGAGGGATACTGGGAGCACTGGGTAAAATGCCAGAAGAGCTGGCAGGAAAGAGCTGCTAGAAAGCTGTGGCCAATTTTCCATTCGAAACAAGAGTCACTGAACAGAGATGCCCTAGAAATAAATAGCTTCCCTGTTCATTGCCCAGTACAAGTAGAGACCACACCCTTCAGTGGTTTTGTGTCAGGGCACTTTGGGGTATGGTTTTGAGCAGCTAGTGGAGAAAGAGAGATAAAAATGGCCAGTTTGAGGAGGCTGGCAAGTCTAGAAGTTGTGTTTACTGCTTGGCCAAATTAAATTGCAAGCAGTTGGAAGTTGTTCTCCCTTTTCTTTTTTCTTCAGACTACCAACCTGTTCCTACTGCTGTGTCATCAGACCAATCACCAATGGAAAACTTGAGGCACATTGGATCAGATTTCTTAGAAAACAGAGAAAATCAGAAGTCTATCTGATAGTCTGTGTTCATCTTGTATTATCATGGGACTTGAAAAAATATATAAAAAAGAATCTAATCAGGGGGAAAGAGGCAGCTTTAATTTAAATTTCCTGTCTTTAGCAGCTGTGTACCTCACTCCCAGATGCCATGCTTGTTGCAATTTCCTTTTAGTTTTGTAGGAGATATTTTAAGAAGTGAGATGCTGCTTCCTCAGTGACATTTACAAGGATGATCTTGATAAACCACATGAATGCCGGCTGGCCTCTGGCAGAGTTGGCTGGCTCTGCCCTGGACACACTCTCCTGTTAACGGACATTGGGCAACATCTCCAACAGAATCAAGACACTCTCTGTTGCTCTTTAAATCCTGGAAAAAGTATAAAACCGCAGATTTCCCCAAAGATCACTTGGTAAAATTTTACTTGCCTTTACCACCCTGAACCCCAAGGAAGTGCGTGACTATTCTAGAGCCACACAATATACTGTTCTAAATGAGACACAGGCTACCTAATTTAGTCACTCCAAGAGACTGGAGGAGTTGAATGAGCTCTCATTGATAAAATCAGCTAAGTATTACATTGCCTAGGCTGGATAGAGTAGGAGCCTGATAGTTGCTCTATGAAATGACAGGGCATGCAAATTCAGATTTTATTTATAAGTTTGTTGTATTTCTCTTTTATTTTTTTAATCCAAGTTTGAAAGTTACCACTAATTTGGATAGATAGCTTTTTAAAACATGCAATTAAAAAAGTAGAGAGACGCTCTGAGGGTTAAAATTCCTTGTTTTCACTTGGGTTAATCAAGATATAAGATCTGTACTGTGAGTTTGTACAGGTTAGAAAATGACTAGTTTTAAATGGTGAATATTTCAGAAATAATTTTAACATCTTTATTGATAAAAATTATATACATTTAAGATGTACAACATTATGTTTTAATATACTTATACCCTGTGAAATGGTCACCACAATGAAGCTAATTAAAATATCCATCGCGGGAGAATCCAAGATGGCGGCATAGGTAAACACCTACACTGCTGCCTTGCACAGCAATTTCAAAACTACAACTAAAAGACAGAATGGACATCATCCAGAACCACAGGAAAGCTGGCTGAGTGGAAATTCTACAACTAGAAGGAAAGAGAGGGGCTCACAGAGACCCAGAGGAGCCTCAAAAAGCTGAGGTACAGAGACACGTACATGGAGAGAGCCAGTGCCAGAGTTGAACCCCTTATCCTATGACACTAAACTCCAGGTCCAGCCGAAATTCATACAGAGTAAGTTTGGACTGTGAAAAGGGAGAAGTACATGGAAATTTAGGGGAGTCGCAAAAGGGCAGAAGTCAGGCGGCGCACACAGCACTGTGTGCAGAAGACCGACTGCTAATTGTGGCGCTGGCTTTCACAAGTGAGCGGAAGACAGAGCCTCCCAACTGCACCTCTTCTAACTCTACTAAACCCCAGTTTCAGGTGAAACCCTGGGGACCCAGACTCATATGATCCCAGAGCGCAGGGGAGCCAGAGGGGCAGCAGTCTAGAGGCACAGTGAGAGCACACACGCACACAGGGACCGCTCCAGCGATTACCCAATCACGTGAGACTCAGGGGCCACGGAGGGCAGGGCCGACTGGAAGGCAAGGCAAGGCAATCCCTTAAGCCTTGAGACTCCACCTATCCCAAGCTCAACAGAGAGGCTTTTGCAGTTTTGCAAGTCTTGTATCATAAGGCTGAATCCAACACAAAAGTTCTCTTGGCATAGTGAAAATGCTGAGACAAAGGAAGAGATCACAAACAAAAGAAATGGAGGAAAACAAATGAATGGATATAGAGTTCAAAACCACGCTTATAAGGTTTTTTAAGAATATCCTTAAAAAGATGGATAAAGTTAGCGAGACCCAACAAGAGATGAAAAAGAACCAATTAGAGATGCAAAAGGACCAACTAGAGATGGAAAAGGACCAACTAGAAATGGAAAAGGGACAATGAGAAATTAAA
Source organism: Lasiurus cinereus (assembly GCA_011751065.1). Lineage (NCBI taxonomy): Eukaryota > Metazoa > Chordata > Mammalia > Chiroptera > Vespertilionidae > Lasiurus > Lasiurus cinereus. The sequence goes on from JAAGEH010002531.1 coordinate 31,489,336, forward strand.
CACACTGACTGAAATAAAAAATAATATATGTACAGAGTCCTAACAGCAGACTAGAGGAAGGCAAGAATCAAGTAAAAAATTTGAAATATAAAGAATCAGAAAATACTCAACTGGAAAAGCAAGAAGAGAAAATAATCCAAAAATGTGAAGATAATGTAAGGAGCCTCTGGGTCAGCTTCAAGTGTACCAACATCAGAATTACGGGGTGCCAGAAGAAGAGAGAGAGCAAGATACTGAAAACCTATTCAAAGAAATAATGACTGAAAACTTCCCACATCTGGTAAATGAAACAGACTTACAAGTCCAGGAAGCACACAGAACCCCATATAAAAGGAATCCAAAGAGGACTACACCAAGACACATCATAATTAAAATACCAAGAGCAAAAGACAAAGAGAATATTAAAAGCAGCAAGAGAAAAACAGTTAATTACCTACAAGGGAGCACCCATACAATCTAGTATTGTTAGCTCTGGGCACTATGCTGTGTAGTACATCTCCAGAACTTTCTCAACTTGCATAATTGTAAACTTTGTACCTTTTCATTGACATCAATCCCTTTCCCTCTTCTCATAACCCTTGGGAATCACCATCTTCCTCTCTGATTCTATGAGTTTGACTATTTTAGGTTCCAATATAAGTGAGATCATGCAGTATTTGTCTTTCTATGTCTTGCACATTTAACTTAGTATAATATCCTCCATGTCTGTTCGTGTTGTTGCAAATGACAGGATTTTTTCAAAGACTGAATAATATTCATATTATTTTCTTTATTCATTCTTCTGTTGGAGACGTGTAGGTTGTTTCCATACATTAGCTATTGTGAATAATTCTGTAATAAACATAAGTTTGAAAGTCGAAATCTTAATTTTTCCTAGATATTTCATATATTTATTAGCCTCAATTCCTGTTGTCTTACTACCTTCATTTTGAGACTGAGAGATAGTTAGTAAATGATAACATGGAATATCTTATGTGAGTATAGCTTTATACGGATGTAATAAAGTTGGGGGAAATAGATTTTATTGGGGTGGGGGCAGGAATGGCTGGGAGGAGTGGCTGTAGGTAGTTGGCCAGCCCCATATCCTGGTCGAACTTCCAGTTGAATTCCTGGTCGAGGGGACAATTTGCATATTAGCCTTTTATTATATAGGATAAATACCCCAAATCGGGTAATCAATGACTCTAGCTTAATCAGTTTGGGCTGCCGTAATGAAATGCTATAGATGGGATGGTTTAACGCAATAAATTTATTTTCCCCCATTTCTGGAGGCTAGAAATCTGAGATCAAAATAGCAGCATGGCTGAAATCGGTTTGGCTCAGTGGATAGAGCGTTCGCCTGTGGACTGAAGGGTCCCGGGTTCGATTCCGGTCAAGGGCATGTACTTGGTTGCAGGCACATCCCCAGTGGGATCGTGCAGGAGGCGGCGGATCGATGTCTCTCTCTCATCAATGTTTCTGACTTTCTATCCCTCTCCCTTTCTCTCTGTAAAAAATCAAAATATATTTAAAAAAAATAGCAGTATGGCCAGATTCTGGTGAGAGTGCTTTCTGATGTGCAGATGGCTACCTCCTTACTGCATTCTCCATGGTGAAGAGAGATTACAAACTCTCTGGTGATTCTTCTTATGAAAGCACTAATCCCATAACTTCATCAAAATCTAATTATGTTCCAGGGCCCCATCCCAAATACTATCACATTGGGAGTTGGGGCTTCAAAATATGAATTTAGGGGAGACACGAGTCCCTAACAGATTATTGTTTCAAAACCTCATACCTGATTTCATCAGCTTGATAGCAAAGTTTTCAATAGAACCAGTAAGTTTTGGTCCCCAAGATTCCACATCCTAGACATTCTGTCATTACAACTACAACTTTTGAATTTGATCAGCTGCATACATTATTTTAACAAAATTTTTCTTTTTCCTTCAGTTCCTACAGACTACTTCTTCAAATGAATGTTAAGCACAACTACTATCTGACACACATTCTGACCTTCTCTTTTTTTTAAAAAAAAAATTTCTTTAGCCAGTATTATCCCTTCTACCCATCTACTCACTCACCACCTCGTGCTCATCTCATCCTACTCAGCCTTAGCTAATATAGACTGAGTCTTCCTTTAGCAACTGAAAAGATTGCCTTTGACTAAAACCTCTTACTAGAACATTTCAGGTTACTTTTTTCTTCTCAGAACTCTGCATTAATCTCAGGGAAGCAGTGTGAATTTCTTGACCATTTCTCCTTTGTATTTAACTCTGCTTTCCTGACACTGTCTCCCCAGTCTCCTCCAGTGCCTCTCAAGAGGCCTTCTCCAGTTTATCTTGCACCTACAAACCTAAATCTAGTCCTTTTCCCTTTCCTACCTATTTCCTCTGCTTTTAGTGATACCATCCACTTCCAAAAGTTTTACTTTCACCTCTATGAAGATGACATGTAAGTCTTTTTGTTTACTCAAATGTTGCAACTCCTTCATGGTGCAGACCTTAAGATTTAGGGCATCATTAGGAGCCCACACCTGGGAGAGAAGGGGGCCTGGGAAAGGAGAACTTGCAAGGGACAGGGTAGTGAGGAGGGGTGCATGGCGTTTTGATTAGTGACAGAATACTTACGTAATAAAGACAATTCTCTTTGACAGACTTCTTAGCTGATTCATGATCTGGCCACTTCATTTTGACAATTAAATTGCTTCTTCCAGCACTGCTGCTTCTCCCCATATCTCTATCACATTCCCACTGCTGGAGTGGTTCCCCTTCTCCATGCTATTTGGATACCTCCTAAAATAATATGCGTATTGTTGATTTCACCATCATTATGTTCTTTCATACCTATTTCTATGTTTTGTGTTAGTAGTTTATCTCTCTGCCAGTGATCCAAATTCAAATCTTCTCAATTTCCCTACATTCTTCCACATTCACATATGTTTAATGGTCATTGCAACCTCTGATTCCCCTGAGAATTTCCCTTGCAATGAGCAAAGTAAATGCATTTTATTTCTTATTGTCATTACTCTCTTCACACTTTTATTTGACTTTTCCCACATTATCATACTCTGTCCCCAAATGATGCATTTATTTCTGATTATCCAATCTTGCCTGTTCACTGCTCATTACTATGTTAAGCATTCCTTTCTCACATCTTTATCCTCTTCCATGGATTCTCATTGCCTATCAAACAAATAAATCCTAAGGATATACCTTGGCTTTCAAGGCCTTCTGCAAATTAGGTTGAACCTAATTTTTATGGTTCACCTAAAGCCTCCTTCAGTCTCTCTGTATTGTTACAATTAAATCACACCACTGTTAAATGAATTTGGTTAATCACACCTTGATGATGCAGCTGCCAGCTGCCTTCATGTGGTTAAGAGGCTTCTCCATTTTTCCCACTTGTTGAAATGTGTTGTGTGTTTTTTTGTGTGTGTGTGTTTTCCAAAGGTCAACCCAGATGTCAACCTTACTTGAAATCTTCTCAGTTTCTACCTGCCTAAATTTTTATAGTCATACACATACATACACACACACTCACACACACACTTTTAAACTTTGATTCCTTACTGTATTCAACCTTGTGCTATAGTTATTTGTACACCTTCCTTTTCTCCTCTAACATATTAGGAATATATTTTTCTCCAGAACCAGATCTTAGTTATATCTTCCTCCTCCTTACCACCAAACAAAATTGCCTAACTCCACTAACTTCTGTTCAAATAATGTAGATTAATTTTGATATAATTTAAATCAATGTAAAATAAAATAATTAAATTACTTTAATTAAGGAAAATTTTGGACTTTTATTACTGATGTTTCTTAGGTGATTGACTATTTAAAATAATTATGATACTCTTACTAGTTAGAGGAAGCAACCTTTAGTTTTTTTAATACATTTTATTGGTTGAATGACATTATATGGTTAGCTGCATCCTTCTGTTTTCTAAAAACCTCCATGTTTGCATGTGAGATGGGTAACTGTAACTTTGTTTGCTTGGCTGTACATATCTACATATCTGAGTTAGGAGGAATAAAAGTTTGTATAGAAAAAATAGTGTTTTTTTAAAATAAGAATTTATGTTGGATAATAATTTTTGTCAAGAAATAAGAGAACTTTAAAAGAACAATTAATAAAATATTTCTGCTATTTAGAAATAATTTAATGAGCTCTATAGAAGGCAAAATTCTGTGTTGTGTTTTTTTTTAAATTTAGATATTGGAAATAACATTGTTACTATCAAATCTAATTTCCTTAATAGACACTACAAAGTATTTCTTTTCCTTTCATTCCACCAAAATCTAAGAATTTTCCCAGTTCTCTATATAAAGTTTTGGGTTAAAAAGTACATTAAAACCTTATTAAGAAAAGCCAGTTATTTGAAGGTATTTGGGAGCCACATCATCAGCAAAACTCACATCATAAAAGTCTATATTTAGTCATTTTTTTCAAAGAGAAGCTGGATGGTGTGATGGCAGCTGTGGGTGGCCATGCTTGGGAGATCCCATGAAAGGCCTCAGTCTGCTGCAGGAGGTTTCAGTATGGGTGACAGGATATTTTCATGTTGCTTCTTTCAGTTGATACCTTCCGGCAAAGCTTCCTGTGTGCTGCAAGAGCACACACCTACACCACCCACAGCGCACGCAGTTTCTTGATTTGAGTTAGGTTTCATGGAGTGTGGGTCATTTTAGAGGTTGATTCAATAGTCAGATGTCTGAGAATGTAGTGAAGACCTAATTATTGAGTTCAAAGATTCTCATTATTACCAAAAAAATAAATCAATAAAGTTTTCACAAAGGTAGAAAAATCTATAGAACTTAAATATATGACTTTAGATCCTTAAGTTGGAATCTAACATTGTGATTTTTGCAGATGAGGACACAGAGACTGAGAAAGGTCAATAACTTGCCCAAGGTAGAATCACAAGGTGATTATAGGTTGTCTGACTCTAGATATTCAATCTTAGTTTTCTCTAAAGAAAACTATCTCCTTAATATTATGAACTTGAATGTTGTGTTTAATACAGATAATGAAACCACTCCGAACCCTCCAGATCTTTTTCAAAAGAGCAGATTGAAAGAGCAAGAAAATGTGTGACCAATTAAAATGGGCCAAATTTGGTTATATATATTTTAGTTCGCAGGAGCCACAAATATATATATATATATATATATATATATATATATATATATATATACATATATATATATGTATATATATATATATATATAATTTATAAATGCTAAAATTATAAATGATAAAATATACTTAAATTGCCTTTGGAAGTTATTGGGATAAGCTTCACACAACTATAAAATGTCCTCAAAAATTTGGCAACTTGTTTTTTCTTATATGTTATTTTTCCTAATGAGTGTATGAAGGGTGAAAAAGAGTTAGTGGAGATTATCTTTGTCATACACTTTAAAAGGCATAAGGAAAACTGGAAAAAGGTAGATTTAAATTATTTGTATATGTGTCCTATGTGATTTTGTTAAAACATCCTTAGTCCACCTGAGATGAATCATTAAATTCCTACTTTAATACAAAAAAATGTCAAGTGATTTTAAAGTTCATTGTTACCTTAATTTGTGCATAAATTCCTGACTCAAAGGAAATTTTAGAATGAATAGTGAAATGAAAATCTTTTCAGTCAGTAACTCAAGACAAAGTTGAGATTATCTTGCTTATACTTTAGCTCTCCCAACAATGATCAACTATTTGTTAAGAAATTGGTGACTTTCTGGGTTAGGCCTATATCAAGTCACCAAAATGATTACCTATTTGGAGTCTAAGTCTTTGTTTAGGGGAAGTATATATACACATTTTAACAGCTGATAGCTCAATTTTGAAAATGAAATGTATTTTAATAAACACTGCCTTTATATTATTCAAAGTGTGTGTATACATTTTTTGGGACACTTTCTGTATATGATATAGAAAATAAGAGTCCAGAGTTTTAAATGTAATCACAAGATATTTGTGAGAAGTTGCAATCAAATATCTCACTAGCCAAATTAGCTGGGATAGATGGAAAGTTCTAGAAATTATATTCAATATAAACTGGAGAGGGGAATAATTAGAGGGAGAGGAAGTGTCATTTTGATAAGGCATAAAAGCCTGTAAATTGAGCTATGGAAATGGGACAAAGTATTATTGTGGAAGAATAGTTAATAGTTAATGGAGATGCAGAACAATATGAGAAAAGAATGATTAAATATCTAGTAAGTGTAGACCTAGAAAATACTAAAGGTGAAAGTCTTTATAGTTAAGCAGCTAAGAATGCTTATTATATAGCTTGATTCTTGCAGAATGTTAGGGAATTAGATTTTTTTTCTCAATATCATGATACAAATAAGAAAAACAAGATACAAGGAGAGTACAGAGGTGTTCACAATAAAAATTTACAAGGTCTCATTCAACTAATTCATAAAACTTAATAATCCTCACATACTTTTAGCTATTACTCCCTCATCCTTGTCCACCCACACCCACACACACCTGCTACCACTAATTTCATTGCAGGCATCCGGAAGGATAAATTCAATAACCAGAGCTTTTTCAAATCTCGAGACAAACTGCTCTCCAAGACACGTGAAATGATACCTACACTATGAAGCATTATAGATCTTAAATATGTGGCCCCTAAATTAAGCAAATTAATAAATTTTATCTCAGTAATCTTGATGATAAGTAGATGATATAAAATAACCCATTAGAACAAATATTTTTTGCCTATTTGATACTTACTCCTTTTTGAGTCAAGATCTATGTCTTGAGCAAGGCAAGATTTTTACCCCACCTTCCTCTCAAAGGAATATATGGTGCAGCAAACGATTTTTCTAAAGAAAAAGAATTCCCCAAATACGGTGTAATTGCAAACTTCATTGTGCTTCTGGATTACATTTGTTAAATTCAGAAGAAGAGGGGTACTTGGCACTTGTGTGTTATTGGAAATTCCCCAAACACAGACAACAAAAGCTCAGTCAGTTTAATCAAATTATCAGCTTTTCCTCAGTCTGTGTTTAGTCTGTGTTTGTCTAGTGTCCGGGTGCATATTTTCTACTTAAGAAAATCAATAAATCTGCTGCTTTAAAAAAAGGCACATTTGAAATGCAGTATACAGAGTATTGCACTATCTGATCCAGCAATCTGTCTGCCTCTGCCCCACAGAAGGAAGGAACAAGAAATATGCATGACAAGCTTGTGAGATGGTTTAGGAACTCCTGTAGGAAGGGGAGAAAATGATGCCATTGAAATGTGCACATCCTTCACCTCTGATGGAGACGTACAGCCTGAGATGTGTACCTAAAGCTGCTTTCTGCTGTTTTGAATATCTTAAATATCACAAGCTGGACTGTGATCTTAGCAATGAAGTCACAAAATCAGGTTGCTTAGAGAGGAGTCTTGTAATCTTTCATGGACATAATTATTACTTCTCTGTTTAGTTTGAGGTGTGACAGCATCTCATCCTTTATCATTTGCTTTATAGTGTAAATATTTGAGCTGTCAGTCTAATGTATGATACTCCACGTCTCCAACTGAGAGAAGTGACCATTTTACTCCAGGGGCAGTTCCTCACGTCCAAGTAGCTCTCAGGTTCGCTGTTGGTATCTATTTATTTGCAGCAATACTTTACATGTAAACAAGCACAAACAAGTTGTTTATGTAAATCACCTTAGAATGTAATACTTTTGATAAATAAGTAGTTTATATTTGTTCTATAAAGATCACCTCGCTAATAAAAACAAATCAGAGTTCAGGCTTTTCTTAGACCCAAACAGAAAAATACAGAATTTTGATGGTAAGAACTTGGTGCAGTCATTTCCGTGGGTTAGTTCTGACTGTGTTATAATTGGTACATGTTCTTACCCAGAAAAGTAGATCTATATTAAATAAAATTTGAAATGAAACCACGAAGAGAGACTTTTTGGAAATAAAATGGATTTTCTCCTATTGATTGAGACATCTATAATAATAAAAGCATAATATGCTACTTAGACCAGACATCCTTCTGGATGACCTTCTGGACAAAGCTGGGGCTGCCAGGGAAGCCCGGGTCCTAGATGTCAGAGGGAAGCTAGTGCCATCAGCTGGGGGAAGGAAGGCCTATTCTTGCATGAATTTTGTGAATTGGGACTCTATTATAAACATAACAGAAAATAGATGCTACTCTTCTTAATAACAATCTACAAATAATAATTATTAAACATGTTATTATATTAGAGCTTTTTTGACCTACGTACTTGCTCACCATTAATCCTTAAAGTGTGCTTTTTCTGATAGAAGTCTTTCCCCTCATAACTAGCATTGATACCTCTAAATAAGTTAGTAGGTTTTGAGTAATGATAATATATTGGGTTTGATTGCTAAAGAAATTTTGTTTACTCTTTCTCTTTCTGTGTTTTATTTGGCAGTGAGAAGATATGGGAAAATAATGAAATTTACATTCCAATGAATTTGTCAAATATTAATGATTGTCCAAGTAATTCATGATACTTTTTAAAAAAATATATTTTATTGACTTTTTACAGAGAGGAAGGGAAAGGGATAGAGAGTTAGAAACATCCATGAGAGAGAAACATCGATCAGCTGCCTCCTGCAGGGCCCCCAGTGGGGATGTGCCCACAACCAAGGTACATGCCCTTGACCGGAATCAAACCTGGGACCTCTCAGTCTGCAGGCTGATGCTCTATCCACTGAGCCACACCAGTTTTGGCAAATTCATGACACTTTTATTGATGTGTGTTTATACTAATAGGGGACAATAAGGAACAAGTATTGGGGAAGGAATAGAAAGGCCACTTAAAACAGCTTCCCAAAATAGTCCTCAATAAAGAAAATTTTTGATTAGCTGATTCCCTTTTCCCTACAATATTTGATAGTAAATGTTTACTTTATTGTAAAAATACAAAAGTCACCATCATTAAGTGACTTTTTTTGCTTATTTCTAATGATTCTGGGTATATACTTTCATGTTTGATACACATCTCTCTCTGAATTGAGTTTGCTGTTTTCTCTACTATTGTTTACGTGAAGAATTTTCAGGCAGGGTAAAAAAAGGTGTTGCTTGTGCAGAGAATCAGTTTAGTGGAGCAGGCTAATAGGCTGACCAGTCATTAACTAAAACACAGCTGGGAAGAGGCTATAATCCCCCAATTTCCTTCACAAATGCAGTAAATAAATATTCAAATGAAGCAGTGCACACATTTGCATATGTGTTAAACAAAAGCCCAGCTGAAGATTTGGCTTAAAAGCTCTGCTAATGTTTTCCCCTTTTCTACCTATAATTCCTCTACCTGTATTTCACAAATGTCCCCATACTTTTTCCAAAATAGAAGTCTCTTTTATTTTAAGAAGTATTTTAGAAATCTCTTTTGCTGACCTCCATTAGCTATTTCATTGAACCCATTTTTAATAGGAATAAAAACCAGCTATCAAATTAAGTCCATTTCCTCTTCTGTAGATATTTTAAATTTGAGTATCTTCAATGTGTAATATGGCTTTGACACTCTGTTCTTTTGGTTTGTGAATAGCACTGGATTTTGAACCGCAAGAAATACTTAGGAAATAAAACTCTGAGGCTTGATCTTAATATAATAATTTGTTAACTCCATGAGCTTTAGGAATCAGAGTCAGATCAGCTTCCTAAATTCTTTAGTCTGTCTTCTGAGATTTTTAAGAAAGTGATGTAACATAGGATGCTGTTCAGTTAATTATTCCTCAGAATGAGCCTCAATATTGTAACAAATTCCCCATTCTTCCTTTTCTTTCCCTCTCCTGCTCTTATTCCATGATTGTAATTTCTAGAGTCAGATTCCAGGGCACACCTGACCTTAGGCTCTTCTGGGTTGCTTATCCTGAAGCACTGTGGGACTTCCCAGGTGATGAAATATAATTAGAAGAAAAGGAGATCATTCAGCGAGGAGCCTAAGGTAGTACAGAAGGGGTTACTTTCTGGGGGGAAAAATAGATTGCCCAAAATAAAAAAATAAATTAATTGATTGATTCTGAAAAGAAAACGAGGGGGAAAAAAGAGTTCTGCAGTTAATGAAAGAAGCAAATGAAAAATTACCAAGGTAAAATTGACTTTCACTTGTTTTCAATTGAAACTAGCAGTTTTGTTTCTCCCTTCCCCAGGGGAGAAAGAAAAAGAAAGCAGCAGCCAAAACCCCAGGAGGTTCTTAGGTTAAAGTGAATTTGTGCTTTCTTTTCTAGTTGTAGGTAGTGGACTATAGTTATCATGCATATATATGAAGACATACACAATGGTATATACATATATTACATGTGTATATATAATATATATAAATATGTAATCTTACTGACTCTTAGCAAAGTGAGGTATGGATTTTAAATCTGTGAATCTTATAAGGAAATAGGTTAGTTCTGGAAACACTAAATCAGAATTTGGGCCTCCAATATTATAATTTTAACTAAGTAATAGAGAAATTATTTTTGTCAACCTGTACTTACATGCATGCAAAGAATCACTACTGGTGCCTTGTTAGTTACTTGCTATGCAGCATCCTGGCGTGTTCTAATTCTGCTGTACTGAGGAGCAAGTGTAGCTTAAACAATAAAGCTTTCCAGAATCGAGATAATAAAATATTTTTTCCCGTCTCATTCAATCATGTTTACAAAACATACTTGTAGGGAGATATAAATGATAATGCTTTATATTTTTAACATGTCAGTATATTTTGTATTATCCTTTTTTTTTTACAAGTGAAATTTTTTTTTTCCTGAAGAAAATGAAAGCTTTAATACTAGGAGGCTATTTCAAACATGCTCTAGCTGATATTATCAAAGCACAAAAGGCTACTTTTAAGAATCAAGTTGTATGAATTGTATAGAGTATCTATGAACATTACAGGTTGGAAGAGCAAAAATAGTTTTACAGTTGTGAGCACATGAAACACAGTTTACTCTTGTATTATTATCTATTAATTATTGTATTCCTTTCCATAGAAATAACTATAAACCTAGTTTTGCCCTACTCTGTATTTTGTCGAGCCTTTAAAATTTTTAAAATGCATATAAAACATAGAAAATAACAATAAGGATAACTCTTGTTTTTATCTATTTTATTTTTCATTTATTTAATTGATGATTGTTAAAATGTATTTTTTCTATTCAAGCCATATTGGACAAGTTATCTTATTTGATCACAAAAAGGCTTGACAAGCTGAAGTGCTCAGAGGAAAACCTATTGAATTTAAAGACAGCTTCTTTTTAGTTATTTGCCTGTTATTACATTTGAACTTTTCATTAGCAAGTGACACACCCCCATTTTGTTTTATTATTCTCAAAGCTTCTGAAAGTGTAACTAAAAAACGTTCTACTAAACCCTGATAGCACATATTTACCCACAGCCACTTTAGTGCAGCTCCTCCATACATTAATTAATATTGGACAATCCTTTAGGAAAAATAATACTACCTTTTCCCATTTGTATAGTAGGTAAACAATATTTTTATTTATTTATTTTTTTGTTAATCCTCACTTGAGGATATTTTTTCCATTGATTTTTAGAGAGAGTGAAAGAGAGGGGATGAGACAGAGAGAAACATTGATGTGAGAGACACATCAATTGGTTGCCCCCTGCACACACCCTGACTGGGGCTCAGGTGAGGTGAGGTGTGTGCCTTGCCTGGAATTGAACCTACCATTCTTTAGTCCTCTGGCAGAAGCTCTAATCCTGAGAAAACTGGCCAGGGCAGTAAACTACATTTTTAAAATAACTTTCAAAAGAATTATCTCTTTTGATTTTCATACATTACTTTTTGTTGCTATTATTGTTATATTGATTGATTTATGCACAAAAAGTTATTTTATAATCACTTTTTTCTATTTTTTCTTTTCATTATTGTGAAGACTCTAAGTCACATATAATTGTGGTGTTGTTTGTTGGGATTTGAGCTACCTAATCAGCTGCATGTCAAAGACTCTAGAACTCATGTGAGTAATCACAAGCTATGAAGTAACAAAAACTAGCAGAGAGAGAGCGAGCATTTCAGTCATCGTGGCAGGGAGGTTTTTATCAGCTATGCTGTCTGAGCAAACGCAGTGTGTTCAACAGTCCAGACTGAGGTCACAGCTGCCCCAGAATTTGGGCGGTTGGGGATATTTTGGGATGCTTTCATTAGAAGGTACAGAGTACAGTTAAGAAACAGGCTTGGGGCACAGCATATGATTATGGCAAGACGGGCTGACCACTGGGAAATTGCTGAGCTAACAGGCTGGGGTGTCAGGCTGACCTCCCCTGGGGCCAAGTCCACAGAGAGCCACCACCCAGCACACCTTCTGAGGGGTAATCTGAAGCACTCAGTGTTCTAAATACTCATCTGAGCAACAGATGTTTTTGTAAGACAAAAGTATTGTACATGTTCAAAGGCTCTGTTTGTGAATCTTCTTGCCTTTCTATTTTTAAAGGTGCTTGGATCCAAAAAAAATATCTCTTATATTTACTTTAGAATGATCCAGCATCCTTGCTGCCTGTTCCACTGGTGGTGGAGGGTGGTGGGTGTGTGTTGGGAGGAGGGGTGAAGGGGGGTTGCAGAAGAGTTCTAACCACAATGCAAGAGTCACACTGAACAGGCTGCAAGCTCCTCAGTGCTTGTTCACAAAACCATTATATAAAGCAGATCTTTTTTAGACTTCTTATATTTAATGATGGTTAATGCTTCTGGATAAAATCTTTCCAATTTCAATTTGTGGTTAACAAAATATTTCTTTCTTGTGTTTCTTGCTTCTTATAGCACCTAAACTTGATGGTTTATTTTTCTCCTGATTTTGAAGCAGCCTATTTATACGAAGCATGGAAGAGAGTGAACGTGAGAGAGAATTTAGAGGTGTCACTTGATAACCATGACAACTCAGAAGGCAATAAGAAGAAATTTGGAATCTAATATTTATTTTATGAGAAATAGAAAACCTGATAATTGAAGCAACAGTCCTCTGTTACCTGGCATAGTCAGAGCATGGTTGAAGTAGAATAAATCTGAAGAAAATAGAAAAATGTTAATTTTATAACTTGGAAAGGAAAAAATACATAAAAAATTCACTAATGTCACTTTTTATCATCTCACAACATCTCACTAAGTCTTTCCATTTTAAAATACAATTATATCCACTGATACCACTGCCCATCCATTCTTCATCCTCACTTCTTCTCCCATTTCCAATACATACAAAACATTCTTTTGTGCGGTTTTGATTGGGCAGTAGTGTATATGTTTTCTTACAACAAAAGGAAAAAAATGAAATAAGAGGCTAAGCAAGATAAATTAATTATGATAGACTGACACAAACCATGTTGAAGCATTATTGTTAAGATGTCAGGGGCTTCAATTTAATTCAGCATGATTTAAGAAGATCCTAGAGCATGTGTGAATCAAAATTTATACTTCAAGTTTGAATGCTTGCGAAGCAAAAGGTGTGTTATATATCAAAAGGACAGTCTAAGCTCAGAAGTATGTCAGAAGTGATTGCCAGGTTTTTGATAAAAAGGCAAGAGATCAAAAGAGTAAAATTAAAGTTTCTACAGAGAAAGGAAATTTGTAAAAATATCAAGTCTACTTACCCTGTTATAGTTTGTCTTCATTTGTAGGCATGTGTGTGTGTGTGCGCTTGCATGCATGTGTGCATCCGTGTGCATACTTTTCCTGGCCACACATTTGCTTCTTCTCTAATTTATTTCATCTCTTATTGTTTCTTTCCCTTTCCTTAAAAAATATATCTTAAGGTCTTCTTCAGCAATTCCAGGCCATCTGTCCTCACTGTACTAAATAAGCATTCATGGACACATGGCTCCCTCCTCCAGACTGACAAAAGCTCTTTAGTACAGCTAAGAGAAAATGACCCAACAGTGGTAAAGATGCCTAAAAATATTTAAAGTGAAAAAAAATTAAGACTCACCAACTTTCTCTTTCCTTGACTCCCCCTTTTTTCTTAAGTTTATTTTATGTTTTACCATTGGAATCTGCCCTAACAGAATGCATTTGTATAATTGCCTGCCAAATTAGATATAAGCTTAATTTTAAAGGTAAAGAATCCTTATATAAGAAGAAAGAAATTAATTAAAAAACAAGCTTTAACTTCCTTTTAAGCCAGGGTTGCACATATTCCTGTGTATAACTGGAAAATATTTAAAAGCTAGAAAGGCGGTTATGTTAAGAAGCATTTGAAATTCCCACTTCTGTAGTAACTATAAGAGGGTCGGTATATATATATATATTAGCAGTTTAATAAGGTTGCACCCAATGAGCAGGTATGGTTTCAAATAACTTACATAAATTGTATGGTACTAAGGGAACACAATTTTAAAAGAAGTAGTATTAACATTTTACATAAAAGACTGACTCTTATTCCTTTCTAGTTGGCCAATCTTTGATTTTCTTTTGCATGTAGAAAATTGACTTAATTCCCAATGAATACTATTTTCTTGTATAAGTTTGTTAGTTTATTAAAGCATTTTATCTAATGAAAAATATTTTAATTGGATGTAAATTATCACTTTATTTTTTCACAACAGATGCTGTGTGAATTACATGAACTTATATGAATTTCTGAGCTACTCATAAGTATTCAGAAAACTGTTAAAACCTGTTAACTGAATAGAAGATATTTCTATCCTCTTTATAGGCTAAACTACTTGCTTATGTAAAAATCACTAGGCATTTTCCTCCGGAAAGTTAAGGAATTATGTATAAACAAGTGTTTATTTATTCTTACATCTATGCTATATATGCTTATACCTATATTAAGTATAGGCCAAAGTGATGTCTTCTAGAACTTAGGTTACAAAATAACTGAACATTACCTGTCATATACTTTGTTAAAAGAAAAACTTTGCTCAACATTGCCGCTATCTGTGAACACTTATAAATCTTTTCTCAGATGCTCCAATTATTGCTACTTAATTTGCTAAAAAAAATGTTTCTTTAAATAGCCTATAATAATAGTTTTTAGCATATTTCTGGAAACAAATGAATAACATTTTAAGTGGTCCTTAAATTGTGATTGCACAAACAGACCAGCCGTCTGGTTGATAAAACAAAATGGAAGTTAGACATCCGAGAAATTATCATCTCATCTGTTTGACACACAAAGATTTCCATTTTTACAAGCCCTCTTTTAGAAATGTATAGTATAGTGTATATGCTATTAAAACGGGTCTTTTGAGAGCATGTGTGTGTGTGTGTCAAGGGGGGAAGAGGCGATGAGGTGGGGAAGAAGGAACTGAATTTAGATAGTGATAAATTTCATTAAGCAGTAGGTGTTCATCAGTGTGTGTCTTAGAGTGCTCAGTGTTTTGTTTTTTTTAAATAGAATGTTTTTCCCCTTCAAAAAAAAACACATAAAAAATTAGTGGGTGTTTAGTGGGCTCTTTTGTTGTTCAATCTATTAATTCAAATTTTGCAACAAATATTAAATGAGGAACCAGGTATGGTACGAAAGTCTACTTTAAAATTTAAAAAATGTGAATGCCAAATCAAAGTCAAAATTATAAACACAGGTGGAAAAATATCAAAGAATTTTCTATTTGAAAAGAATAACACTGTACCCTCTGAGAAGCATAAAGCTAGGATTAGAACATGTCCAGGATCTGATTTGGGAAGGAAGCAGAATCAAAGCAGTAGAAATGTATATAAGACTAGAGGCCCGGAGCACAAAATTCATGCAGAGGTAGGGTCCCTAGGCCTGGCCAGCGATCAGGATAGATTGAGACCTTCTGGCTGCCAGCCAGGGCCTTCCTTCATGCCACCCCCAGGTGGTCAGCACTCGTCATAGCAAGCAGTAGAACTACTGGTCTCCAAATGAACTCCCGAGGGGACATTTTTATATACATAGATAGTAGATAAAATGCTCACATATTCATGGTTTCATTTTCGCTGATGGGGAGAAAGTAAATTGTATTTCTAACTCAGAGTTTTCCGAATCATGGATAAGTGGATAGAGATCAAGGAACTGCTTCATCTCTAATATACTAAATCATTTAGGGTGGGGGGCGGAGGGAGAGAAAAGAGGTTGGGAAGAGAGACCAGGGAATAGAAACATCTAGCTCTGAAGCTGAACTGATAGGCCAGCCATCTTTAAGTATGACTTAAGCTACAGCTAACAGTATAAGGCATTTCTTGTATGTTTTTGGAGTACTATTAGTGAAGTTTTCTCCAGTATTTTTTTTCAATTTACTTTGTCAAATTCTTGATGAGTATTAATAGATGAAGAATTTGAATCATATATCTTCTGTAAATTTCAAGTTAATTTCATAGGAGGAAAATCATTGGCCAAGTACTTGTAGATAATCCATTTTAAAATAATCCCTAATGTAGTGAAGCAGTAGTTTCACTGTCTGTGAAGAATATAGCATACTGGAATAATATAGACATTCAAATAAAAACCTAAGTTATATATTTTACTCCATTTCTTACCTTGTCAAATTGCTTACCTCCCCGATCATTGGCTTTCTCCTCTGTAGTCAGGAGATAATAATTGCTTCATTGTGGACTAATTTTGAATACTAAATATAATAATATATGTAAAATGTCCAAAAGGAGTTTGAACCCATACTTGGTCCTCATAAAAAGTAAAGTCCCTCCCTGACCAATTTGGCTCAGTGGATAGAGCATCAGCCTGCAGACTGAAGGGTCCCAGATTCAGTTCTGATAAAGGGCATGTACTTTGGTTGCGGGAGGCAGTAGGGGTTGTTCAGCAGATTGATGTTTCTCTCTCATTGATGTTTCTCTCTCATCGATGTTTCTAGCTCTCTCCCTTCCTCTCTATAAAAAAATCAATACAATATATTAAAAAAAAGTAAAGTCCCTTTCCTCTGCCTACCTGGACCTGGACCATCTAATAGCATATGATCAGTTTAATCACCAGAAGAATGATTGTTCAGGAATTTTCTGCAACAATATTGGGATATTTTTAGCATTGACATCAGCAGTCTTCTTAATAAAGCCTGAGATCAATGCAAAGTGGATTTTCACAGTTAAAAGTTGTATGTGGGTAACTCTGACAGGGGAGTTTTCTTTAAAAAATCCCCTTGTGAGAGCTATAACTACCACGAGTTCTACTAAAGAAGATACTAATATTATTTTATCAATAAGTTTCTCAAATTCATGTATATACAGTCCCAAACCATGGATTCATAAAGAGGAAAATGTGAGTATGGAATATGACCCATGAAAATAATACTTAGATTTATAATATTGCCATACAGTTTATAAATATAAAGATTTAGGTAAAGTAGGGGATTTTATGTTTTTACAATATAATTTCTGGACTTATCTTTCAACATTTGATAATAAAAATAAATTCAAATGATTTTAAATTGAGATATTTTAGTATCCATTTCAATATATGAATAATAAATCATCTACATAAAATCAGTTTTGAAATGAATCAATCTAATTGGGAGAGATATTAGCTAATTTCTAGATAATTATTTTTAACCTATACAATAATACATGTTTGTTATGTTTAGAATGGGTATATATGATGCAAATAGAACTGACAACTAGTAAATCTTGAGCATAACCATTACTTTACAGAAAAATAACACTTTACAAATGAGAAAAGTAACTTTTCAAATAAATGATAACACACCATAATGCTTCATAAAATTTTAAAATTTCCTTTCTGTGGCTTGAGAAAAAGAATGTACTTCTAGTCAATGATATATAAGTATACTTTGTCTCTATTTAGATATTTCTGAAATTCATCATGGCCTTCTTCCAAGTAAGTCTATAAGTGTGAAGTTTTACTTTAGTAATTTTGGAGAAAGTATGAATAAATATAATAGTGGTATTTATTATAATTAAAAATTTGTAAAGGTTCATTTTAAACTGCACTTTAATTTTTTAGTTTAAATATATGAACATGTATGTGCGCACATACACACTCATTATTTACTATTTAACTATGCTCATAAAAACACCAGTCAAGCTGTTGTTCTAGGCTGATCTCAGAAATGAGCAGAGAAACATAGTAGGGTTGCTTTAAAGTTAAGTGTGTTCTATTTTACCTGTATTACAAAGGGTCCAAACATTTTTGGAACCTAGAAATGTCTAATGGAATTGTTATCACTTAACAAAGATTCCATAAGGCTAAAACTTTGCTTTCCACTTACAGCAGAAATAGTTAAAATCACTGTGGAAACAGAATCTGGTACATAAAATACTAATGCTCACTTTCTTTTGTAGCCAAACAGGAGAATGAACACTGCCTAAGTAAAGGAGAGGGAAAGTGGTTACAGGGAAAAGATAAGCTCTAAGGTTTGAAAGGCAAAGCTAATAAAAAGAAGGAAAATGAAAGGGGTCTGGTTGACAATGAAAATTATTTCATAAAACTTTGATTGGATGCACAAGCAACAAGTTAAATACATTATTTCTGGTTAGTTGAGATGTAAAACAGTCAATCTGGATTGATCTAAGTATATAAGTTTCCGTCTGAAGAACATAGTTTAATCATAAATTCATAATCCTGTAATCTAGACAAGATAGACACAGTTGATTTTTATATTGGTGAAGAGAGTTAAGCACTGTCTTCATTTTATTCTCAGATTCTGCAAAAAAGATAAATAATAGTATTTTCCCATCCCCTCTCCTGTGTGTGTGTGTGTGTGTGTGTGTGTTTGATTGAACCTTAAATTTACACAATGTTACATGCCAAATATATTTCAAAAATGAATGCTGTTCTTTAAATTTCTACAAATCACACTGTGAGTGTAATCAGGCTAAGCTAGGTTATACTGAGAGAACAGCTCCAGCATTGCAATAGACTAGCACATAAAAGGGTATTTCTTGCTCATATGCTCATAACAAGACAACTGGGAACTCTATTCCACACCATCTCACTCCAGGCTACCGAGGCTTCTGTCATCTGGAAAGGGCTGGTTGTCTTGGTGGTAGAAAGGAGCAACAGCAAATTAAATTTCTCTTTAAGAGGCTTCATCTTGAAATGATTGAAATGATACATGTCACTTCTCACATTTTAGTAAACAAGGCAAGTCAGAAGGAAATAAAATAGGTTTCATGTCATGAGGACAAGGAAATGCAATTTGACCATGTGGCCAAAAGAAAAGATACTAGTGGCCAATCATAAGAGACAACACAACCAGTGGGAAGGCTAAGTGGTCAGTTTTGTCTATTTTCACTTTGTTAATAGTCTCTGTCATTCAAATGATTATAGAGAAACCCATATTGATTAATGTGGTCAAAATTAGTAAACAATTTTTCTTCATTGTTTTGTTTCAGACAAAAATATAGTTCCCTATATTATTCTCAGAGATTCATTTCCCTGAAAAGTTTTTCTTTCCCACAAAACATCAGCCACTAGAAAATGGTTGGATTTGTAAAAACACAACTATTTTAATGAATGTCCTAGCAACTCAGTATATGAGTTGCAATATGCTCGCATAGCAGTGCTGTGCACATCACCTTCTTAGCTCTCTTTCTGTCTATCGTGAATGTCAAGGCCCCTGCTTCATCCAAAAATGTCCTTGGATTGACATCGCCATTATGGCTCCAGTTGTTATTGCTATGCTGTTGCCAAGGCAGCCAAAATATAGACCTGGATTCCAAGTAGTAACTGGGTGGGTAAGAGGGTAGTCACTTCCACTCTCATGAATACAGCTGCTCTGAATGTGACAAATACCATTATCATCATGGGTCTTATTACCTCAAACCACAAGGTGCTAGCTGAACAAATGCTTGGTTTTAACTGTCAGATTCTTGAACGTGTCACATTTTTCTTTGGATCTTTGGGTTATTGTAACAGCTGTTTGTAAACATTGTAAAGTCCACATTAGGTACAGAATGGGTAGGAATATTTTGACCCAGTGTCTGCCCTCTGAACCATCAGAAGGAATGCAGCATGTCTGCTGACACTTAAAGCATAGATTTAAATAGCAACCAGGATCAACTTCCAGTTGAATAAGTCAATAGGAATTTTCAGTTTCTGACTCCATCTGGGTCAGTTTTCTTTCATCAGCTGGCCTGAGGACATCCAAGGGTGTTCAAACATAAACGAAAAGAGGGTAGCAAATAGATATTTCCAGCAAGATTGTATCTGAACAATATTTTAACTAAGAGCATAGTGTATCCTCTTCAATAGTTAAAGTTACTAGTGCTTGTTGAATGACAATCCTCTTTTTTTTTTTTTAAGCACAGGGACATGAGAAGCTTCAGAATTTCTTGCTCTGATCTCTTTCATTCTGAAAATACCCCCATGCTATTTTTTGTAGTGGTAATGAATTAGATATTTCTAGTGCTTGCCTTGGTAAGCAGTCATGAGGACTGTTGTAATAAATAAATAGTAAAAGTACATTGCTCTGATAATAGCGACTTTCATTGAGTGATATGAATGTGCTGTGCAAAAGAGTGATACAGAATGCTTAGAAAGGCTTTTATTAGCAGAAATGTAATGCAATTTTAAACGGAACAGTAAGGCAGCGTGTAGAATCTCTGACATTGTGTATACAGTATCATTGGTAATTTTGGACACCTAGGATCTCAACCCAAGCACTTGAGAAGCTAAGAACAATTCTCATGTGAAAATGCACTTATGGAACAGCAAATGTTATGAGAAATCTTGTCCTATGGATTTCTAGATTTTGTAAACACCGCATATCTGCCAATAAATTGTATTAAACAGTCACCTTTGAAAGCACCCAAATGATATATAACCAATTGAAATTTTATTTAGGATTAAAAATAAGATTCTCACAACCATCATCATATTCTTTAGTGCATGCTTCACAGAATTAGATATATATTTAGCCATGATCCCCAAAAGTTGAAGTTTTCCATCAAGTTTGCTTAAAAACAGAAAATTCTCTACTATCATCTATCTAAAGGGTTATAACAGTAAATAAAGATTTATTTATAAAATAAAGACTTTCTTGAAGAAAATTAACCTTCATATTAAAAATATATTTGTGTCCTGGCCAGTGGCTCAGTTGGTTGGAGCATTGTCTCTTACACCAACAGATGGCAGGTTTGAGGTAAGAGATACATACCCAGGATAGATATCCAGTCAGGATACATACCCAGGTTCTGGGTTAGATCCCCTGTCAGGGTGCTATAAGTGATTGATGTTTCTCTCTCATATAAATATTTTTCTGTCTCTAAAATCAATAGAATACACACACACACACACACACACACATCCTATATAATAAAGAGGTAATATGCAAATTGACTATCACACCCTTGCACAAGATGGTTGCCCCATGTCATCACAAGATGGCTGTCCCCATGTGGTCACAAGATGGCCATGCCCATGTGGTCACAAGATGGCCATCCCATATCATCACAAGATGGCCACCACAAGATGGCTGTCAGGGGAGAGCAGTTAGGGACAAACAGGTCAGCAGGGGAGAGTAATTGGGGGCAACTGGGCCTGAAGGAGAAGGAGGGCAGTTGCGGTGGACCAGGCCTGCAGGGGAAGGCAGTTGGGGGTGACCAGGCCTGCAGGAAAGAGCAGTTAGGTGTGATTGGGTCACAGGGGAGGGCATCTGGGGGGACCAGGCCTGCAGGGGAGGGCAGTTGGGGGCAATCAGGCTGGGATGGGAGTGGTTAGGGGGTGATCAGGCTGGCAGGGAGAAGTGATTAGGGACAATCAGGCATGCTGGCAGGCAAAAGAGTAGTTAGGAGCCAGCAGTCCCAGACTTTGAGAGGGTGCAGGCTGGGCTGAGGGACACCCCCCATCTAGTGCACGAATTTTGTGCACTGCCACCCCCTTTATATATATTTGGTCATAAATTAGTATTTAATGCATAACTACCAAGGTAAGGTAACTTAGGTGCATGCTGGGTAACAGGACAAAATCAGATTTAAGTTTACTATGGATATCTAAGACTTAACTGAATCTGGGAAATAAGGTTTCATTTTAAAGGTGCAGAAAAATCCTTTTAATAAGTTATTTTCATGTGGTGTTTGGAAAATTGAGGTATGTTCTAGTCTTCACATCTACACACAAGGAGAAGCTCAACATGAAACAGGAAAAGTTGTGTTCCACCCTTTTATAGTGAGGTTTCTCGTTTTTTGATCTGTTTTTTTTTTTCTTCACATTTTGCCTTGAAATAAAGATGAAACCTTCAGTGGGCCTGCATCCTGAATTTCTTTATGAAATAAAAATGTGAAATGGAGGCTAGAAATAGTGCTTAAGATCTCTTATGTCTGTTCTGTCAGAAAAATTATTCTTTGTTAAGGCTGGTCCTTAATAAATGGGAAAAGTATATTTTTTGCTCTATTACCTTCTGCATTTCTTTGTATTATGCTAGTATATATTTCTAGTATATTTTAAGATTTTAATCCCATTCCAAAGCCTCCAGGAGCCCACAATTTCATACCCCTGGGAATGGAGGATTTTTAGGAAGTACTAAATATATATATATATATAATTTACTCTCATTTATTATTATAAATTTTGTAAACTAGAGTCTCAGTAAGATGTTATATAAACATCTTATGTAACATGTAAGCAAATGCCCATCCTATCAAGGGATTTGTTCAGATAATTTTCTGTAGAAATAATGTTATAACTGTTTTTATGTATTGTATTTTACACTTAATATCCCTGTTCCTTTCCTGGCTGTCCCTTTTCCTGGTCAGAAATGTCAATCTCCTGGAACAACTGATCTTAGTTTTGTTAATAGGAAACAGAGTACTAATTTCCACTATTTTCTGAAAGTCAAAATGATGTTAATCCCCTAAACTCCCAAAGGTTGAGAGTGGTTAGAATAGTTGCTACCCAAATAAATCACGAAATTGCAGAATCCTAACACAACATAGTAAGCAAAGTAAAAAATGTTCAGATAATATGTAATAATTTATTTTTCAGCCAACACATGGGCATATTATACCAGTCTAAACTTTTGTTTTGGGGTCTCTTTATCTATAATGCTCATGATTTGGGTACTTTTTCCCATCTTTAACCCTTTGCACCATAGAATATCTAAAACGTCTTGTTCATCTTCACTGTAGTTACCATTACAGAAGCTGTGGGAAAGTGTGGCAGGAAAGAAGGTATTGCATACATCAACTTAGTGTAAATCAGAAACCCTGGGTATTTGCATTCAACTGGGGACTTTCTGGGGATAGTGCCTTAATTGGAACTGCGAGCGAGCCATTTGAGCTCTGTGGAAGGCTGTTGAGAAAATATTGAAGACCCTCAAATGATGCTGAACCTCAACTATACCACTTTTTTTTTGGTTATTCAAATAATCATTTTGCCAATTTTTAAGTGAAATAGGTGAAGTTTAAAAATTAGAATGCTAACTTTCTAGCCATGGTCCTATTGCTCACTAATCCTGTGTTTTGGGAAACACTTCATCTTTGTGGGTCTCAGTTCTGTCATGAATTAAATAGAATTATGATTCTAGCTATGACTTAAAAGGGTGCTGGTGGAGATACATGGACTGGACTATTAGATGTTACCATGCTTAGACAAAGTTGGAAACATTATGCTATTTTAAACTATTTTAATTATCAAATACTGTAAGATGAAACAAATTGCAGCCTTAAAATATT
This sequence comes from Lasiurus cinereus, assembly GCA_011751065.1. Classification (NCBI taxonomy): domain Eukaryota; kingdom Metazoa; phylum Chordata; class Mammalia; order Chiroptera; family Vespertilionidae; genus Lasiurus; species Lasiurus cinereus. Next base: position 31,512,855 of record JAAGEH010002531.1, read on the forward strand.
TTCTCTAGCTCTATATTAGCACTAATTTCTTGTAGGAATCAAGATCAAGATTTAGGGAAATCAAATGTCACTACTTTCTTAAAATTGATATTAATATGCAGCTTTAATTTTATAAAGTAATTATTGGGATACATTTATACAATTGCATGTTCTTTTCCTTTCATAATTCTAGGAAACTCAATATACTTCTCAGGATTATTCAATAACTGAGACAAAGTACATTTTTTCTCCCTTTTAGATTTTTTCTTTTATATTTAAGGTGCAAGTATTATTCTAAGTAAGGGTTTAAAGATATTTGAACATATATAATAAAATAAAACTAAATTAAAAATAAAGTTTTAATTTTGTATTATAGAAATCATTTATTAGAGTTTGCAATTTTATTTTGGAAGTCAAGAAACAGCTTTGTTAATTTTAAGATGAAATTGAAGCAATAGTACAGAGGATTGGATCCTGTATAAAAATGAAATGGAGACAATATTCTACCTTCTTATCATTGAGTTTCATGTTTATCCACAGTCCATGAAGCATTAGAAAATACAAGCGATAATTCAGTCCCTTCTACTTCACCCCAAAATGTGGTGTAGTGCCAAACCAAACCTTGTACATTTTCATAGATGGTAAATATACAGACTTGGGTTTATATCATGTCATATGCATAATTGATAGCTTTATTTGATAAAAATCTGAATTATTACTATTTTAATACTAGTATTCCAAAATATTTCACAGGGGATCTTATTCACTCTAAAAATGTAAAACATTATATTATTTTACTAATTAGGAACAGATTTTAAATATATTTCAATAATGAATATTTATTATGTTATATATATTGGTACATACATATATAATTCTATGAAACATGTGCATGTATAATTAATCTTAAACATTCTCAATATTGTTCTTTCACAGTTAATTTTTTCCAGAATTTATATTAATATTGTGCTTTAAAATTATTTCATTCTCTTTATCTATGAAGGGCTTAGTAAAACTATGTAAAATACCCAAACACTTAATACACCCTGATTATTAGACATTATTAGACTTTAAGTTAAGTTGGGTACCAAAGCCAAATACTCAGGAATTTAACAGACCGAAAGCCACCTTTGAATCAGTGCATTGTTCAGAAAGCAGATTGGACAAGGAGTCATCATGTCCCTTGCTAAATAACTGCCCGAGGAGTCAGAGAAAAATCCACTGACCTCCAAAATTAAAGTAATTATGGTGAAAGGGTTATTCAGAAATCTGGGTGTTACCTTCACTCCTGATTCTCCCTCACCTCACTTCTAAACAATGTAAAGGTCTATCTCTTAAACATCTTATACCCATAGTTTCCTTTAGCTTAATCTCTCCAGTTACCATTATTTCTCCCTTGAATCACTAAAACAATTTTCAAAATATAGTTTCTTATAATCTAGTGACCCTAAAATTAATTTTTCATATTGCAGTAAATATGAAATTTTTTTTTCCAGAATTCAAATAGTATCAAATCTTTCTCCTAGTGAAAAATCTATACCATTTTCCTTAGTCCTAAGGACAAATGAATTGGTACATTTTGTTTGTTCATATTTGACCTTGTCTTTCAGATGGTTGGCTTTCCTCAATTTTCTCAAAATTCTTGGAGGTAGTCATACTTCTACATGATGGAATGTATTGAACAGTAAAGATAGCTGGCATATATTCTATTTGCTCTTGTTTAGGACTGTTTCCCCGAAAGCCTCTTATGTGAGTGAGAAGGCTGACTGCAAGTTCCCTGTAGGTAGGGGAAGTCAGGGGAATGTTTTGGTAGCTATTTTCTTTCAAGTGCCCATGGGAAAAAGCAGGTTACAGAACAGGAACCTCCTACAGACCTACTAAATTTATTACTAAAAGAAAATGCTTTTCTGCCTGTCATCTTAAACCTATATATAATTTTTACGTCTGTGTGGCAGACTAGAGTTATCCTGAGGTCTGTGAGACTTATCACTTAGACCTTAGTGTATTCCCAGGATAACTTTCTTAGGAATATCACTCATGTACCCACTTGATTTTGAGAACAGCTCTTAGGTTTTGGCCACAGAACAAGAGCCTTTGCTATCAAATTACAGTTCTATTTACACCTGTATAGAGGATACGGGGATGGGGAGGGGGAAAGTTAAATTTTCCTAGTTGTTTGGAAAGTAGATTGCTAAGTAATGACCCAGGTTTGCCCCAGCCTATCCCTGCCCTCTATATTTGTTGATTCACCTTGGAGACCTGTGGCAATTTTTGTTAAATTTTATTGTTAATTTTCCTACCATTCTTCTGTGTACTAACTATCTCCTGAAATTTTTTATAGAAATTTAATTCACTAATATACTTTTCTTGTTTTCCAAATAGTTGTGGTGTCATTAACTTTAACTTATCACTTTTCTTTATGCAAGGCTCTGCAAAAGAAAATATAGACAGATTTTAGTTTAGTAGATCATTTTAAACTAGAAGATTAATTTTAACTTTTAATTTTTTTTGAAAAGTACTTTGATTAAATTAGATAATTAGAAGAGAGAAACCAAGATAACAGCATAGGTGAACACTTTTTTTAATGTGAACGAAAATTAAGATTGTCTGTTTCATCTTGTTGTTTATGACCCATCTTGCCAGTCTATAGAGGAAGCATTGGATAGAGCCTCTACTTAACCTTTTGGGTTACCATCCAGATTTATGTTATATGCTTGTCATCTACATCTTCATCTTAACACTGATAAAAATGTTGACTGAAATAGGAAAGTTACTAAACTCTGTGGCCCTTTCTAGAGACATTCCTGTAAACTTAGCACTGACCAGTTAATTCATATTTAAATTATCAAAATTACTACCAGCCAGTCTCAAATATATAATGTTGTGATGAGGACTGAATCACTTTGCCAATTACATGGTCTTTGAAAATCTAAACTCATCATAAAGTAGTTCATCAACACCAAGCCAATATTGTATGAAATGCTGAAAGGTATTCTTTAAGAAGAGGAAGAAGAAAAAGGTAAAGATAAAAATTATGAACAACAAATAAATATCTATCAACAAGTGAATCTAAAAATCAAGTGAGCCGAGACTGGCTTAGATCAGTGGATAGAGCATCGGCTTGCGGACTGAAAGGTCCCGGGTTCGACTCCGGTTGGGGACATGTGCCTTGGTTGTGGACACATCTCCAGTGTGGGGCGTGCAGGAGGCGGCTGATGGATGTCTCTCTCTCATCGGTGTTTCTGACCTTCTATCTCTCTCCCTTCCTCTCTGTAAAAAATCAATAAAAATATATATTTTTAAAAATCAAGTGAATTGAAAATCTGATGAACAGAATAAACTGGTAAATATAATAGAATAAGGGGCATATAAAGGGAGTGGACTGATAATTTTCAGGAGGAAAGAGGTGATGGGAGGGATGCAGGGAAAGACTGGAAAAAAATCATATACCTATGGATGAGGACAATACTGGGGGAGGTAAGGGCAGAGGGTTGGGTGGAAGCTGGATAGAGGGGAGATATGGAGCAGGGGGAAGAGGAACAATTGTAATCTGAATGATAAAGATTTATTAATAAATAAATAAATAAAAATTGAAAAAATTAGATAATTATAGGAAACATAGCTTTAAACACTGTTCTAAAAACCTTTAAGAATTCAAAAATATTTTTGTTAAATTGCAAATATTTTATTCATTCTTTTTAAAGAAGACCTTCAGTATCAATTTATAAAACTTGATTATTTGACCATATCAAAAAATTGTCTTCAAAAAGGATTCTGTTTTCCAATTCAGACAGATATTATCTTAAGAAATTTGAATTAGTTAATTATAAAATATTAATAATAATAATATGGAAATCAGTCAAACTGACAAGTTGTGAATATACCATTTTGATGCTAAAATATACCATTTTGATGCTAAATGGGTGATATTTAGACCATTTTCATTATTTAAACAAATCTTATTTATTATGCCAATGCTTAGCCATTCTTGTTCTTTTTATCACAGTATCATTTTCAATTACCACATTTTCTTAAATCAATTGAATTTATAATAATGGGATTAACTAAATTCTATGCCTCTTTGTATTCTAACAACTAGAAGATTATTGATAAATGACTTAGTGAAGATTTGAAAACCATCATAAAATCCCTTAGGAACTTGGTTATTTTAAGGGATCCATGAGGCTATAAAGGAGGAACAAAAATAATAAAACATATGGAGTCTTTCATCTCAAAATGGCTACAAATAGTATTGATGGACACCAAATATTTAATTCTTACTGAAATATAGCCTTAGAAATTAGTCTGCAGGGCATACATACATTTCATACAGAAATTCCTTTACGTCTGTCTGAGAGATAGCTCAAGGGACCAGCAAATGGTTCTGTGGTAGGAAATTCTACTCTTAACTAAACCTTAAATAAAATCTACTGTTGTTGTTTTAAACTGATTGCTTAAGACGGTGATTCCTTTGGCATGATCCATAGTTCAATTTGCTCTCTACTTCTTTCTGTTTTGTTTTTTTTAAATTATCTTCAGTAAATTTTTATTTCCCTGATGTTCATATTTTTCATCTCTATCTACTCTGTCTCTTCTACTATCTCCAAGATTATATCCTCTCTGTCCAGAACCTATCAGTGGTTATCTTGCCCTTCACAGAGAACTGTACATATCAGAAACTACCTTATTCTATTACCCTTCTCTCCATGATTAACTTTTATTCCATCACCATTTATTATCAGAAGCAATTAGAGATTTGGTTAGATGTTTCATTCATGAAACTTTAGCTTTGTACACTAAAATTCCAAAAGGTGGAGGGTAAAATGGTGATGATAATTTAAATTACTCAAGATAAAAATTTTCTGAAAGTGACTATTATTTTTGTTACTGATCTAATAAAAATGTCTTGCAAATTTTACATATCATTATAAATGATCTATGTATTTTATCTTGATTAGAAATACAGAAATACTTTTGTATCTAAAGATATAAAAATGGTTCATATAGTATATGATCAAGTAATTTACAACAAAGAAGTTGTAAATTACAACATATACAATGTGAAAAAGATAGTCTTTTCAATAAATTGTGTGGGAAAATTGGATAGACATAGGCAAAAGGGTGAAACTGGACTATTATCTTGTACCATATACAAAATTAAAACAAAATGAATTATAGATTTGAATATAAAATCTGAAACCATACAACTTCTAGGAGAAAACATAGACAGTCAGATTCTTGACATAGGTCTTGAATATTTTGAATCTCACACCAAGATTAAAAGAAACAACAACAAAAATAAACAAGCAAGACTACATCAAACAGATGTTTCTACACAGCAAAGGAAACCATCAACAAAATAAAAAGGCAATTTACTCAATTAGAGAAACTATTTGCAAATTATAAATCTTAAAATTTATACACAAATTACATAAAGAACTCATATAACTCTCTTTCTCTTGTATGTATGTATATATATATAAATATGTGTGTGTGTATATATATGTGTGTATATATATATATATATGTATATATATATATATATACATACATACATACAAAAAATAAAAATATTAGCAGAAAAATCTAAATAAATATTTTTGCAAAGAAACAGGGGTGGTCAGCAGGTACATATAAAGATGTTCTATATAATCATCAGAGAAATACAAATAAAAATCAAAATGAAATATAATATCTATTAGAATGGCTATTCTAAAAAACACAAGATATAACAAGTGTTGGCAAGGCTATAGAGAAAGGAAATCCTCTTGCACTGTTGGTGGGAATGTAAATTGGTACAATGACTATGGAAAACAGTATGAAGTTTAATAAAAAATAAAAATATGACTATCACAGAATCTACTTGTGGGTACCCAAAGGAAATGAAAATATGATCTTGAAGAGTTATATGCACTCTCATGTTCATTGCAATATTATTTATAACTAGAGGTCCAGTGCATGAAAATTCATGCAATGGATAGGGTAGGTTCCCTCAGCCCAGCCTGCCCCTTCTAACAGCATGGGAACCCTGAGAGGTAGGAGGCAACTTAGCAATCATAGGAAGGCGATGCCCCCATCACACCTCTGCTGCTGACACTGCTGGCAGCACAAGCCTAAGCCGGCCCTGTTACCTGAGCCTTGAGTGGCCCTGGGTGGCTGAGCAGATGCCATCCAAGGCTTGCCTTTGCCTCGGGCTGTCCCTAGGCAGCTGTGTAGCTAACATCAAAGACCTGCCTGCATCTTGGGCTGGTCCTGGTTGCTTGGTGGGCTGAGGATACTGGGGGACTCTGGAGGCAGGTGCACAGAGCACCTGGACCTGTCTGGGGGTGGGCTCAGCTGTGCCATGTGCTTGTCACCTGGCAGGGCTGAGGGGACTGGGTGCTTCCATCCTGTGGCTGTGGGCACCGCCATCTTTGAGGGTGTGGAAGTCAATTAGCATGTTTCCTCCTTATTGGCTATGCACACCACCATCTTTGTGAGGGTATGATAGTCAATTAGTATATCCCTCTTTATTAGATAGGATAGCCAAGATATGGTAGCAACCTAGATATCCTTCCATGGATGAATGACTAAAGAAATCGTAGTATATAATAAAATATCATTCAGTTATAAAAAATAAAGAAATCTTGCCTGTGGACTGGAGGGTCCCAGGTTCGATACTAGTAAGAGCACGTACTTTGGTTGCAGATACATCCCCAGTGCGGAGTATGCAGGAAGTGGCTGATGGATGTTTCTAACTCTCTATTCCTCTTTCTTCCTCTCTGTAAAAAATCAATAAAATATATTAAAAAAAAGAAAAGAAAATCTTGCCATTTGTCATAAGATGGGTGTATTTTGAGGTCATTATGCTAAGTGAGACAAGTCAGACAGAGAAAGACTAATATGTAATTTCTCTGTAGAATCTATGAAAAATTAATTTATAATAATAAAAATGTAATATGCTAATTAGACCAGACATCCTTCAAGACAACCTTCAGACAAAGCCAGGGCATGAGGGAAGCTCAGGTCTCCCCTGGTTGCCTGCTGGTGGCCAGAGGGAAGCCTGGGTCCTAGATGTCAGAGAGAAGCCAGTGCCAGCATCCAGGAAAAGGAAGGCCTACTCTTGCATGAATTTCATGCATTGGGCCTCTAGTAAATAAGTAAACTCCAAGTTCATATATGGTTGCCAGAGGTAGGATGAGGGAGCAGGGAAGAAGGGGTGAACTTCTTTTTTTTTTAAGTTAAAATAAATTGAAGTTTTTATTATTTTTATCCACTGAGCCAAACTGGCTAGAGCTATATTGAAGTTTTTAAAAATGAGAAAATGAGAGTATGATGTAGAAGAAAGAACATGACTTTAAGTTCAAGCTAGAAGAATGTCATATATCACTATTTCTTTTCCCTCCTATGAGCCTATGGCTGAAAAACTAAAAAATAAATAAATACAAAATAAATAATATTGTTAGAAGACAGAGTGGACCAGAAATTTTGAATTTCTGAACAAGAATAGGCTATTGAAATTAGATTGTTGGAGAAGCAGAGGAAATTTTTTATGTAAGACATCAGGGGCCAATGTGCATCCAGAGAGAAACCCTGGAGAGATTCTAACCTCACGACTAACAATTGAAAAGAGCAATTGAAAAAGAATATTCTTATTACTCTGTAGAGGCCCACAGTCTGGAAGAAACTGGTGTTGAAATAAGGTTAAGGTCAAATTCTTTGGATTCAGCATCTGTGATATGGACACTGGTAAAGATCACGATATTAGGGATGAGAAAATAGTGAGTCTGAGTGTAGAATTTTTCAGACTAATAATCACAGTCAGCAGAGCTTAACATCCTGATTCTCTGCTTAAAGGAGATGATGACTCATTAATTATACAGAGCAACTCTGAATAGTTTTCACACATTTTTTATTCTAGTCCATTTTCCCCCTAAGTGAGGAATGAACACAAAATGTACAAAAAGGAAGGAAGAAAGATTAGAAAGAAGGAATAAAAGAAGGAAGAGATGAGAGGAATTAAAAAAAAGAGAGAGAGAACATCTACTTATATAATTAAGTTGTAAAAATACTATTCCTACTGTTAAATAACCCTATTTTGAAGGTGACCTTTTGGTCAGTTTATTAGTTGAATATTTCTTTCCTTTAAAAAAAAAATGAAAATTCAAAGTTCTACCAGATAGGAAATTAGAAAACTATGTTTTACAAGGAATAAGGATGATATTCAGAATTATATTCTGGGTACTATTTCCAATTAAGTCTTTGTTGGTAATTCTGATAGGTGCCATGAAAAAAAGAGATAAAATTAACCACAGAAAAAGCTGCTTGACTTTATGAAATGCTGCTGTTCCTGGAGGCTTCTCACAGCAGCAGACTTTGGTGAAGGGCAAGGTCATTTTCTGATTATGACTGACTTGAAAGGGATCATTTTACCAAGCTAGGATGAGGATATGAAAAGTCATCTTGTAATGCTAGACATTCTGCATTCTTATGTAAAGGTGCATTAAGAAATAGATTTTTATGAATATGTACATATAAGAGTTTTGAAGATATAAATGCCTCCCTTAGTTTTACCTAAAATAGCCATTAAATTCTATCTAATAGAAGAGTAATATGCAAATTGACCACACCTCTGCCACACCCACCAGTCACGCCCACTGACCAATCAGGAGTGAGTATGCAAATTAACTGAACCAAGATGGCTGCAGCCATGGAGCGAGCAGTAGGCTTGGGTTTCTTTGGAAATGGAGGAAGCCAAGCTTTCCACAAACCCTGGTGGGCCCAGGCCTACCTAAAGGCGACAAAGTTTCAATTACAGAAGATAAATAAATCCCAACAAAACTGGCAACAACCACAGAGCTGGAGTGAGCAGGAGGCTTGAGTTGCCCCAGAGATGGAGGAAGCTAAGCTTCCCCAGCCCTGGCCTGCTTTGGCTGCTGCTTAAGGCTACAAAGTTTCAATTATAGAAGATAAATAAATCCCAGATACCAGGGCTTCTGCCTGGGTCACCAGGGGGCATGGCTGGCCTGCAAATCACCTCAGGCCTCTTGCTCAGGCCACCTAAAACCCCAAGGGAACCCCCACCCTGATCCAGGACATCATTCAGGGCAAACCAGCTGGCCCTAGCCTTCACCCATGCACCAGGCCTCTATCCTATTTAATAAAAGGGTAATATGCAAATTGACCATCATTCCAACACACAAGATGGCTGCCCCTATGTGGTCAAAGATCCTGTCCCCATGTGGACACAAGATGGCCACCAAAAGATGGCCAGCAGGGAATGGCAGTTGGGAGGGACTAGGCTTGTAAGGGAGGACAGTTGGGGGCAATCAAGCCTGCAGGGGAGGGCAGTTAGTAGTGACCAGGCCAGCAGAGAAGTGAAGTTGGAGATGACTGGGCCTGCAGAGAAGGACAGTTTGGGGGGACCCAGACCTGCATGCGAGAGCAGTTGGGGAGGACCAGCCTTGCAGGGGAGGGCAGTTGGGGGAACCAGGCTTGCAGGGGAGAGCAGTTAGGGGCAATCAGGAAGGTAGGCAGGCAAGCAGTTGGGAGCCAACAGTCCTGGATTGTGAGAGGGATGTCTGACTGTATGATCGGGCCTAAACAGACAGTTGGACATCTCTTGAGGGGTCCCAGATTGGAGAGAGTGCAGGCTTAGCTGAGGGACACCCTCCCCCTGCTTATGTACAAATTTCATGCACTGGGCCTCTAATTATTAAATAAAGAAAAATAATTCTCAACTATTGCTTATAAGAGTAACAGGGAAAAAAAAATCAAATTCCCAAGTTTTAAAAAATGTGCTCTCACTTCATTGGTTAGGACCCATGAATGCAGTTTTCTCTGTCAGATTCCTAGACAGCTCTTCTGGAGAGGTATGCTGCCAGAAGTCAGCGTATCAAACCAGGGTGGAAAGAACTGTGAATATTGTGGGTATAGCTTGGATTCACTGCATTTGGCTCAGTAGAATATACCTACTGCATGCAGTATAGGAAATACAACATTGAGAATGACTTCAACATCCCAGCCCCTATAACGTTACCATGAAAAAAAAAAGGAAGAGTAGATGCAAAAATTGACTGAATGCTTATAGCTAACAATAGAGTATCGCATATTTAAAATTTGATGAGGATAGATCTCATATTATATGTTCTTACCATAAAAGTAAAACTAAACAAAATCAATGGACATAAGGAAACCTTTGAAGGTGATGGATTTTTTTTTATTACTTTGATTGTGGTGATAGTATTATGGGTGTATGCATAGGCCCAAACTCAACAAAACAGAGATATTAAGCATGTGCAGCTTTTTATATACCAATTATATCTCAATAAAGTAGGGAAAATGGCCTAAATTCTAAATCTAATTCTGAGGGTCTAAGAAAGAGGACAGATGTGAAATGCTCATCTCCAGTTGACATTCCTCATTTTCAAATAGAGTAGATGTGCGCTGCTGTTAAGTGGAGCCAGCCTATAGTGTGCAGAGGATGGGAAGGGGAATGAAAGCATCTCTTCAAGATAGTATGTTCTCTAGTCCCAAAACCATATAATATACATCCTGTTGATAATTCTGTTATGGATATAAAACCCACACATATAAGCAAAAGTTTCAGCAGCAAAGATAAAACAAAATCTTCCCTCGACCCTTGAAGTCATAGCTGGATCTTGGAATGTTTCTTCTAGCAATGGCATCACTAGGACTTCACCTAAGACCAACAGAGCTATAAATGGAGCTCTGATCACAGTATCTCAAATCTGCTTACACATAGACTTGGTCTCAAAGGACTAGCCAAATAATCATAAATAACTTGACTTAATAAAGTTTTAAAGAGCTGAGAAAAAAAAATAGTTGACAGGAGAAAAAAATACCTGTGCCATCCCTAAGATAGAACCTCAGCATGAAAGTAAGTGCTAAAAACAGCTGCTAATCTTTTGCAAAGAATAGAAGAAAGCAGAGTAGCTGGAAACAAAAACGGAACTGATTAAATCTTATTAAAGAACAATTCAAGTCAATTGTTGAAAGTAATGAAGTAGTGAAAATCAATGGTTCAGATAATCGTTCATAAAACAGGGAACAATTGAGAAATGTGAAATGTGGTAGAGATCATTCATTTTCCACAATAAAAAAGAGAAAGAATAACAGGATAATAATCTAATGTAGATCCTATGTCATGGACATTATACATGTCATTTTATTAAACTTTGTATTTGCCTATCCCCATTAACTAGAAAAATGAGCACACTCTCAGAGGTAAGTCATTTTCCCAAGATCATATAAAGGGCATTTGTTATTTGTTGCTTTTGACTTTAATGTTACCATGGCTTCTTTTTCTAGCATTTAATATTTATTTTTTAAGGCTACTCTACTCGATTGAAAAAAAAATCAGATAATTGATTTTATACTTTGTGGAAAACAAATTTTAAAGGTGTTTGTGTGTGTGTGTGTGTGAGAGAGAGAGAGAGAGAGAGAGAGAGAGAGAGAAAGAGAGAGAGAGAGAGAGATTCTTGAGTAAAGAATTTCAATTGTATATTATTTACTTAAACCTTTCTGAGAAACAGAAATTAATAATTGGTACACATTTTTAATAGCCATACACTTCAATGTATGAGAGAAACTATCTCTAGGATTATTTGCTTTTGTTTTTTAACCTCAGAAACATGATATGCAAAGAGGAAAATAGCTTGGAATAAATAAAATGCTATTCAGTTTACACACAAACTTTATAATCCAATCTAAATTATACTTTAGATAGAAATTTTTTACTTTTATAAAAGTAACTATTTGAAATCTTTTAAGAAATTATTCTCTTCAAACATTTTGAAACAAAAATTTGCCTTTTGATAGGAACTATGTGTTTTATTATAAAGATGGAACATGATGTTCTGGCTTACATATTCTCTGCAGAAGGAGGTCCTTTTTTGTACTGAATTTTTAGCATATAGTAAAGATCCAGATTGTAAAAAATTAATTTCAGGCATGACAGACTGGGAGTATATATTGAACAGATCTGGGAACAGAAATGATGCAAATGCTTTCCTTCCAGCTTCTGAAAGTTATATAATGGACCAGAATTTCAGGATAGACTTCTGTTTGAGTGAAGTATGGACTCTAAGTCAAAGGAGAATACCTTAATGACTTGTGGGCAGTTTCCCACAAGTGGTAGTTCCATTGACATTGACTCTGTAGATATCATTAGAGCTAAACACCATGATATGCCCATATATTCTGATTATTAGTGATAGTAACAGAACTGTGACAGAAAACATTTCTCCTGAATGAGCTAGAGTAGTAAAGGAAATTGACTTTTGAGAGGAAGACCAGTGATGCATTTAAAAGCCAGAAATAAAAATCAATGGAATTATTTTAACTCTTCACTATGTTGCTATTATGTTTTAAAGTATCACATTCTTTATTGGATAACAATGGTCATGGTAACATTTACATTGCCTTTACATTGTCTTACATATTACTTAGTGTTTCTGCCTCAAACAATAGTGATAAATAGGCTTCCTACTAAACTGTTTGAAATATGACAATTGCATATAGTTCAACTGAATAGTGCTAAATATTTGTCATTTGAGTTTTACAATAATGCTTTTTTAAAAATTGTGTTTATTGGGCTGACATTGGTTAACAAAACCATACAGATTTTAAAATGTGCAACTCCACATCATATGCATATAATGCTTTTGATGAATAATATGTCTATATTAAAAAAAAAACTAAAGGAAAACTAGAAATTCTAATACATGAAGGAATGAGTTTACTTATATTTATATACAAATAACTAGAATTAGGAATATAAATGTAATTACTATGAATGGTACAAGTAGGTGGACTTTTAGAAAGGTTCTGTGAAACCAATCAGTTTACAATTTGTCTACAAATTTAATTCAATGCTATTCAACAAATGTTTATCAAGAGCCTATTACATTCTAGATGTCCCCTCAATCCCCCCAAAATAGACATGATAAATCTCATCCTTCTAGGAGTATAAACAAAATGATGTGGGAATGTACAGGGACCTAAAATGCCTGAAGCATCAGGAAAAACTGTTGTAGGATTAGCATTTGGATGGTACTGTTAAAAAGGTCAAGAATTCAACATGGAACCCTGTGGTGGACAAAATTCTAGGATGAAAGTCAGTCTAAGCCTACATTCATAAAACTACCTTTAAAAAATTCAACAATGTCATTAGCTCACTTTTACTCAATAAGTAGAAGGCAAATGATGTATAAGAAGAGGAAGGGATAATCAGTTTTCCAAATACTCAGGAGACCCTATAACAACCAAGACTCAGGAATGAAGAGCTAGTGCTAGTGCAAAATATATTTCCATTTCTATCTCTATTTTTAATCTAGCATCTATTTTTCTTTTTTTAATTTTTAAAAAATATATTTTATTGCTTTTTTACAAAGGAAGGGAGAGGGATAAAGAGTTGGAAACATTGATGAGAGAGAGACATCCATCAGCCGTTTCCTGCATGCCCCCTACTGGGGATGTGCCTGCAACCAAGATACATTCCCTTGAAGAGAATCAAACCTGGTACCTTTCAGTCCACAGGCCGATGCTCTATCCACTGAGCCAAACCAGTTTCAGCTAGCATCTATTTTTCTATAAGTTTCTATTTTACTAGTAATTATTATATATAAGATATATACCTATTTTTATTCTATGACAGTGGTATAACTGTGTGAGTGTGTCTATGTGAATATGTGTTTACAAAAGTCTGCTATTCTTAAAATACCAGCTGAAAATGTTATGCCCAAAGCATTTATAATCCATCAAAGTTCACTCTGTGAAATACTTTCATAGAAATTTTCCAGAGTGACCTTGCCAAAACTCATATCATTATGATAGTATTTAGGTGAAATTCTATGCCACAGAGTCCCACTTTAAGTATAAATTCTCATCTTTCTTATTATCTCAAAGAAGTCACGCCAAGGAATAAAATTTGTTATAAAAAAGCCAGTTCAAAAGAATAAAGATAAATTGGGAGAAATGTGAGATATTGATAATTCTATTATAATCACCTTTTATGTTAAAGAAAGTTAAAAAAAAAAGGAGTGAAAGTGCATGTATGTATAATTGGTTAAATTGGTTCTGTGATCTGCTTAAAACCAAAATATTTTAAATATTTTAATTACAGATATGTATTTTTATATTTATTTTTAATTAATTAATGATATTTTTCTATTAATCTTTAGAGAGAGTGGAAGAGAGAGGGAAAGACAGAGTGAAATATCAATGTGAGACTGGTTGTCTCCTGCACAGTCTCTACTAGGGCCCAGGCTGGGGAGGAGCCTACACCTTGACTGGAATTGAACCCGGGACCCTTTGGTCCTCAGGCCAATGCTCTATTCACTGAGTCAAACCAGCTAGGGCATAGATATGTATTTTTAAATTTGAAACTATGCATAAAACCTTAGTTTTCTATTGTTTCCTTATTTTCAGTAGGCTTCCCTGAATAATTAATATATCTTCCTCACAGATTATATTTTAATTTCTCTAGTGTGACTTAAGTAAATCTAAGCTGATGTCTTTATTTCAATATAAGCACTGATTTCTTTTTTAAAAAAACACCCTCTTATAGCTTATAATTTTCTTTTATTTCAGATGGAATCATTAATTGGTCTATGCTATTCAATGGTGATAAAGTACATACCTGTTCTTGAATGCCTTTTTCCTTCTCTATTTACAATATACCTTCTCCACTACACTATACCATTCTCATATCTTTATCCTTCTCTACTTACAATATAACATTCTCAATATACTTCCTCTTACAAAAAGTACTCCTTTATATCTCATACCTCATTGTTTGCTTATATAATACCTCCTCCAAGAAGTCTCTCCAAAAATAAAACAACAACAAAAAAAGTATTAACAATAGTAGATCTCTTACTGCTTTTGTATGGAGATACTGACCTAACTGCTTTTAATCTTATCTCTTTTAAAGCTTTCATAAATCCCCTGTGGAGAGTATTATCAATTCCATTTACAGGTGAGGAAACTGAGGGTCAGTGTGGTTCAAGTACACTCAGATGTTTCAGATTCCAAGAGCAGTATGCTCTTTGTGTATTTTTATCTTGTTATTTACTTACGTGTTTGTACATATAGGTGTGTGTACAAACATATAATTTATGTATATATGAACACGTGTGTATGTGTGAAAATATGTATGTATGTTTTAAATAAAGACAAGTAAATAAGTAAGTGAATAAATAAATAAAGATTACAATTACTCTTTTACGTTGCCCGCTGATTGAATCATAAGGTGGGTAGGACCGATGATAGAGTTGTATGCAAAGTATTTGCAAAGTCTTCATGGGGTTTTTGCAGTTCCTTCATTAACACAGTACTTGCACATAGTAATTACTCAATAAATTATTTTTGATTGAATAAATAAAACATCACTCAATTTGTATAAAGAATTGTACAGAATACAATTAAAAATGCTTACAGACTTATATTTTCATTCCCTAATGCCCTCACAATTGCTTTTCACCAGGAAAATATTTTTTATTCATTTCACTTTTCCCCTCTATATTTTTAAGTTTGTTTTAAGGAAATTTGCTTTATTGCTAAGAATATTACGTTCTGAAAGTGTCAGGTTGATTTTGAATAGTAAAAATGATTATCAATTAACAATTTTATCACATATCACCTTTTATATTGGGAAAAGTAAGAAAAATATCTTTAGGGATTTTCTTTTTCAGTTGATACTAATTAGATTTTTTAAAACCAAGTATAAAGCTCACACTGTTCTGGCTTGATAGTGCCAAGTGATAATCCGATCTGACATACATTTCCTATAGCAATAACATTTTGGCAGATAAACTCCCCAATGAGGAACAACCATTTCTATGCTTAGATGAATTTTGTGATAGAACTCACATGCAAAAAAAAAAAAAAAAGAGAGTAACAAGATTTAAAAAATACTTCATAGTATAATGAATTCTCTTTCCATGTTTATTGAAAGTGACTAAATCCATAGAGGGTGAAAATATTGAGCATACAATAAACAATGCATCATAGATTCCTCATTGTTCTTGGAAGGTTGATAAAATAACTGAGTATTATTTACACTGAAATTCATTCCTAGAAATCTTGTATCTTTCCCCCTCATTATGCAATGCTGTCTTGGACCTGGGAGTCTAGAAATGTGGAAATTATAACACTTTGACATACCATGTAAATGAGGTATCGCTGTAACATGCTATTTAAATAAAGTTTGGAACAAACATTCAGTAGGGAAGTTTGGAAAACTTATAACGAGATTACCTCCTAACTTTTTTTATGAGAGTATTCTTGTATTCCCCCCCAGCCATCTTTTAATTCCAATAAGAAGGTACAGTGTGCCAATTTAGGTCTCTAGCAGCAAAGCCACACGCTGCATTATTGTGGCAATTAGTCAGGAGCTGAGCTTGTCGCTTGAGCCTCTCTTTTTCTTTACATGGATGATATTTGACTTGGAGGATCTTTGTCTTTCTGACGGAAATACCTATATGGGATATTACTAGTCTCAATCAACAAGCTATTTCCCATCATTAGTATACGACAGGTGGTAAGTTTCCACATTAGTCTATGCACTTTATTCACTTTCTACATGCCATATTCATGATTAATTGCAAGACCTGGACAACTGGATGTCTGTGGAAAGCTTTAGGAGAGATCCAATTTAAAAGCTTCTTGTATAAACATAAGCTTATTTTTTAACAAATCTTTATTGTTGAAAGTATTACATATGCCACTTTTTTTCTCCCACTTGACCCCTTATAGCCCGTCTCTGTCCCCCATACCCTAGACCTCCACCATCCTATTTGTTTGTGTTCATATATGCATGTAAGTTCTTTGGCTGATCTCTTTCCATCCACCTACCCACCCCTACCTTCCCGCTGAGATTCCATAGTCTGTCTCATGCTTCTATGTCTCTGGATCTATTTTGTTCTCTGGAACAGTTTATTTTGTTTATTAGATACCACATAGGAGGGAGATCATGTTATACTTGTCTTTCTCTGACAGGCTTATTTCGCTTAGCATAACATTCTCCAGGCTTATTTTTAACAGATCATGGCATTGTAGCACAAATGACTTGCCACAGTGGAGTTTCCCTCTGTGGACCTGGGAAAAAAGTGACAGATATAAAGATACCTCATCCTTAGTAATTAAGTCAATATCTTTAGAACTATATTGTTCTTAGGGAAGTTTATTTGTTAATGAGTTAAAGACAAAAACTATTTGGAAATAAATAGAATGTGGGTTACAAGTGTAATTAAAAATTCACCACCTCTGCCAGAAAGACAACATCTCACCCCAAATATGTATTGATTGAATCATATCTTCATCTTCTTACGATTCAAGAGCTATTAGCAACAGGTGTCATAAAGACCTTCTCTAGTGCCCATCTCAGTGTCCAGTTGGTGGCACCCAGATATATACATTTCTTACACTTTCTAGTCACATCTCCTATCCCTTCTCTTTAGTTATTTCCTTTTAATGCTTTTTCTGCAACCTCTATGTAAAAAAGTATTTAATGTGAAATCTTTCTGAACACACACACACACACACACACACACACACACATATGAAACAAGTTCCATCAGGATAAAGACAAAAGAGAGCAAAGAACTACCCACAGAAGAATCTGACCAAGGAAGCCCAGACAGTGCCTCTGTCCAGAAAAGCCAAGGCATGTCCTCTGAGACTATTTCAGTCATCATGCGTGCTCTAAATAGCCTTCTGAAGAATTTCCCAAGGAGATTTCTTCCCAGGGCACTTGGGAAAGGTTCCTTCCATTAGGGTGGGCTTTTGGGAAGGAGTGGATGAAAGAGACCATTAGGTCAGGTTACTAAAGATAGCCTGCCATATACTTTCATCCTGATGGAAAAAATAATGAAACAGTGGAAAGCTTTTGAATAGCAGTAGGAAGTTTTCAAATTCAAGTCTGGTCTTCCCATTGCCAATACATATTTACATCGCATTATAGAAGCTTATAGTTTATAAATAGCCTACCTTCTAATGTTTTCATTCCCAAAATGATTTCCCAAAATAGTACTCTATCATTTTTGAAATTTGTGACCTTTCTTATTTACCAAAATAGAGGAGAAAAGGCAAATTATGATCATTTCCATAGCTCTTAGGCATCTTCAATGTAAAAAGCCACTTGTCCAGTTTTATTGGCCCAGTATTTTGAATTAATGATCGTTTTCGAGAAAAGCAAGAATCTAAGTTTAGTCTCCATTTGTGCTCTTTGCCAGTTTTCAGCAAAACTGGCTGAGAGAAAGATGAACGGTGCGGATTTAAATGCAGAGTGGACAGGTTAAGTGGTTGCAGTTTTTTAACAGAGTTAATCAAAAACACATTTTAATTTCATATACTTATAATTACCTTGACAAGTATAGACTTAATTATGCCTGGTTATTTGCTTTATTGAAATGCATTAAATGTTCACATATATTTAAATGAAATATTGATCTGTGGTAATAACAGCTAAATCTAATTTCTAGCTGATAATTTTTTTATTTTACTCTTATTTATTTCCCATTAGAGATTCAGCAGCTTTTTATTTTGTGTGCACATGTTCAAAATGTTTGAATACTTTTATATCAGGTCATTGCTATTTTCAAATGTGGAAATGTATTTTTTCTAACTGTCTCTTGATTTCTGAGCAGATATAAATTTAGATACTTCACATTCAACACACTTTCCAATAAGAGATTTTAAAACTATAACATCCCTTTAGTCTAAAATGGTCATATGTTTATATATTTCCTGGTGGCAAGGGAAAAATAATGTTTTTCCCCACAAATGTCCACAAAGAAAGTATTGGTTCTCTTTTATGGTAGTTTTAATCTAAGCAAAACTTAAGGGAAGGTGGTTTCTGGATTTTTTCCCCACTGACAAATTATGTAATAATTTTGTCTAATTTTTTAAATGAAATTTTTTATTTTATTTTCAAGTCCCAAGTCCTGAATACATTTCATTTTTATAACCTCTTGCCTATGTGTACTAGGGAGCTATTTCATTATATCTTACATTTATTTGTTTACATTCATTTTGATCTTTTCATAAAAAATACTATCCCCTTAAACAATGGTGAATTAATTTTAAAGACTTTACATTAAGATCAGTGAAGCCCACAGTGGAAGCCACATCTTTTACTTCTTTACCTTTAGCAGTTCAGGAAAACATGTTTTCTAAGTATTACCTGAAATTTGATGAAGATTAGATCATCTCTGACTTTTTTATTTTGATGAACTTTAATTAAAGAAATCACTATTATTTTGGCCTCCTGTATAAACTAATACTATAAAAAGAAGGAATTAAGATATAAGACTTTTAGAGATCTTAACTTTTGCAAATTTCACCTTAAAATAAAATGAAACATAGATTTTAATAGCTGTTACTAGTCTATATTTATGGCACTTTATTCTAAGAAAAGATTAGGAATTGTGAATCAGAAAGTGTTAATAATTACATTGTGATGTTTTTTCCATTAAACCAAATATATACATGAAAACCATGTAACTT
This sequence comes from Lasiurus cinereus, assembly GCA_011751065.1. Classification (NCBI taxonomy): domain Eukaryota; kingdom Metazoa; phylum Chordata; class Mammalia; order Chiroptera; family Vespertilionidae; genus Lasiurus; species Lasiurus cinereus. The sequence continues at coordinate 31,532,343 of JAAGEH010002531.1, forward strand.
TAGTACTAATTATATAGAATAAAGAAATCAATTGAAATAATTAATTTTTAAATAAGTATAATCAGTTAAAAATCAATTTAAAAGCATATAATGAATATGACTAACTGGGAAAATTTGTCCAACAAATACGATAAGCAAAAAGTTAAAATTCTATGACACAAAGAACTAATTGATTAACTTGAAAAATACTAACATTCTGGAAAAACAGGTAATTTGTAAGAAAAAAAAAGAATCACACATCTGTGCTCTAAATAGCCTTCTGAAGGGAACACATAAAAATACAAAAAAAAAAGTGCAGAAGAGAAATATTCCTTGGGGAGTGAGGGGGGAAGGAAGAAGACATTTCAAACATAGCTATATCATTTTCTTTCAAGAATAAATAAATTAATAAATGAAGCTAATATTGTAAAATTGTTAACACTGGTCAAATTTTGTCTGTGGGTTAAAGGAGGTTCATTATTGTCTATACCTTTCTTATGTTACAAATCATTTGTAATTTGAAAAAAATTATCAGAAAATTTACAAAAGAAATGATAAAAGTGACTAATAATAAATAAAATAAATAAAACAATCATGAATGAGTTTTTCAACATTGCAAGTAACAAAAATTCAATTAAAGGAATGATAAAAATAGGCAAAAATGTTATGAGAGATTTTTAAAATGTTGGATACTCAATGTTAGCATGGGTATAATGACAAAGTCACATTCATACAATGCTGTGGAAGCGTAAATTGGTGTAACCTTTTTGAAAATCTATTTGGCAGTAGGTATAAAGAGCATGGAAATGTTCAGCTCATTTTTATCCAGTAATTCCATTTCTGGGAATCTAGCCTAACGACAAAAGACAAATGTGAAAAAATATATAAGCACAAATATGTTGATCACTTATTCATTTGTCTATTTAATGAATATTTATAGCGTTTCCACTGTGTCTGATATTGTATTAGCCACTAAATCTGTAATAGGCATTGAGACAGACAAGGTTTCCACAGATTTTTTTTTAATTGATGCATCTATACTATTAAAAGGTTACTATGCTAATTAGACCAGACATCTTCTGGACGTCTTTTTGGACAAAGCTGTGGTGATGGGAGCTGAGGCAGAGGCGCTTAGGGGTGATCAGGCTGGCATGGGAGGGCAGTTAGGGAATGATCAGGCCAGCAGGGGAGTAGTTAGGGAGCGATCAGGCCAGCAGGCAGAAGTGGTTAGGGACGATCAGGATGGCAGGCAGGTGACTGGTTAGGAGCCAGCAGTCCCGGATTGTGAGAGATGTGTCCAACTGCCAGTTTAAGCCTGATCCCAAGGGTTCCTGGACTGGATAGGGTGCAGGCCAGGTTGAGGGACCCTCACCCCCCTGTGCATGCATTTTGTGAACTAGGCCTCCAGTTTCCTAATAACATTGGATTGAATACAAATGAACTATTCAACAATAGTAGAGATACTATATTTATATATACATGTATGTATATGTATATATGTCAATAAAATTATAGGTTTGATGGCAAATAATCACATGTATTGAATAGTTACCATGTAATAGGACCTATTTTAATCATGATTACATGTATCATCTCATTTAAACCTCACAATACTCTCATGAGGTAGTATTTTAATTTCTTATTCTTGCTGTAACAAATTACTATAACCTAGTGGTTTAAATCAGCACAGGTTTTCTCTCTTAAGAGTTTTGGATGTCAAAAATCCAAAATGTGTCTGATTGGGCTAAACTCAGAATGTTGTCAGGACTATGTTTCTTCTGTAAAATTTAGGGAATAATTTAATTTTTTCCCTATTCTATATTATTTCTAGCCTTCTTTCCTCAGTTTGAGTTTACATTTCTCCATCTCCAAGCCAGGAAGTTCAGGCTGAGTACTTCTCACACTCCCACAACTGTAGCTCTTTCTCCCCTGTCTCTTCTACTTAAAGACCTCTTGTGGTTATATTGAGTTCACCTGGACAATTCAGGTGATTCACAAACTTAATTTCATCTTCAATCTTAATTCACCTTTACCAGGAAATCTAACATTTTCAGAGATCTAGGGATTAGGATATCATTGGAAGGCTATAGTCTACCTAATAGAGGCAGATTCTATTTTTTATCCTCCTTTTAGATAAAGTAAATGGCAGGAAGCAATGATAGTGACAATATTAGTGACAAATAAAGTATTCAAACCTAGTTAAGCAACCCAAACCTGAGCCCTTAATCACTGTGTTGTATTTCATAAGCAAATTGCTGATTCTAAATTCCAATAATAAAATAATATATTTTAAAGATAAGAATCTATTGAATGTCAGTAGAATTTACCTTTTAGCAGTGAGCAAAAGGGTAATTTTATTCTGCCTCTTTATACATTTTTATAATTTTAACATTTTCTTCAGTGACTATGCTTATGCACTGTTCTTTTGTAGACTTCATCAGTCTGGGAAGTATGTTTCTCAGAAGCCCCTTCTCTGTGTGGATCTGATTTAGCTGACCAAAAATGATGTTGTGTATGTTCTAGAAGGTAGAAGCAAAGCACAATTATTACACCTTAATGATCATCGGTCTGAGACAATAAGAGATAGAGCTGCAGGTGGCTTCTAGTTGATCCTCTCTCTTCCGCTCTCTGTGTCTAGCTCTTCTTCCCCAGTGACAGATCTACTGGCTAACATCAGCCTCAGGCTCATCACCAGATGCTTTTCTGTGAACTCACAGAGATAATAGTCATGAAAAACCAATACCCTCCCAAGGATTTCTACACCTGCCTCCCTTCATGAGCCTAATTCTACAGCTGGATGGTGCATACTTCCAGATTTCGATGCATGAGCCAAATCATTCACCTGTCAGGGATGGCTAGTTTTCTCTGCTGCTATGCCTCTTTTATTTGGGCTTTTATACTCCTAGCTCCTCTCATAATTGTGAAATTCTAATTCCTATAATTTCTTTTTTCTAACACAGTGCTTCTGCATTCATGATTGAATATGAATGACACAGTTACCAGGTTGTTCTGTCATAAAAGCACAAACATGTGGCATTTCCTTTGAGACTGGTGGTAGAAAGAAGCTAGCTGCAAGGGCACTGAGTAATCTATTCTTGGATACTTGAAGGACAATCTAGAAATTACTATTGGGAGCTGGAGGAAAGGGGCTCAGGTAATGTATTGCCAGATGACATATGAGCCTTACCTGTGGTAATGTGGAAAGTAGCTGAGGCAAAAATGGGATTATGAAAGCTTTTAGCCCAAAGTAAGCTCTCAAGTCCTCAGGAACAGAAACACCATGATCACTGTAAATTCCCCGAGCACCTGTCAGAGTTTTGAAAATTATAGAAGCTCTAATTTTTGTTGAATAAATTATTGGGTTGAATTTCCAATTTCTGTGTATTATGTTGTTGAGGAGAAAGCATTTGGTTAACTTGTGTTCTAGAATAATGTTTTGATAGTGTGTGTTTTTTTAATTTCTGTGGGATGCATATAAAGCCATTGTGATGGTTTTAGATAAAGTAATGCTAAAAACATAAATTATTATTACAGTATATGAAAAAGAGGACAAAATTCACTGTTATTTCTCAAGCAGCAATGATTTTGCCATGTACCTAGGGGCAAAGAGCTTCAGCATGAAAGTCCATTTACTTTGTCCAAGATATTTTGACAGGTTCTGCAATTTCTCATGATGTCACAAATTACAATGTTTACAATGTTTATAACCATCAGCATCTGATATGATGAGGTACATGAGAACGAGAGAGAGAGAGAGAGAGAGAGAGAGAGAGAGAGAGAGAGAGGGAGAGAGAGGAAGAGAATCTAATTCAGAATAGAGCTATAAAAACAAAAAAAATAGAATAAGGTCCTTTATGTCACTTAAATAAATTGTTACACCCTTTTATGCTCTACATCATAGATTTCCAACACATTCACAACTTGAATGTGTCATATGGGTGCAAGCTATTTCTCATCCTCCCACTCATACTTCCTTCCTAATAGCAAGTTGTTCCAAAATATCTTGTTAGCAAGCCTTTGCTGCTGCTTGAAGACAAACTTGATTCTGAAACCTTTTGCTCTTTGCAACAGAAAGAAAAATAATCTTGTTGTATTTCCAATATTAGAATATATATCAGTATCATAGGTAATTTTGCATTTGATGAGTGTTTAAGTTAAACATGTACATGTAGCCCAGCCATCATGCTCAGTAGTTGAGCATCAGCCTATGAACCAGGAAGTTACAATTCAATTCCCGGTCAGGGCACATGCCTGGGTTACAGGCTCAATCCCCAGTGAGGCATGCAGGAGGCAGCCAATCAATTATTCTCTCATCATTGATGTTTATATCTATCTATCTCTCTCTCCCTTCCTCCTTAAAATCAATAAAAATATTTTAAATATGTACATGTAAAACACCATGCCTATTCTTGAAAAGATTTGAATTGTAGAATGAATTCTGCATAGATATGAAACAGTCCTTGAATTCTTGGTTTACCTGATATTTTTAGATCATTTTATTCTTACAATCTCTTTGTATAGTCCTAGTTAAGCAAAACTATTAAGAATTGTGATGTATTCAACATACTTTAAAGAAAAATCTGAATTAATGTAGTTAATAAAGCCATATTTGTTTATATCAAAAGTGGTTTAAAAAAAAAACAACTCACCAGCCACAACTCCCTGGAAAATTGCAAAAAGTTTATGATGAAACTTCATCCTAGAAACTGGACATGGCTTATCCTGGTCACTGCTAAGGTCTCAGAAAAATCCATAACTTTTCCCTGAAACTTCTAGCAAAGGCAAATTCTCTTCCAAGTCAGCTTTCATTTCCTATAGGTTAGTGTTTGACCTCAATGTCTAGCTCAGATAGGTGACTAAGGAGTAAAGGTTGGAACCAATAAACTATTACCATAACGCTGGCCAATCCCACACTCTTGAGCTTCAAAACTGGAGCTGGAAATTCCAATGCAAAGACACCAGCTAGCGGGGAGTAGGGCATGTGTTTGTGGTATTCACAAATATCTGGCCCACAAAGAAATGATAGTTAAAGGACAGGAAAATAATCATTCACTTATAAAAACACATTATGCTTTTCCTGTGTGTTGGTAAACTGAAAAGGAACCAATGGAAATCTTGTGATTGAAGGTGAAAAATCAATGAAATGAACAAGGTTATGAAATCAGTGGGAAGAGATAGTAATACCTCCATACGTAAAGGCATAATTTTGGAAAGGCTAAAAGTATCCTTTTTCTGAAGCAAGAGGGGAGGAGGTCTGGATGAGTCAAAAATAAATTTTAGACAAAAATCATACACCTATGAATGAGGTCAATGTGGGGGAGGTAAGGGTAGAGGGAGGGGTGGGAGCTGGGTGGAGGTGAGCTATGGAGGGGAAAAAAAAACAAATGTAATAATCTGAATAATAAAGATTTAATTTTAAAAATATAATAAAAAATAAATAAATTTTAACATAGAGAGAAGGAAACTTGAAGGGGCTCACAGAAGCTAACTCTGACATCAATAAAGAAGTGATTATTAGTAGAACAAAGGGAAGATAGAGCATGATTTTGGGGCTTGAGGGTGTTAGAAAACATCGAATGACAATGTAACAAGCTTGAATCCTATGAAGTCAAATCAGATGTTGTGTGAACTACAGGCTCCATTAAAGTGGGTCAAGATATATAGAATATAGTAGACATGGTTGGTTAATTTTAGATTTACAATTTTCTCAAGCAAAGCTTATAAACTTGAAAGTCAAGTTGGAGAAAATGGTCAGTGGAATTCTGTTCAAGACTAGGGAGAAAGAAATTCTGGCCTGGAAGAAGATAATGTGTATTACCAGTTGAAAGGATTGAGGAGGTCATTTTAAAAATTTTAGCATTTTATGAGAAGAAAAAAACAATCAACTTCATACTTTTGCATTAGCAAGTAATGAGTTCAACATTTTTTTTCAGATGTTTATCCCAATACTGAGCCTCAGGTCCTCCCTGATGTTAACTCCGTATGTAAACCCCAACAAATTTGTAAGCTTCAATCTAGCCCTGATATCACCCCATTTTGATATCCACCCTATCATTGGGGTTCAATTCTTAGGCCTCTGTTCCATTCCTGATATATGAATGATCCTTCTCTTGCATGACCATTCCTTAAATTAAAATCTCATTTCAAGAAGAAGATAAATGTTAGGGACAGAATACACTGTAGGGTTGGTTATAGGGTAGAGGTTAATATCAGCAGTGAGGTGATAGATGAACAAAGGCATTAGACTGGATGACAAAAGAAATGTGGTTACCTGCTAAACAAGTGAATATTTATAAAAGCAATCCTGTCCATACTGTAAATTAATTTTAGTTTAGAAAAATGAAACATGTATAGACATTAAACATTTACATATAAAATAATCCAGTAAATTTTCAGGTATCTATGGGAATCTAGCAAATTATTTATAGCATTACACATGATTGGCTCTGGGGTTTTGGCTGGGCAGAGTGGCAAGTGAAACCATAAAGCAAATGATGTACACAAGAGGCTCTTTGAAATTATTTGAAACAATAGCATAGAATTGCCAATTAGAGGAAAGGCAAACACTGGCTTTCTTATGAGTTGCTCCCTGTGAGGGTTCTTGAAGAGCAAGATAAAATTAAATATAGAGTCAAATTCCTATAAAGGCATAATAATGGAAAAGTGTTGGATGGTGCAGAAAAATACATTCATAAGATCAGGGGGAAAGATGAAAGTAAAGGGGTAGTCAAATTGAAGTGTATCTCAGTTGGGACTTTGATAGTAATCCACACATTAGACGGTAAAGCAAAGAATATTTAACTTTCACCTTTAACGATCACCGGAGTAAGGCATTACTAGCTATTGGAGTTGGGGGATAAACTAGAAGGACATAGTAAAACAGGAAACAGGATATGCAGTCTTTTGCTGTTGACAGAATTTGTAGCTTTTTGAAACCACAAAGGCCTGACTGGGGACTGGGATGTTGGTGTGATCTTGTAAACTTGCTTCCTCTGCTTGGTTCTGTTGCTGATAAAAGCTTCATGTTGGAAGAGCAGTTGTTGGAAGATAGTTCCTCATCACACATGCCTTCTGCATGCTGAGCTCTGCCCTGAAAACAAAGGATATTGGTACAAGTGATCCTAGGCCTCCATGCTCCAGGAATGACATGTAAATGACTAAGCCAAGTGAAGTTAAATTGACAATTTATTGGTGAAGTGAAGATTTGCAAACTATAGCATTGTATCACATTATAGAAAACAGAGCCTAAAATAGTTAGGACAATATTGCACAACTGCTGACTCAGGAGGCCTTCAACTATTTCCTTCCACTAAATAGAAAAAGAAACATATAGTTTTCATCCTTAAACCAAAACACACATTGTAGGAATGCCTTTCAGACTCATCATTCTGCTCTTCTTTTGTTTTAGAACTTTACATTATGGTGCAATCTAAGAGTACTTGATAGAAAGCTGAATCTTTATATCCTTAAATTATTAAGTGATCAAATTTTTCTATGTCACAATAACATCAGTAATGGGATAATCCCTATAACTTTATCAGGGTCAACATGATCATATTTCCATGTTAGAAACATAATGTTAACACTAGGATAGGAGGTGGATTAGTAGGGCAATGGGAAGAAGAGATTAGAAATAAATCAATAAACTCTTGTCCTAATCTAGTAAAAACTGTGCTCTATAAAGAAAATATATTTAGGGAAATACAAATTTGTTGACTAATGGGACATGAAGGAAGAGATGAAACAGAGAGAGGAAAGTAACTTGGATGAAATCAAGATCTCTGGTTTAGGTGGAGATACCCTTTCTGAAATAAGGAAAATAAGAAGGTAAGCATGTGTGAGCAGGAGAAAGATACCAAATTCATTGTGGGTATGTGATTTTGGATATTCAACACTAGACAGGTTGTAGATATCTAACAGAGTATACATAGTTGGTGAAGTTTTGAGTCGCTCAGAGAAAAGACAGAGAAGAGGACCAAACAACTTATTTTAATTAATTTTAACATGCTTGAAATTTACACTGTAGTTGAACAAGGAGCAGTAAACTATCTTTATATAAACCTCATTGAAAAAGAAATTATTCTATGCAGACAACTGGCATTTAATGGGTTAGTTTTCTCACAGCTGTTTGTACATTTAAATGCTTACTTAACAGGAAAAGAGGGGCAAGTTGTCCCTGTTCATGTGTGTGTGTGTGTGTGTGTGTGTGTGTGTGTGTGTGTTCCTGTGTACACGTGAAAGTTTGCAATAGAAAACACTGCTATATATGAATATGTGTTCATATAATTTTTGTGTGAATAAGTACATATGAGGAAATACTAATAACTGGTTCTTAGGGCTAAAATGAACAGTAGTTTTTGAAGGATGAGGAAGAAAATGTTTGCTATGTGGGTATGAGTACTTTGCTTATAGTTCTGCTTCTGGCTTTAAACATAAAGCCAGCCTAAGAATCCCTATTCAATAATATGAAGATTAGACAGTGTGCCTCTCCAGGGATAGATTTCTCAACAGCAAATAACTCTTAAATAATTCAATCATACATTCCAGTTCATAAGTTTTAACTAGTGGGAAACACAAGTTTCAAAAATTTTATGAATTTTGCATGAGCTTAATGTGGCAATTTTTAATAAATTGGATAACTTAGTATTAAAATTATATTTTTAAAAAGCCATCACTTTTTGTAGACATATTTGTATAATGGTCCTTATATATATTAAACTGACATCCTATTTAATAAAAGAGTAATATGCAAATTGACTGTATCTCCGCTACACCCACAAGCCATGCCCACCAGCCAATCAGGACCAAGTATTTAAACTAACCCAACCAAGATGGCTATGGCTACAGAGAGAGCAGGAGGGAGGCTTGGATTGCCCCCACCAATGGAGGAAACCAAGCTTTCCGCAAACCCTGGCTGGCCTAGCCCTCCACTGAAGGCAACAAAGTTTCAATTATAGAAGATAAATAAATTCCAATAGAAATGGCTGCCGCCACAGAGCAAGGCTTGGGTTGCCCCCAGTGCTACAGGAATCCAAGCTTTCCACCCACCCTGGCCAGCCCAAGCCTCCACTTAATGTAACAAAGTTTCAATGGCTGTGTGAGCAGAAAACTTGACTTTGTTCTAGGCTACAAAGTTTCAATTGTAGAAGATAAATAAATTCTAGATACCAGGGCCTCAGGCGGGTTGCCTGGGGACGTGGCCAGCCTGAAAACCACCACAGGCCCCTCTCATAGGCTGCCACATTCCTCAAGAGAGCCCCCATCCTGATCTGGGACACCTTTCAGGGCAAACCAGCTGGCCCTCACCCATGCACCTGGCCTCTATCCTATCTAATAAAAGAGTAATATGCACATTGACCATCACTCCAACACACAAGATGGTTGCCCCCATGTGGTCAAATATCCTTCCCCGATGTGGACACAAGATGGCCACCACAAGATGGGCAGCAGGGGAGTGTAGTTGGGAGGGACCAGGCCTGCAAGGGAGAACAGTTGGGGGTGATCAAGCCTGCAGGGAAGAGCAGTTAGGGGTGACCAAGCTGGCAGAGTATGGAAGTTGGGGGTGACCAGGCCTGCAGAGAAGGGCAGTTGTGGGGGACCTAGGCCTACAGGGGAGGGCAGTTAGGGTTGACCAGGCCTGCAGGGGAGGGCAGTTAGGGGCAAACAGGCTAGCAGGGAAGCAGTTAGGCATCAATCAGGCTGGCAGGGGAGTGGTTAGGGGGTGATCAGGGTGGCAGGTAGAATCAGTTAGGGGCAATCAGGAAGGCAGGCAAGTGAGCAGTTGGGAGCCAGCAGTCCTGCATTGTGAGAGGGATGTCCTAGATTGGAGAGGATGCAGGCTGGGCTGAAGGGAAACCTCCATGCATGAATTTTGTTCACTGGGCCTCTAGTTTTATATAAGCATAGTTTTTTCTATCAACCTTTTCCTAAGCCTTAACCGTTTATTAAATTTTATACTTAAAATCACCTAAAGCCAATTTAGAATTCTTCTAAAATAAATAAACTTTCCAATGTAAATCAATTGGATATTTAAATAATGTAAGAGTTTTAGAAAGTTAAATAAATGACACCATATTTGTCTCTTTTTTCTAAATTTATAAATAATTGAGAACTGACAATCAGAGCTTAACACTTTATTATTGTTAAAGTTTATCAGAAAGAATGCCTTTGGATCTGGGACCAAATGAATTAGCTAAGTGAATTAATCCTATTTGAATTGGTAAGTCCTACAGGGAACTTCTCAAGAGGTTCACTATAATGTGGAGAGCAGAAAAGAATACCTGCATCAGGCAGACAGTTTGGCCCTGAAAAAGGACCATAGTTAAGTTTAGTAAACTGTTCTCTCCAGTTTATCCTCAGTCCATTCTCAATGCAGAGGGAAGAATTGTGGAGTATTTGTGTGTGTGTGTGTGTGTGTGTGTGTGTTTTAATTTTAATAAATTTTTATTGTTCAGATTATTACAATTGTTCCTCTTTTTCTCCCCCATAGCTCCCCTCCACCTGGTTCCCACCCCACCCACTGCCTCTCCCCTATTGTCCTCATCTGTAGGTGTATGATTTTTGTCCAGTTTCTCTCTGCATCCCCTTCACCTCTTTCCCCCTGAGAATTATCAGTCCACTTTCTTTCTATTCCCCTAATTCTATTATATTCACTAGTTTATTCTGATCATCAGATTTTCAATTAACTTGATTTTTAGATTCACTTGTTGATATGTATTTGTTGTTCACAATTTATACCTTTACCATTTTCTTCTTCTTCCTCTTCTTAAAGAATACCGTTCAGCATATCATATAATACTGGTTTGGTGCTGATGAACTCCTTTAGCTTTTTCTTATCTGTGAAGCTCTTTATTTGCTCTTCAATTCTGAATGATAGCTTTGCTGGGTAGAGTAATCTTGGTTGCAGGTTCTTGCTATTCATCACTTTAAATATTTCTTGCCATTCCCATCTGGCCTGCATAGTTTCTGTTGAGAAATAAGCTGACAATCGTATGGGTGCTCCCTTGTAAATAATTAACTATTTTTCTCTTGCTGCTTTTAATATTCTCTCTTTGTCTTTTGCTCTTGGTATTTTAATTATGATGTGTCTTGGCGTGGTCCTCTTTGGATTCCTTTTGTTTGGGGTTGTGTGTACTTCCTGGACTTATAAGTCCATTTCTTTCACCATGTGGGGAAAGTTTTCAGTCATTATTCAAATAGGTTTTCAGTATCTTGCTCTCTCTCTTCTTTTGGCACCCCTACAATTTTGATGTTGGTATGCTTGAAGTTGTCCCAGAGGCTCCTTATACTATCTTCACATTTTTGGATTCTTTTTTTTTTCCCCCAGTGGAGTGTTTTTTGCTTCTTTGTATTTAAATCTTTGTCTCAATTCTTGCATTTCTTTAGTCTGCTCTTAGGTCTCTTATAATATTTTTTATTTCAGTTAGTGTATGTTTAATTTCTAGTTGGTCCTTTTTCATCACTAAATATATCCATCTTTTTTAGGAAATTCTTAAAAAACCTTATAATGCTGGTTTTGAACTCTATATCCAGTCATGTGTTTTCATCCATGTCTTTTGTTTGTGATCTGTTCCTTTGTCTCTGCATTTTCAGTGCTTCCCTGAGTTGGTAGAGTAGCTTTGTGTGCTAAGTATCCTATATGGCTGCATCCCCAGTTCCCTGAGATGGACTCTCTTGGTGCACCTCTTTGTGGACTGTGTGTACAGACTTGTAGTTAATTCTTGATTGTTGTTGGTATCACTGGAGGGAACTGACTTCCAAGCCAATTGGTTGTGAGCATCAGCTGTGTCTGCGCATGCGCGCTTGCCCCCAGACCTCTACCTTTCCGGTTTTCCTGAGTTTCGGTGTGAGTCAGGGTCCCCAGGGTCTTGCCTGAAACTGGGGTTCAGTGCACTTGGACGTGGATTTCAGTGCTGTTGGGAGGTTCTGTTTTCCTCCCGCTAGAGAAAGCCAGCAGCACAATCAGCAGTCAGTGCTCTGTATGCACTTTCACACACACTTTCGCACGCCCCCAGACCTCTGTCTTTTGCGGCTCCTGCACTTCTAAGTTTTCCTGCACTTCTTCCTTTCCCACCCCCCCAATATCTTGCTCTCTCTCTTTTTCTAGCACCCCCAGCACTCCTTCCTTTTCACAACACTCCAGACTCCCCACTATGAGTCTTGCCTGGAACTGGTGTTCAGTGCAGTCAGAAGTGGAGTTCAGTGCAATAGGGATTTTATATCTCCCTCCCGCTAGAGGAAACCAGTCAGACCCTCCACCGCCCATCCTCTTCAGGAGCTTTTTATAGCTCTTTGAGTCTTTGTGAGTCCCTTTCTTTACTTCTAGTTGTAGAATTTTCACTCAGCCAGCTTTCCTGTGGTTCTAGATGTTGTCTGTCCTGTCTTTTAGTTGAAATTGTTGTGTGAGGCAGCAACTTACGTGTTCACCTATGCTGCCATCTTTGTTTCTCCTCTGGGATGTTCTTGTTACTTATCCTATACTAGAGGCCTGATGCACAAAATTTGTCCAAGAGTAGGTCTCCTTCCCCCAACTGCCAGCACTGGCTTCCCTCTGGCACCCGGGACCTGGGCTTCACTCCGGATGCCAGCAGCACCTGGGACCCGGGCTTCCCTCACAGCCCCAGCTTTGTCTGGAAGGATGTCCAGTCTAATTAGCATATTATGCTTTTATTGTTGTAGATTATTGTAGATAATAAAAAGCTAATATCCAAATTGACCGATTGGTGGAATGATCAGTCACTATGATACACACTGACCATTAGGGGCCAGATGCTCAATGCAGGAGCTGCCCCATGGTGGTCGGTACACTCCCACAGGGGAGAGCACTGCTCAGCCAGAAGCTGTCTAACAGCTCATTTCTCCTATGAATGTTATTGAATTTAATATCATTAGTACTATGTGGAACTTGGCAATCCACCCCAGATAAAAGAAAAATGCTATGAACATCTTAGTTTTGTGATTGAATCACACAACTAACATATAAATTTATGGTGCTAAAAATGCAATATTGTGATGGATCAGTGCATTGGCTTTATTAACATTTTTATTTAAATTAAAAATGTTCAGTCAAAACCGGTTTGACTCAGTGGATAGAGCATCAGCCTATGGACAGAAATGTCCCAGGTTCAAGTCTGGTCAAGGGCATGTATCTTGGTTGCGGGCACACCCCCAGTAGGGGGTGTGCAGGAGGTGGCTGATCAATGTCTCTCTCTTATCGATGTTTCTAACTCTCCCTTCCTCTCTGTAAAAAATCAGTAAAATATATTGAAATACACACACACACACACACACACACACACACACACACAGAGATATATATAAATGTTCATAAGATTGCTTTAGCTTTTTTGTCACTATAATCAATACAGAAATTTAGAAGAATCAAATGATCACATGCCTTCATATTTTGTGAAAGTGAAGATAACATCTGACTGTTTTTGTCACCAATATATTCTTTATGCTGAACACACAATAAGAATAAAATAAAGTAGAAAGTTCATGCACTGGCCGGGGGTGGGAGGGGGAGGGTCCCTCAGCCCATCCTTCCCCCTCTCACAGTCTGGGAGCCATAATGGGCAGGAGGTGACCTGGTGATCAGGGGAAGATGATGCCCCCATCACACCTCTGCTGCTGACATTGCCAGCATGCAAGCCTCAGTCAACCCTGTTACCTGAGTCTCGGGCAACCATGGGTGGCTGGGCAGATGCCATCCAAGGCTTGCCTGTGCCTTGAGCTGGCCCTGGGTGGCTGGGGCCTGACGGGACTGAGGGACTCTGAAGGCAGGTTCATGGAATGGCCAGACCCACCTAGGGGTGGACTTGGCTCTGCTGTTTGCCTGCCACCCTGGCTGGGCTAACAAAACTGGGCGCTGCCATCTTGTGGCTGTGGGCACCACCATCTTTGAGGGTGTGGCAGTCCATTAGCATATTTCCTCCTTATTGGCTGTGGGTGCTGCCATCTTTGTGAGGGTTTAACGGTCAATTAGCATATTCCCTATTAGGTAGGATTTGAATAGTTTCAGATACTGGAAATAGCTGAGAATATAAAGAATCTCAGTCTTAGTCTTCTTAGGTCTTGATAATTTGTAATGGGGCTGAAAATTGCTGATTCTTTTCAAGAAAATGGGAACTATACAGGTCTTTTTCATGTTCTATCATATCTAAAGGTGCCCGATTTTTAAACATTTTGAAAGTACTTGTACTAAATAGAATAAATTTGGCTTTAACATATAAAATGGTGTCTTAGAAACTTCTTTCATTTAGCTCTAGAGGATATTTTAAATAGATTTAGAAGTGTGGTGATAACCCTTATAAACATCAATTAAATGAACTATTGACCCACTCTAGTGGGGAATAGAGCAATTTTCATCTGTACTTTAATTTTCTGGATTGGCAATGACCAATAAGATAAAGAGTATAAGAAAGGCAATACTGGCTGATCTAGGTTCTGAGGTTAGGAACAGATAAAATGATTAGTGAATATAAATCAGGGCAGGTGAAATAGACAAAAGGAATTAAGGGGTATGAACTTCCCAGTTATAAAATCAGTCATGAGAATATAGTGTACAGCATAGAGAATATAGTAAATTTTATATAATGACAGATGGTAGGGGCAAGATTTATTATGGGGACCATTTAGTAATTACATAAATATTGAATCACTATGATGTACACCTAAAACTAATAGAGTATTGTATGTCAATTAAAAATCATAATAACTAATATACAATAGTAAATAGTAAAACCGGGATTGAAAGTTAGTCAGTTGGTGCAAGAGCTTGTGTTGCTGACCACTAATAGAATAACATATTGTACTTGGCATTTGCTATTTACTTAGTACTTATTTCCATCATCTTTTTAATCTTAAAAGGTAAGAAGCTCCCTAATTTAATATATATATGGCCCTGGAGTAATTTTCAATTTTAAACAATTAAGAAAATGGGACAATATATGTAGCAAAATAGTGAGAAATGGAATTCAAATCTCAGTTTTTTGCATTTGAGCTCTGTAGTTTTATGAAGTTAACCTCTTTGTACCTAAGATACATTATTTATAAAATAAGGATGAGACTAGCACTATTTTCTAGGGGCTATATTGAGAATTAAGTAAAATTATTTAAATAAGGACCAGTACTATGCCTGGCATGTGGTAAGTTTCCCATAAATAACAGTGCCCCTTTTTGTTCCTGGAGAAATGTGGGGAAATTGTGAAAGAAACCAGCTTATATTCTTCTGCTAGGAAAACACTTAAAAGGACATGATGCTAGGCAAACTTATGAAAGTTTTATGCTCTTTAGGATCTTTGAGCAAAATGCTAAAGCAGTCATATAAAAATTTTAATTTAGATAGAAATGTTAACCAGGGCAATGCACTGATCCATAACAATATTGCTGTGCAGTGTCTACTGGGTTGTGTTTGGGAAAAGTGAGAGCTGAAGAGTTTCTCAAGGACCTTACTTTCTCCAGCCAAGCCTAAGGGTCTGACTGGTGTGGAATAGATAGGGAAACACCATCACTGAAGATCCTGAGACAGTTTGAGTTTAGGGGCAAGGTCTTTCTTCTAAAAAGCTCTCTAGGAGATTATTACGGACAATAAAGCTTAATATGTGCTGGTCTCTGAAATAATTTTTCTAAGTCCTGAATAACCTTTTTATTAAAGACAGAGAGGATACTTACTGAGTTCACCATTAGAAAAGCAGCATTGTCTTCTCATTTCTCCCCCTAGGGAACAGTATTCATATGGGATCATCCTATATAATAAAAGCCTAATATGCAAATTGCCCCCCTCAACTGGGAGTTGGATCAGGAGTTGGACTCAGGGGCAGGGCTGGCTGGCCAACCACCCATGGTCCTTCCCCTCAGCTGACCCCACCTCAGTTGGCAACAGTGGTGGCAGGAGCTGGGGAAGGGAGGCCCAAGCCAGCAGCCAGCAGCTACTAGGGACCCTACCTGTGCATGAATTTTGTGCACTGAGCTTCTAGTCTATATATATATAAGGCTAATATGCTAAGTGTCCAATCATCTGACTGGTTGCTATGACACGCATTGACCACCAGGGGACAGACACTCAACACAGAAGCTGCCAAGCTGCAGTGACTTGGCAGTGGTTGTATTCGGGTGATGCATCTTGAAACCAGAGAGGAGGGAGACCAATTCCTCGAGGGGCTGCCTGATTCCAACTTCAGCCATGGGTTATGATATTGCTGGAACACTGTCAGCCAGGAATCTGGTTTACTGCCCATTTGCGTTTGCATTCCACACACTGTATGACAGGAACTTTACAGAGGCCTCTCTCACACTCCAGGACCCCTTGGCAGATGTAGGTTTCAGCCCGATCCTTGCAGGTCAGGTGAAGGGACCACACCTGCCAGAGGGACCCTGCTCAATCCGCAGATGCCAGGGAGGGATCAAGGGAAGCTGGCTTCAGTGTGTGTCTGGTCCATCTCACCCAGTCTGAGAGCCTCACATTACCTTTTTCTTTTCATCTCCCCAGAATTTTCCTCTTGTATAACTGGGGAAGAAAGTTTAGGGAAAACTGAGTTGAATGTCAAAGTGGTTCCAAACCATAAGCCAGAGACTCAGATTAGGCTAGGTTTAAATCAAAATGAACTTGATTTAAAAATAGAGTCAAGTTTGATGTGGGCTGAGGATTCTTGCCTTGTCTTCATTTCCAGCAGAAGGTACTTTTCTTGTGTAATTGATGGATAGGCTTTGTGACTTGCAGATTTCCTTCTATTTTTTAACTGTTGGTTTAGCTGTTACTATTTTACCAATTCCCAGATCCATTCTCATGCCATCAATAATGCCAGCGAGCAGCTGTGTTAAAGCTGAGACTGTCTCCTGACTTTACCAGTCTTTGAGGTCACCATCTATAAGTAGTTCAAAGGGATTCTGCTTCCTTTAAGGTCTGATGTTTCCCCCACCTGTTACACTAAGGGCACTTCCCAACTTCATTTGCTAATATAACTCTTCTACTTTCATTTCTTTGGTATGTTTTATTCTTTTTTCCCCAATTAAAATTATCATTTTTGTGTATTATTTATCTAAGCTAAGTTCTCTGATTAAAATTTCTTTCTGAGACTATATCATGCACCCCTGATTTTTATATGACTCTCATCTAGTGGTTCAGCCAATAACCTTCTCCTGCCTTGTAAAGATCAACCCTGGAGACTTTCCTTCCCCAGCTATTCTGATGTATTTCAGTCTATAGGTAAATTTTACATTGTCAGCATTTTAAGATTTCCAAGTTTTGTTCCTTATGAGGGAATACAAAAAAGAGAGCCAGAACACTAAGAACACATAAGAACAAACACGTATAAAGTTTTGATGTTGCATCAAATCTGGCACCAAAGACCTGATCTGGTGTCTATGAGTTTGATATCAATTATGACATTTTGATGTTCTAAATCAAAGATGTGGCTAAGATCATAGTTACCGTGGAGACTTCAAAAAGAAGGGCTGACCTTCAGTGAGTTCTTTATAGTATCAATGAAAGACATATGAAAAAGAAAGGCATTTAAGAGGCCCAATATTTTACTCAGAGAATTTCTTTCTACTAAGAATTTGTGAGGTCCAGGTTTATAGTTTTTGTGCTTGATACTTTTGTATTTTTACTTGTCTAATAAAATATCACATAAAATTGCTATCTAAATCATCCTTTTCTTCAATTATAACCTTATGAGTCCAGGATCCATGCGGAGGTTGGTGAGGAGTGGGTGGAGGGCTTTGTGTCTTGTCCCCCAAATGTGCCAGTAAAAAGAACCTAAGCTTTAGGTTACCCATGATCAGTGGTATCTAGGGTAACAATTAACCTTAGTGCTACCAGCTTCCCTGGATTCGTGCTCATGTTTCATTTTTTTCCCCTAGAGTGCTTGAATTTCCCTTCCTTACTTGGAAATCAACTTCATTGTCAACAAAAATATCTATATAACTGCGTATAAATTCACACAGACAGACATAAATAATTATTTAGGTATGTAGAGGAAGAGCTTTAGTTCTTCTGTCTGCCATGACACCAGAAATGGACATCCTCCATTTAAATATCTTTTTGACATATCACTTCCAATGATTTCCACTGCCACTAATCTCATTCAGGTTCTCATTTGTTTCCCTGCCTCTTTCTTCCTTTCAACAATTTCTACTACAGCCTGAGCATCTGTTCTGAAACACAGATCTGTTGGTGTCAATCACCATTGTTCTGAGCTAGAACTACATTATTTAATATGGCCCAGTGCTCTGAATGACTTAAACTATTTATCTCTCCATACATTCCTATCTTACATGAACACATATCCAACCCCAGAATGTTTGAGTCTGCTATAAAAGTTGCTGCTACTTTTGAGGAGGAATTTTTTTTATCTGTGCTTTATAAATATTATTTTATCTGATCCTTGTAAAATCTTATTTAAGTATTATTATCATCATTTTACAGGGAGAAATAGAAAGGATAAGCAACTTATCCAAAGTCACAGAGCTATTAATTGGAGGACTTGAGATCCAATACCATTTTGGCTGACTTCAAAGATTCTTATATTAATTGCAGATCCTCTTATACTTCCTTTCTTAATTCTTGGGCTTTTGTTCCTCTTCCTAGAACACATCTAGTTCTTGCTTCTCCATCATGCCTTTTTTATCCATCAGACCTTACTTGTTCAAGTGCCTTTTTTAATGTGCCTTTTTATGCTGTCATATCTCAGTTTTATATTCTTCTTCATTTCCCTTTAGACTCTAAGCTATGTGACAGCAGAGACCAAATCTACCTTGTTCTCAGTGGCCTCTTTAAAACCATGACACATAGTTTTCTAAAAAATCTCTCATATGCCAACTCCAAAAATTCTTATATAATTTAAGAAAAGTTTTTTTGTTTCCTGGTAAATTAAAGCATGGAGATATTTATTTATTTATTCACTTATTGTTTCAGTTTAGGAGAATCATTTTAAAGAGAGTTCTGATTTGATTTTCTGTTTTTAGGATAAAGTTATTTCCCCTGCTCAAAATTTTATAAATATAAAAATGGAAGTTATGTATTAAGAGCAAGTTACTTAATAAGCTCATACTGTGGTTGTTTAATTGCATATTAGGCAAGATTTCCAACCTTTGTTATATTCTGAGAGAAATATGAATTCCATAATTTGAAAATCTAAGCATTATATTCTGCTTTTGAATCTTCACAGAATCTATTTCTGTTCACACTATTGCTTGATTAAGGATTCAGATAAATGTGATTAATGCATTCTTGCCACTTTTATGAGAATAAATATGTATTTTCATCAGAAAAATTTACAAATGTTTGTTAATCTCTTTTAGACATTAGTACTTCATTTGCATTTTATTTTGAAAATTTTTTCATATTATGTACTGCTTTCCACATAAAATATGCAGTGCTGGATGGAATTTACCTTTAGAATTTAAGAAACATTTTTCTTAAATAAAAGCAGTTAAAAAGATACAAGCAAATTTATAAATTCTTTTTCATTTTCATTGTTTTTTTCTAGTAAATTGAGGATATATATATAATCTCAGACCCAGAAATTCACTTCTAATTATATATTCTACAAAAAGACATACTTAGACATACTAGAATATATATGTGCAAATGCCAAAGCATCCTTATTTATAATAGCCAAAAACTACAAGCAAATAAAATATTCATCAGCAATAGAATGGGAAAGTAGGTTGAGGTATACTCACATAATGGATTACTAAAAACAACTAATCAGAGTAAACTACAGATATACCTAGCAAGTTCTTTAATAAGCCCATACTATGGAATTATAAAGTTCACAGCAGGCAAAAATGAATTATATTACTTAGTGTTGTGTTTTTCAGGTGGTAAAACTATAAAAAAAATAGCAAGGAAATTTATTACTGTAAACATTACTGGATAGAGTGGGAGGGAAGGCATTATAATTGGGTAGCTGTTGGCAAAGTTCTATTTTGTAACCTGGTGGTAGTTTCATAGATGTTTGCTTTATTATAACATATTAAATTGTACACTTATGTTTTCTATACTTTTCTTTATGTTTTCATATTTCACAATAAAAGGAGGATGGGACTACAATAAAATTTCATTTCTGTTTGCTTTAAGCACAGAATATCATTGAAAGATGAAGTATACTTTTCTATCAGCATGTTAGTTCACACTCACTGCCAGGAAAGAAATACCTTTATTGAAGGGGAAAAAAGATATAGTTTGTTTTGGCTAAAGAGTCAACTTTTTTTATTAGCAGGTTGTATAAAGTACCGTTTTGTGGGTTTTTTTTGTGTTTTTTTCCATTTATGACAATAGACTAGGTTGAGCAAGTAAATTTTGTTTTTCCTATGAATAGTGGTCAGTTTTGCAAAATAAGACTGTAGAATAGAACTTTGTTTTTATACAAAACTAACATGAATAGTCATTTTAATGCCTGATATTCCTTTTGTTATTATTATGTTCTAAGAAAATCTGTAATTCCTTCAAACATGAGGAGAAACAGTTTTGACATCCTTATTTCATCAGCCATGGAGTACATAGAATAAGTTATAGAAGAGTCATAATCATGTATGAATGATGTGGTGAAAACCTTATACTGCTTCTTGCCTTTCTGTGGGATTGAAGAACAAACCTACTAATCTATTAAATAAGTTCTAACTGACAAGCAATTCTGTTGTAGTTCACAGTGCTTAGACATAGGAATATAAATTAAAGATGATATGCTTTCTGTCCTTGGTAACTATATTTGTTTCAAATCAATTAGGCTTTGTAAATTTTAATATTTTAGCTGTGGTTCATTCAACTGTTCCAATTTATTTAAAAGAAGCATATCGTGGACTCCATTAAATTTTAACTATTTCCTACATCTATAGGAATGATAACTTTCTTACTCAATAATAGATGTCTGAAATGATTAGTCCCTCAGTTTACATTAATCTGAATGACAAACATGTGTTGGGACATCTGAAATAGTGTCAACAATAAAAAATAAAGTTAAAAAAAGAAAAATGTTTTAAGATAAAAACAAAAGGACATGATTTAAGAAGTATTTAGAAAGTTTGCCTGGAAGGAGAGAAGGAAATTACATATTTAGTTTTGGACATGAATCTTTTTGATAGCTGTGGGACATCCAAGTAGAGATGTTGGGTAAAAAGTTAAATATATAGCACTGACCGAAGTTCATAAAAAAGAGTGTTGATTTATTCCTTGACTTGGATTTTTCCACATGGAGATGGTAAATGAAGCTATAAGCATATAGAGAGTAAGTAAAGCTACAAATGATACTCATCAGGTAGAATGTATAAAACGATAAAAGTTAGGGGTCTAAGAGATAGCTCTGAAGACACTAGTATTTAGGGAAATGGCAGTGTCCAAAAAACAAACAACAAACAGAAATTGTATTATTAAAACAAGGATACTGTGTTTAAAGAGAAGGAATTAATCAGCAGTACTGGGTCCTGTAAGTGAAATAAAGTAAGAGTGAATTTAGAAACAAAGTATTCATTTCCTGATGACCTTAACAAGAACAGTTTCAGGAAATTCTTGGTGGTGATTTCCAGATTGCAATGGGTTCAGGAATGTACAGTAAGTGAGGGAAGGATAAAATAATGACTCCAGGCTACTTATTTTTCAAAAGGAAAAGATAGGACAGTAACTAAAGACTGACTTGAGGATGATGTTTTGAAAATTGGAGAGACTTAGGAAGAGTGAAATAATATTATTTGAAAAAGAGCCAGTTAAAGAGATAGAAATTTGAAAAAATAAAAAAGAAAGACAGGACTTTCAAGGAACAATGGCCCTTTGAAATTCCAAGATGGGGGTGGAAGGGTTGGGGAGAATTCACAACACAGGTCAAAGATTGGCCTTATGCATAAAGAATAACATCTCTACATTTGTGATGGAAGTGTCAGAAGCAGTGGGGGCTGATGTCCCCATTTGCTTGTACTGCTCGGATTATGGCTTTGTGTGTGTGTGTGTTTCGGGGAAGGGCAGTGGAGAAGATAATAAACTGAGAGTAAAAAGGTAGCTGGAGATAATAACTACCTTTTATTTTAATGGGAAAGAGACCTAGGGAACTAAGAAAAAATTGATCTAATCTTGAGGCTTATTTCAGGAAGGTATGCTATAGAAAAAAATTTGGCAAGGACTTTGAAGCAAAAAAGAGGTTAAAGTGGTGGACCAGAGAGTCAAAATCACTTAGGAATTAGATTGAACTGACAGAGACACACAATTTTTAGATTTAAGGTTTAAAGATCTTAATTAGTTTGGAGAATGTGGGTGACTGAATGAGACCTAGAAGGCTAATAATTTATGTTAGAGAGAGAAAGATTTAAAATTTTAGAGATGGCTGAACCTGGTTTGGCTCAGTGGATAGAGGGTCTGCCTGCAGACTGAAGGGTCCCAGGTTCGAATCTGGTCAAGGGCATGTACCTTGGTTGCAGGAACATCCCCAGTGGGGGGCGTGCAGGAGGCAGCTGATCGATGTCTCTCTCATCGATGTTTCTAACTCTCTATCTCTCTCCCTTCCTCTCTGTGAGAAATCAATAAAATATATTTTAAAAAAATGTTTTAAAATTTTAGAGATGTACCAGTTCTAGGTGATAACAAGTTTGAAATATGTGCACAGTAATGGATGGCTAAAATGGAGAGTGAGCAGATCTGCCATATTGGCCCTTAGTCTTTTATATAGGTTTTTCACATCTTTATCTCAAAGTATTTGTTGGTCCCTTTTACCTTCACCTATAATATACAATTATTTCTTTATCTGTCTCTTCAAAATCTACTCAACCTCATGAGTCAAGACCAACCTCATTCACGCCTTTTCTCATTATCTCACTCCACTGGGATTACTTCCTATTATGAATGTACAACATTTCCCTCACTGGCCCATATGAGTTACCAGGATGTGTTACAAAAGCTGCATTTCCTACCATTCCTGTTGTTTGGACTGGCATCTCTTTGCTGATGCCTCTGCCTGTCTGGGAAACCTGACACCAATTCCTCTGTCTAGCCCAAAGAGCTCTCTAAGCTAGATGCCCTCTCCTCTGTTCTCCTAGTTCCCTATGCATACATCAATTTTAGCACTGACTACATTGCGTTCACATTAAACTTTAATGTTTTATTTCTTATAAGCTTATATACCTTTAAATAGTTTTTAAATATTATTTATTCTAGTGCCAAGTACTATAATGGGTACGGAACAGGGATTCAATATACATTTGCACAGGAAAGCCATGTTCAGTCAGTCACTCAGTGGCTAGGTGACTTGGACAAGGGAAGTGAGCTTTCCCAGACTGTCTTCTCTGGAAAGAGAGAGGACAGCCACAGAGATGTTGAAAAGTTAGGTGAGCTGCTCAGTGGAGGGAAGCCTCCAGTCCAATGTGTGGCAGGTAGAAAACTAGAGTGAATGTTTCCAACTTAATTTTAGTCTACTTTATGCCACTTGGTATTTTTTAACTGATCTTTGATTATACCTACTCTTATTTGACATTTTTTCAAGAATATATTAACTATATGATGTCTATCCTCAATTTTAAGTATATTGGCTGGGTATTTTATATTACCTAGCATATATTTCATATATGAATACATACTTATGAATAATAATTATTAAATATTACCAAGAACATGAATTACTTCCATAGATTCTGTTGATGTCCTGGCTCTGAGATAAATGAGGCAGGATGATTAAAATGTTTTTTCTTTAAAGAAGGACAGAGCTACATATAAATATAACTGTATTCAATGACACAAATTGACCACTAACTAAATAGGGTTTGAAATAATGAATTAAAATTTGTATACCAAAAACAGAATTCTGTTTTCATTCAGTGACTACAAGCTAAACTGTATAAAGTCTAGTCTATGTCATTTGTGGTGCAGGAAAATTCTAATCTGGGCTACTCTCCACACAAGCAGCCAGGAACAGCCACATGAATTGAATGACATCAGATATGCAAATGCTTATAAAACACCTGAATCATTAAATCTCTTTCCTCTATCTTTATAGGAATATTCTGGCATTATGTAGACATAGCATTCAGCTGCACATTATATTGAAAATTAAAATAGACAAAAAGCCTTGATATAACCTACATCAAATAGTGTTGTTTTTCTCATACAAATATATATATATATATATATATATATATATATATATATATATATATATTAAAGTTGTACATTTAACTATTCAGGGATTTCCTGGTGAAAGTAGCAATGCCTATCTCTATAATTTATGTCTTATTATACAGACAGAAACTGAAGCAAGAAAAGAATGCCATAGAATAACCTAAGAGTGAATGTATAGAAACATTCTTGTTTCTCAGTTCTAACCACTCAGAAAGGAGGCAGGCACAGTTCTCACCCATCAAGTCCATTCCTTTATTCTGACAATTTAATATGACACTGATCAGGAAGTTTTGAGTAATATGCATGTCACAACCTCAGAGTGGAGAGCTGATTTGACTTGTCTATTTGTTTGTACATATTTTGAATTTTTTTAAATGACACAATACAACTTGAAAAAGAAACATTTGATTGCAGGAGTTCATATGTACTCTTTAGATGTTTTCATAAACCTTCTTCATCTATATTTTCAGCAATTTTTCTTGGACGTCTAACAAATATTGAAAATGGTTTGCATCTCCTGCTTACCCTTTCATAAACGTTCATGACACAATCCTGTGTAATTTGACACCTTGGAACTTTAAACAGTCTCAGAATCTTTTGGACCTTCTAGCCATCATCAATTCACATAGTGTGCCGTAAATCCAGCTCAAAATAAACAACACAGATGGAATCGAAGCTTATAGTACAATGTCAGCAGTATCCACAGATTGACAGAGCTAGTTAGGCTGCCAGATGCACAGAATGTTGTTTTATCCACTTGTTCTTTATAACTGGACTTGATGGAGTACATCAGTGTCAAACTCCTTGCTGGTTTCCACACGCACACGCACAGAAACGCACCCGCATAAACACGTACATTCCTGTGCTCTATATCAGCGGCACCATCTGCTCTCAGCTTTACATGTGGTAGCTAACTAACTATCCTACTGTGCCTGGGTCTCACCGACTGCTTTCCCTGGAAACAAATGACAACAGTTTTTATCTTGTGCCCTCCTTGGCATTATAAAATAAGGCTCTTAACATTTCCATATGCATATATTTTACATGCATTTTTTAAAAATTCTGTTCTCTGTTTTATTTACTGATTCCCTAGAGAATGGCAATATCTCTTTTTATATCTCCCCTAAATTGAGATTTTGCCTATGAAACTTCACATACTGAGATTGTTTCTTCTAACCAAGGTTTACATAAAAGCAATGTATATATAAAAGCCATGGACCCTGAAACCAGTTTGTCTCAACACACTACTTTGTAGGTTACTTAATATTACTTGTAAATGTAAAACAACGTGGGAGTTCACTAGGGCAAGGCACCCACTCCTTTCCATTATCCTTCTGTAAAATTCCACTGGAAATAATGGCCATGCTGGAAATGTTAAGATGAAGGAACAGTACAAACATGCAATATTCTCATACCTAAGTATGGAAAGTTCATGGGGTTATTATCCTGTTCCCAAAAGCGGAACTTTTGCCTTGACCTCTTTGCCATATCATGTGAGATATAGGACCTATAGCATATGAAAAGAGATAATCATATTTTTAACTGGTAAAATTCAATTGTAATGTCTTTTCAAAGCAATACATCCATATTAACTGGGAATATGAAATGTCCTAAGAAAGATGTAGGAAAGGAAATAGAAAAAAGATGATCCAGTCTCTGGCCATACCAAATATCTCTTCCTGACCCATTTCCACGTCTGGCACCTGTCTCTATGACAATCTCTGTAGATCTACGGAAATTATCTTTACCTTCTGGTAACTAGGTAACATAATCTCCTGGAGGATAGCTAATTACAACCCACCATAACCCCTCATACAGTAACTGTTAAATTTTTCATTTCTTTCAAATTATTATGGATCAGTGGAGAGGGTATTGATTTGATTCATTAACGGAATCCCAGTCTGTTCCAAGGTTAATGATTACATGTGTCTCAATTACATCCTTAACAGGTTATACTGTATGATTTGTTTTAACTGCTTTGTATATTGTGTATCTTCCTCAGCTGAAAAGGCTCTTAGCACTTTAGGATTTAACATTTCTTTCTCCTCCTCTTCCTAAAACAATAAACTGCTTTGATGGAACATATTGAGGCAGGACCAAAAAACAAATTGCAAAGGCTTTTTGCAGAATTCTCTGAGAATCGTAGCAGTACCGTTTATGTTAGTCAGGTAAGCAGTCTGCAATTCATTCATATTTAAAATGTTTATGTATGTGGAGCAGGAGGTTGATCCTTTCTCTTGATATTTTATACCATCCTTCTTAAGTAAGAGGCACTTAAAAAAAATCTTTGACCTTAGAAAAGTAGAAGTCAAATGTGTATTTACAAATTAGCTGTATTCCCTTCAACAGAAGCCAGGCACATTTTAACTGCTGTAAAGAACCAAAAGAAATTTACATAATTCAAAATACCATATTCATGGGGCATTTTTTTAAGGAAATAGTAAGTCAAATGATTAGCAGGTACACTTTGCATATTGGCCATGGATAGTGTGGCAGGAGGATAGAGAGACCCACTGCAGGGACCCCAGGCCAGAGAACATATCTGTCAATTAGAGGACAACACGGTAACTTGGATAAGCAGACACTTATTTATTCTAGCCCTTCTAATTCCTTTGCCTAACCCTTGCTACTGCTTCCGTCCCTACTTGCCCCTGTATATTCAAGCCAAGCAAACTTCCACTGTGTCCTGAACTAGAATTGAGGAATCTAAGGACAGACTTAATCTTGCTTTCTTTTAAGGAAGCTCTGCCTCTCGCACGTTGTGTTTGAAGTCCATAACAGGAGCTACGTTTTAATGAATGGCATCACTTTTCCTATCCACTTGTATTCTGAACAAGCTAAGCACTAGACTCCTCTCCTTTCTGGAACCCCCAAGATTTTGACACAGTCTGGGGACTCAGAAGCCAAATGGGAATCATCAGGAGGAGAGACTTCAGTTATACAATCCATTAAATAAAACAATAGAGCCTGCAGCTGAGCTATTAAAAAGAGTAGAGCAATTTTTATTTCAATGGCTACATTTTATTTCCTCTTCTGAGTGACTGTTAACAAAGGGCCGCTGAAAGGACTGGATAAAAAGCAGGCGTCAGATGCAGGATCCATGAGTTAAACAACATTATTAGATACAATTTCATAAAATCTAGTTGCTTTTTTGCTACTAGAAATCATGTCCTTTTGTCAACTTGTGGTCACATCAGCACTTCTGCTGATATAATTTGCTCCAGCTGCAGAGCATAGCTGGCCTGCAAATCAAGAACCAGAATGAGGACAGGCAGGAATAACTCAATGGCTTGGATAATGTGCAAATCACTACACTTCTCGCTATTAGTCTACTTTTTTTCCCCCAGAATATTTGGAAGAGGAAAGATTTATCCTTTTTATCTTTAGCAAAGCAGCCAATCAGCCACCCTCTTAGGAAGTGGTTTGTGGGGTTATCTTCTGAAGCCTTGCCCCTCTCTGCAGGGATGCTCTGTAATCGTGGCATTATGTATTTAAAGCAGCAGCACTCAACTCCCTTAGCCCACCGTAAAACTGGTCCTCTGAACACCTAATGTCAAATAGCTCCTGGTTTTATTCTCATCCCCTAAAAGAAGTTCCTCCTTAGATTTAAAAGTATTCTTAAGCACATCTATTAATTATTTTTGGATTTCCAGTGCTTCTATCTGACCTGGAATGTGCACATTTACAAAATAATATTCATCATTCTCATGTCAACAAACTGTTATAAATGCCGCAACTCCAGACACAAAAAGACCCAGTCAACAATGAAATAAAATACTACTTACTGACTTTGGCATGAGTAAAAAATGTTGGAGGCTTAACTGGTCATTCAACATCAAGCTTCAGACAGCTCTTTCGGTTTGATTAGAAACTCTATTGATTTACATTGGAATCAATTAGAATTGGATTCCAACCATTTCAAATTCAGCTATAATTGAATACCCAACCATCACTCATGTGAAAGGAAAATTTCTAAATAAGAGCAAAGCCTAAGTACTCTCGCATAGCTGAGGAAATCATTGTATCTGGTGAGCAAATAAGAGAGCACAAACAATAGCTTATACAGCTGGAACAGCTGAATCAGTGTCCCTGATAACAAGAACAGCTTATCGAGGGTGCAGAGGCAGCACCAGCCTGTTCACCAATGCAAGGAGCTGATATTCTCTCTTCATGCCATGGCAACCTTCCAGGGCCAGGTGCAATCATAACTGCAAACACATTATATGATCTGTCACCTTCTGAAATTCATTGCTGCAGCAAGAATCCACATACTATATATGCTATGCTTGTAGTATTTTCCCGTTTTCTTTATAAACCAACCTGGGACATTTTATGACTACCATTGTTCTAGAGAGGACAAAGAGAAGTCATGTGCCACGTACCTGTGGCACCAAATGTGTTTTCCTTTGGCAGAATTGCAGGGGGTGGGGGGAGCAGATCTATCCCACGTTATTTTTTTCTTTAATAGCACATTGAAGAGGTGAATTTATCAAAACACATAGGTCTGTTTCGTTCTTAGATTAGAATTAACATAATAACCCTTTCAGAATGTATGTGGATAATTTATTTGCATCCTGAATGTTTTAAAGTTTGCCCTTGCTAGCTACAGGCCAGTGAAGCTCATAGGCTCCAGTCTATAGAAGTGAATTTTAATTTCTGGTTGGAGTTAATGAGAACTGATCGTTCACATTTTTCACATGTATAGTAGGCACACTGTTATTGTTGTTCACTCTGGGAGTGTGACGGAATTATGGCTTGTTTAAAAGAGAATCATATTTCATTATGATATTGACTAGTAAATGCACTGTTTAACTATTATATCAAGCAACTATCTTTATTCAAATAAGTGAAAAAGGAAATAAATAAATTGTAAGATTTTGTATCCCCTTGGGAAAAATAAAAGCAACTGTTAACAGAAGAAAAAGGTTTTGCAAAGTGAAATTTGACATCTGTAATCACATTCTTACAGTCCTGCCCTTAACTGGCACCCACACAGGTGGGACTAGATGCAAAATGTTGTGCAAGGAAGGAAGCTGAAATCTATGAGGTGGCTCTTTAATGAGAATCATTATGTTTGTTCATAGCCAAGAATAAGCCCTTCTTTTATCATCGTTAAACCATAAACTTGTTGTAGTAGTGAGCAAAATGTGTGGGACATTTTTAAATGAAATGCTCACAGACATGCTTTTAGGTCATCAAATTGCTGCTGCTTTGTCAGATCTTAGATGCTCCTCTGGTAGTCTGGATAAGGAATAGTAACAAAAACCAAACAATACGAAAGTGTTTCAGACTCTATCTATCATTTTTTAAAAGGGGAAATTTACTCTGCCCACATTGAATTAGAAAGAAACTGTTCTTTCTAAAGCCTCTCTTTATTTATCATGTGGATTGCTTCAGTTGTAAAAGTCACATATCGCACAGAAGAATATGTATGACATTGAAAGGCTACTACTGTATCAATAATTTGCTTAACAGTATGGTTCCAAAATTATTGTAGTTGGAAGTTGAATCATCCCACAAATATGCACAGAATCTTTTTAAACATTGAAAATACTGCTATTTAGGTCTGTTTCATGAGGTGTTTACCTAGTAAGAGGAAGCTAAGTTCAAGTATTTTCATCCTACTGGATTCAAAGAATCATAGTTCAAATATTAATATCCAGTCCCTTACCAGCTTGTGTGCTATTTTGTCAGTTGCATTTGTTGGCAGTTGGCCTTCCTTGTAAAAGATCAAGATTTCTGCAACAAAATTTCTGCATAGATTTTAATCTTACTGCATTTTCTTCCAAGTCTTCATAACTCATATTCTGTTATATATGCCATAGAGTACCAGATGATGATGGAAGAGAGAAGGCCACATTGGAATATTTTTGAATATTTGAGGGTTAACAGAGATAGCAAACCTTAATGTATCACAAAACTATTCAAGCAAATTTAATTATAGAAGTAAGTCTAAATGAATAAAAAAATAAGGTAAAAGGAGAAAGAAAAGAAACAAACAAGTGTGGAGGGAGGGAGATAAAGAGAGGGAATAGGGAAAACATAAAACCTTGAAACAATTTCTGTCACTTTATCTGCTGTTTTGTCTGCTTTAAACAGATTAGTGAGTCACTCTCTTTTCGTTTTGTTTCATAGAAAATTCTGTTGACTTAAAATACTACTGCCAACATAGACAGCAATACCACAAGTATAGTTTAATGACAAAAATATTTAAAACAAAAAACAAAAATCACTTCAGAGCTGTTCATGTTATTGAGGATGCCTGAATATTCACAAAACATTTCCAAGGACTCATGAGGGTCTAGGAGCCAGCTGCTTTTCTGTGCACTCCAGTCAGCTCTGCTTTGATATGCAGGGTCATGCAGTCTTTGCTTAGACAGCCGATAAATGAAACCAGTGATGGTGATTATTTTCAATTTTTGACATGGGTTTTTCTTAGACCAACATGTATTTATATATTTATAGAAAATTCACACACAAAATAATGTATGAGTACTATGTGGTGGTGTCATTTCATAGATCATGAATCTAACGATTCTAATGCATGTGCTTGTTATTTGTTGTCAGTGGTGCTTGTTTTCAAGTTTGGATTGCAAACCCCATAAAATGGGGCTAACTGAATTAATACTCAATATACTTGGGATAAGGTATGTGCTATATGAAGCAAGTGTTTATGGAAAATGTTGGTTCCCCTGCTGGATTATGAGGCTGACTAAGTCACAGATTGTGTCCTGCTTAGATATGCATGTCCTGGTGAACAGCAGAGTTCTTAAACATAGCAGAATGAGTGAACATTTGCAGAGTTAAAGTGGAATCTGTGGTGGCAACATGGTAGTTTTGACAATTCCCTGAAACAAACATACCTGATAAATAGACAAATCTAACATCAAATGGATTAAAGAAAGTGAGTTCATACCTTTTTAATATATATATGTATTTTTTAATTGATTTTTTAGAGAGGTAGGGAGAGGGATAGAGTTAAAAACATCAATGAGAGAGAAACATTGATCAGCTGCTTCCTGCACACCCCTTACTGGGCATGTGCCCGCAACCAAGGTACATGCCCTTGACCAGAATTGAACCTGAGGCCCTTCAGTCTGCCGGCCGATGCTCTATCCATTGAGCCAAATCAGTTAAGGTGAGATCATACCATTATGTTAATAGATACTAATTTTTTCCACTTTTCATTTTCAGATATTTGTGTACTTTCAATGATCATAGCCCTTCTAGTGATAATAAAATTGTCATCCGTTGGAAGACACCCTGTTCGAGGCACTATGGTTGATCTTTTATACACATTATTTTACTTCTTGTTACACCAACACTTTGAAATAATTATGTTTTTAATGAGAAGGCCAAAATCCAGGGAGATGTTGAATGACCACTCATAGTGTGTATTTCGCTAAAAATGGCCTCCCACGTCCTAATTTTTAGAATCTATGAATGGTACCTTATATGGCAAAACAACGTAAAAGGATATTTGCAGATATGATGTGGTTAAGTTACAGATGTTGAGATGGAGAAATTATTCTGTATCATCCAAATGGATACAATGACATGTAGCCTTAAAAAAGGGACACAGGAGACTTTATACAAGAGGGAGGATAAGAAGGAAGGAGAGGCCATGGACAAGTAGAGATGGAGGCAGAGATTAGAATGATGCATCCACAAGCCAAGGAATGCCAACAGCCACAGGAAGATGTTAAGAGGTAGGGGACAGATTCCCTTAGAGCCTCCAAAGTATTACAGTCCTACTGACAGGTTGATTTTGGCCCAGCAATACTGATATCAGTGATATTTAGGCCTCCAAATCAGTGAGAAATTAAGTTTCTATGATGCTAAGTCAGCAAGGTTGTAGTAATGTGTCCCAGCAACCTTGGGCAACTAATACGTAGTTATAGCATTTTGGCAGGAACAATATTAGAATCTGAGCAAAGTACATTAGTATTCTACTACTGAGTTACAAATTGCCACAGATGTAGCAGCTTAAAACATCACTTGCTTATTATCTCACAGTTCTACAAGTCAAACTTTCAGGGGGGCTCAACTGTTTTGCTTAGGATCTTACTAGGAGGAAGTCAACATATTGGCCACTTTGGAATCTTACCTAGAGGTTCTGAGGGGGATCACCTGGATACATTTGGCCCAGCTGGATAATCTCCCCATTTCAAGGTCACCTCAGTATCAACCTTTGCCATGTAACATAATCACCAGGAAGTGACACTGAGACAGAAGTCATGGATGCCGACTCAAGCAGGTCTCATGACTCTGAAGCCCAGGCTCTTTTGTTTATCATACTGCCCTGCCTTCCACAGCACTCTCTCTCCAGAGGACTTGGGGAAACACCCACAAAAGCTCACTAATGAATATAATGTCTATATGAGGAACCTGTCGTTGGAGCCAAAATCCCTTTGCACCTGTTTCTAAGTACTGTAGTCATGGTAACTTGCAACACTAGTTCATGTCTTATACATGAAGTCTTTCCCAGTTTCCTGACTGAAAGTCTACCCAAGCAATAGGGTGACTCTCGGAGAAACAACCAGGAGTAGAGTCGAAGGGGTGAAAGATAAGATTGAGGGAGATAGCTGAGCATTTACCAAGGCACCCACAAAAGTAAGATATATAGTGGCCCCTAGTTGATAGCCTGGTCAGATTCCTCGATCTTCTTTACCTAGGATGTGTGCTCCACCTTTTGTACATTTTGCTTGTAACATTTCTCAGAGGATTTTCCTGGGGTTACTGGAGCCAAATTTCTTTTGTGGGGAGCTGTCTAGAAGTGCTCAGGAGTTTGTCTCCCTGGAGTGACTCATAGACTGTCCATAAAGTGATACAAAACCCAGGTGACTTGAGACGTGACAAACTATCTTGCAGTTTATGCTGTACAGCTTTTTCTGGAATCTGGCTGAGCCTGGAATTTCACCTGATAGTGCCTCTTTTCTTAGTTCTCCTCCTTCCCAATTCTGAACTCCATTAACAGTTTCTCTAGGGAGCACTGCCTTAATAAATCACTTGCACTTGAATCTTTGGCTCAGGATTTCCTTCTGGGATTACCTAACCTAAGACATGAAATGCATTTGGAGCACTTTTCTGGAGCCAGAAGCATGATGGGATGGCCACCATAAAAGTCTCTACCTGGTAGGAATGAAAATTGTCCAGGCTGTTCTGTACAGGCAGTGAATATAGCCTGGTCATTATTTGGCAGCCAGGCTCTCTATTGTCAATTGGATGCCTCTCCCTAGAGTGAGAATGTGTGCTCACATACAGGCTATTTGGCCTTTCTTAGCAAATGCTATTGAAAATCTTCCCTTGAAAAGTAAAACTCAAAGACCTCCCTGGCATCTCTGGGGGAAAAAAAAACAAAAACAAAAAACAAAAAACACCACTGTTGTCCTTGACTGGCCACTATATTGCCTACAACTGCATATGGCTATCTTCTGGCTCAGACTTGCTATTTCCCAACATATATACATGTAGTGATTGATTAATTTTAAGTGTCTGAGCAAACTACAATAGTGAGTACATCAATTCAAGGTTGAATGAGTTTATGAGGAGTGTTTTCAACATTATCCTAGTTACTTCAAATCTGCCGTTGATTCGTGAATATGAGTACAGATACAAGATGATAATCCAAAGGTGGATCCACTGAGTATTCTAAACTATACATTCAGGGACAAGCAGAATCAGGATTCAAGATGAGAACTAGTGTAGAGAGCAGGATGTATAAAATGATGACAGGGTTTCTCTCATTAGAAAATACAGGAGGATTGTAGTTACGAAAGCACAAGGGAGGACCCACCAGCTATATTTGGTTAGCGTTGCAAGATTTTCATCCTGGCACCCTCATGTCTCTTAAATTAAAAACAAAAGCAAAGAAAAGCCTTTTACATAGCAAAAGGGATTTCTCGGGTGTAATTAAGGTTTCTAATCGGTTGACCTTAAATTTAGGGGATTATGCTAATAGAACTAACCGAATCATATGGTCCCTTTTAAAATGTCCCATATATCTATAGCCTGTTCGTCGGGGCCCGTGAAAGCTGGTCTAAAGCTTCCAAGGCCATTCTTTGTGACCAGCTCAGTTCCACAGAATGAGTTTATTAGCTGAGGAGTGATATTTTATCACTGTGTTGCCCAAAGTAGGTTATCATTATATACTAGTTAATTGAATGAAATTATGGGCTATATATTAACATTTTCAATAATTGATTTTTGCATAAAATTTCACCTCGTGAAGAGTGCTGGGGGATGCCCACTAAGCATAAGGATGGGCAAAAAGAACAGCTAATTCTATTTAGTGAATATCTGAAAATACCACACTCTCATGGCAACTTGTGAATGTCCTAAGATAGAGTTCACTGCAGGTTACCAAGGCAATCTCCTAATGGGAACCTATCCTTTGTGGAGGGTGAGGAATATGAGAATATTGACATTATTCTAAAAAACCTCTAGAAGGTCCATAAACATGCCACTCTACAGCTCATATTTACCAATTTTTTTATGTCACACCTTCTAGTAAAATGCACGAAACTGCAAAAAAAAAGTTATAAAACAAAGTCTTTCTTATAAAATCAATTAAGTAGATCATAATAAAATTACCAGAATTATAGTGTGTTAATTATTAAATAGTATTAAATAACTTTTGACTAAATCTTCCAAGTACTTATCATCATAAAGATTCACATTTTCTGTACTACATCATCATTTGAACACTAGACAAGGAAAACTCTCAGAATTCAAAATTTGGTTTTAATGAATTTAACCAGATCTGATAGTAAAGGTAATTTAATGGAATAGGCAAAGACTAGGAGTCAATATATCTGCCCAGGCCCTTTACTTACCTTAGGCTTAGTTGAGTAATTTTAACAATTTATTCAAATTAAAATTATGCTAGTATATTGGCTTATCTTTAAGGTATCTTCGTTTTATATAGTTTTTAACTTTTATCTTATAGGAACTACATTGCAGTGGAACAATAGAAAAGCCATGTTTGTCAGACATTAAATTTTAGGGGTATGATTGTATTTCCACACTATATATGCAATCTATTCATTTAGTTAATTATTTCATTGGTTCATTTTGTTTTCCCTTTTGTCTCTATCACCTTATATAGATCTGCTTGTTTGTATGTAAACTTTTTAAATGCTTATTATTTATATGCCTGTATTATTAATCTATATAAATTGAATTGTATTTCACCTTTTATTGTGTGTATGTTTTTTTAAATTTAGCACTGTTTTTATGATCCATCTACTTTGCTATTTGTTCATTTGGTCAGCAATTTATAACAGCTGCATAGTACTCCATAGTATGTATCAGTCACATTGTGAATACATCCACTCCCCTGTGAAGGACACTCAGATGTCACTAACTGATAAAAACAATGCTGCAAAGGACACTCCTAAACATTCTATCAAGTACAAGACAACCCCTACAACAAGGAATTGTTCATCTGAAAAGGTCAATACCAAGGCTGAGAAATCCAATTCAGTCTTTTTAGGTTATGTAATTAAGTTTCTTTTTTAAAAAAGCCAGCTTTTTATTTTTGAGTTCACTGTAGAGGAGTCAAATATGAAGAACAGACATATTATAAATATGGCTCCTTCCTTCTCAAAGAAATTTGTAGTCAAATATTCTAGTTAGACTTTATTTATAGTTTAAATCAGCATCATAAACTTTTTTTTAAATTTAAATAGCCAGATCACAAAAAAATTTCAGGCCTTTCGTGCCAATTTCTCAATTCCATTTATTCTTTTGAATAAATAGACAAAATGTAAATGAATGGACAAGACTGTGTTCCACAAAAGATTATTTAAAAAAACACAAATTGGTAGGTCATATTTGACTGGGACATAGTTTGCTAACCTCTAGTTTGAAGATACATTTAAATAACATGAGAAGTAATATAAGATATATAAAGAAAGTGATATAGGAACCAAGAAACCTCCCTCCCTTTCTGTCAATTCATCATCTATAACTTTGTCGATTATCTTTGCTTTATTTACTTTAGGTATGATATTTTTCTATTGTAATTCTGTTTCTTTGTGGATATTTTATATTACTTACATATAATTAGTGAAGAGTCCCTCCACTAGATTATGAAATTGTGTTGAACTATCTTTATGGCATATAATGAGCCATATATTGAACTTAGATTTTTTTTGCCATAGCCTTCTCTATAAATAGATTTAATACTATATCATCATTTTTCTTAGAGAATTAGAACATTTTCCTACTCAGCTAAAAACATTGGGAATCTAAAATCAGGTACGGTGAACATTTCAGCTTTAATTATAGAAGATAATGTCTAAGAGAACATGGAAACAAATTAACCAGTATGCTAAGGTATGGAAAGTTAATGCAAAGATATATTCAAAAGGAAAAATATGCCTATTATTCTTTGCTATATATGAATTTAATGTTTCTTGAAATTTTGATATGAGGAAAGTGCATTAGGGAGAGCCTCTTGTCATATTAGTATTAAGGTAAAAGATCAATACTAATAGCAGCATAATGGTTTTCAACTGGGGTGATTTTTACCCTCCATAGGACATTTGGCAATGGCTGGATACATTTTTGATTGTCACAAATAAGGGTGGTACAACTAGGATCTAGTGGGTAAATGCAAAGGACACTACTAAACATTCTATAAGGTACAAGACAACCACCATGACAAAGAATGATTCAGCTGAAAAGGTCAATATCAAGGCTGAGAATTCCACTTCAGTCTTTTTAGGTTATGTGTTGTTTCTTTCTTCTTTTTTTTTAACCAACTTATTTTGAGATAACTTTAGATTTACTACATACAATTATAAATATGGATATAATATAATAAATATATACCCTTTACCCAGTTGCCACTAAGGGTAATATCTTGGAAAACTAGAGTTCAAAATCACAACCAGGATATTGACATTGACATAGTCAAAATACAAAACATGACTATTACAACAAGGATTCCTCATGTGCCCTTTTATAGCCACACCTACTTCCCTCCAAGCCAAGGCCACGTGTTGTATACTACCATTCACATGAAAAGTCCAATGTATTCATATTCAGAGACAGAAAATAGAGTCTTGATCACAAGGTCTAGAGGGAGAAAAACATAGGAGGTGATGGCAAATGGGTATAGGGATTCTTTCTGAAATGGGGGAAAATGTTGTAGAATTAGTGATTATCATACAACTTTGAAAAATATACTAAAAGCCACTAAACTCTATTACTTGAATTATATATCTTAAAGTTGTTTCAATTTTTTTTAAAAAGTGAAACAGTCATATTTGTGTTTGCTAATATTTGTTGGGAATATTTGCCTCTTTGTTCATTACAAATATTTGTATATTTTCTCCAGGTATTTTCTGCATCTGTTTTTGCCATCAGGGTAATGCTGCCCTCATAAAATAAGTTGGGAAGTGCTTCTCTTTAGAAAAAAAAATTGAACTTATTGGGGTTACATTGGTTAATAAAGTTATATAGGTTTAAGTTGTAAGATTCTATAGTATATCATCTGTATATTGTATTCTGTGTTCACCACCCTAAGTCATGTCTCATTCCATCACCAATTGTGTCCTCTTTATTCTCCCCAGTCTTCTTCCACCCCCATTTTTCTGTTAATGACCATAAAGTTTTCTGTATATGAAATGATTTTATTTTTTTGAAATTATATTTATAAGTTTGGTGTTATTTCTTCTTTAAATGTTTGCTAGAATTTTTCAGTAAAACCATCTGGACCTGGAGATTTCTTCTTCAAGACAGTTTAATTATGAATTAAATTTTTTAAGTCCCTCGGCCTGGCCTGTGGGGTCAGGCTGAAACTGTCTCTTCGACATCCTTCTAAAGGTCCTGGATTGTGAGAGGGCACAGGCCAGGGTGAGGGACCCCACCAGTGCATGATAGGGGCCAGGGAGGGACTCAGGAGGTTGGCCAGTGGGGAGGAATCATGGGAGGGCTACAGGGAGTGTCTACCCATATGGTTCAGTCCTGATTGGCTGGACCCCAGCAGCAAACTAACCTACCTGTCAGAGTCTCTTCCCCCTGCTGGTCAGTACACATCATAGTAACTGGTTAACTGTCTGTTCCCTGGTCATCAGTGCACACCATAGTGAGCAGGTGAGCGACCTTAGAATATCATTAGCATATTACACTTTGATTGGTTGAATGGACAACCAGACACTTAGCATATTAGGCTTTTATTATATAAGATTTCAGTTATCTGTTTTAGCTCTGGTGAGTTTTGAGCATTCTTTTCAAATATCAGAAATGCTTTTCAAGTAACTGTTCCAATTAATTGAGATTAGCAAATTAAGTACATAGAGCTGTTTTAGATTTTCCTTATTTTTAATATAATAATGTAATTATAATTATGAATAGTAATAGAAAATAATACAGTATCTGTAGTTATAGCCTATCTTCATTTCTAATGATAAGTCTTATTTTTCTTGATCAGTCTTGTTCAAGGTCCGTAAAGAATAAGTATCAAGTCTCATTAACTTTCTATATTGTTTCATGTTTTAAATTTCATTTATTTCTGCTTTTATATTTATAATTTCTATCATTAACTTCTTCTTGTTTAGGGTTAATTTTTTTTTCTAATTTCTTTAGGCAGAAACTTAGGTTGTTGATTTGGGGTATTTCTTCTATCTATATTTTCTATTTTATCACTTAAATATGACACCAAGCAATGTTTTAGCTACTTAGTATAAATTTTATATGCAATATTTTCATTTTTATTTGGGTCAAAAAAGTTTCTTATTTGACTTCAGACCTCTTTGACATATGGATTTTTTAGAAGTATTATTTAATATCCAGGTGTTTGAATATTTTTCATTTATTCCTAATTTAATTTCATTATGTTAAGAGAACATACTTTGTATGATTTAATTCTTTTTAAAAGGGTTGACATTTATTATATGTCATAAGGTGGTCTATTTGAGTGAATGGTCAGGTGTTAAGAAGAATGTATACTCTTCTATTATTGAATAAACTATTCTATAAGTGTATATTAGATCCAAATGATTATGATGTATCTAGACCTACATTTCTTTATGTTTCCATGTTTGATGCTTACTGACTTTATTAAAGCTATAGATTTCTATCTTTCACCAAATTTGAAAAGTTTTAGTCATTATTTTTTCAAATATTTTCTCCTCACCACATTATCTTTCTTCTCCTTAAAGGGACTCCAATGTCCTGAATAAAATTTTTGGTATTGTTCCAAGGATCCCTGGGGTTATGATAATTTTTTAATTGTTTTTTCTCTTTATACATGAAATGTGTAATTTCTAATGATATCACCAAATTTGTTGATAGGTTCTTTTGACATTCTTATTCTATTTTAAAACCCATCCAGTAAGCTTTGTTATTTCCGATAGTTTTAATACTAAAGTTGCTATTTGGTGGTTGTTTGGAATTTCTATTGCTTTGCTGATGTATTCTTTCTTTACATTCATTTCAAGTGTGTTTGCCCTTCCCTCTTGCATCATTTTCATAATAGTTATTTCAAAGTCATTGCCAAATAATTCTGGTTTCTATGTCATCTATTTGTTGGTATCTGCTGATTTTCTTCTCCCATGACATTTGAAATTTTCTTGATTCTTAATAAGCTGAGAAATCCTGTGATCTGTTTTGAATATTTTAAATATTATGTTATGATAGTCTGGATCTTTGTTAAATCCTTAGGAGAATGTTAATATTTTGTTTAGCCAGGCAATCAACTCAGTTGGATTCAGGCCACAATTTCTAACTAGCCTTTTGAGGGTTGTGGTTTTACTGTCAGTTCCATTTTCAAAGCCTTTGAAATGCTATTTATATCTGTCCTGTGTTTGCTACACCCAGTGGCCAGTCTGAGATTGGTAGTAGTCTATGTCTTATTTCAGGTCCCTGAGATCTTAGTATCACGTTTAGGGTCAGACACATGTATATAAAGTCAGGAGTGAGCTTAAGAGCATAAACAATTTCAAGGATCTCTCTAAATGACTCCCTCTCCATTGATATCCACAGTACCCTATGGCCAGAAAGCTGGGGATTTATTGATCCTTCTCTGTTGTACACATTACATTACATGCAGGGCCAAAGAGCAGGAGGACAGAGAGAGGAAAACTAAACAAAATTTGTCCAGCACACATGGGACTACAGAACCCAGGGCAAGAGAGGAAGGTTATTCTCCCTCAGAGTAGTAGAGGTGTGGGCCTTCCCTTCACTGTGACACTGCTGCTAATAGGACACTCCCCTTTTACCTCTCAGGCCTGAACTAGAGGTTTGCTTTTAGAGCTCTCTCTGATCATGCTGACGCCCACTTCCAAGTTTTAAGATGAGTTGAATCCAGACCTTATGGACTCAACTGGAAATGGGGTGACTGGAAGTGGGGGGAAAAAAGGTAAACTTACTTCCAGTTTGGTTATACTTCAAAACTCTGGTCTTCTACAATTGGTCTGCTATTTACTCTTCATAGTCCTCAGATGGCTGCTCAATGCTTTTTTTTTGCTAGGATTTATAACTACACTTACAGACAAATGGTAAAGTGTGCTTACTATCAAATCTAACATCAAAAACATGAGTAAGTTTGAGAAAAACATTACAACCATGTTATAAAAAATAATCTATACTAATAAAAGGGTAATATGCAATTTGGTCATGACGCCCTCACAGTAACAACCAAATAGCAGGCTGTGTGGGGCGACCAGGCCGGCAGGTAGGTTAAGAAGGGACAACCAAACCTACTGAGCAGCAGGCTACATGGGGCGACCAGGCTGGCAGGAGGTTAGCAAGGGATGACCAAATGACTGACCAGCAGACTGCATGGGTGATCAGGCCAGTGGGGACCAGGCCAGTAGAGGGGGGCAGTGAGAAGCAACTAGGCCAGCAAGGCAGTGCAGTTGGGGGTGACCAGGCTGGCAGTGTGTGTGTGTGGGGGGGGAGCAGTAACGGGTGGCCATGCCAACAGAGGGGAATAGTCAGGAGCAACCAAGCTGGCAGGGGGAAACAGTTGAGGGCAACCAGGCTGGTGAGGGGACAGTGAGAGGTGACCAAGTAGGCAGGAGGGATAGTTAGTGGCAACCAGGCTGGTGAGGGCAGCAGTGAGGGGTGACCAGACTTGCCGGAGTATAGTTAAGGGCAACCAAGCTAGCAGAGGAGGGCAGTGAGGGGCAACCAGGCCAGCAGGGGAGGGCAGTCGGGGGCGACCAGGCTGGCAGGGGTGAGGGGGAAATTAGGGGTGATTAGGCTGATGGTGGGGGCATTTAGAGTCGATCAGGCAGGCAGGCAGGTTAGCACTTAGGAGCCAGTATCCTGGATTGTGATAGGGATGTCCAATTGCTGGTTTTGACCCAATTCCTGGGATTGGACTGAAACCAGCAGTTGGACAGACATTCCCCAATGGGTCCCAGATTGGAGAGGGTCCAGGCTGGGCTGAGGGGACTCCCCCCCACTTCCCTGTGCACAAATTTTATGCACCGGGCCTCTAGTAAAAATATAATTACACTCAGTTCCAACTCAGTCATTCAATTCAAGAAGCATTTATAGAAAAATTACTGGAAGCCAGGCAGTTGAGTAAGCACTACACGGTACAGTACTATTTCATATGGTGTCAGAGACAAATCAGTTGTATGCCAGTGCAGAAGCCAAGGTACAATAGATTCCTGGTTGTTAGCATGAAAATTGCTTTACTTGGAAAGACCCAATCATATTCCTCATCTTACCTAATTATAGATTTGTATCCTTAACTCAGTATGCAGTTTTGTTTATAATATTTAAGAAAAAAGTATTATTTTGACAGATTGATAAGTTATTTCTTTAAAATTCTGTTAGGCCTATTTTTTTCATCAAATTATTGAAAAGTATCTGTATTTTCTCTCTCTAGTCATGGATCTCTTACGATTTCAATTATATATTCAGTAGCTTTCTTCTCCAGGAGTGGGTAATTGAGACACACTTTTGTCATATCACTAAGTATTATATTCTTGAAGCATTTTTAATATTATTTATTTATTTACTATTTTTGTGAGAAACATTATCAAATTCAACAAGTGAACAGGCTTTAAGTAGTCATGCCTATAAAAACCAGACTGCAGATAAACAAAAGCCTTAAGAAAACTTCTTATGGGAAGCAACAAAGATTTCCCTTCTTATCAGTACTAATATGTTTAAAGATGAAGATTATTGTTTTAATGAAAAGAATTAATATCATTCATATTAGCAATTGATGAATTGGAGAGACATAGTAATATTAAATAACTTGGTGTTATTGCTAAGTTTGGCTGCATTAAAATGAAGCTCTGCCCAGAGTAAGTATATCAGAATATGTTAAAACAAAAGTCTAGGCATGCTTTAAAAATAAAATATACATGCCTATAAATGAGTAGCTCATTGAAGTGACAAATGCCATTCACCATAAATAAAAGGTAAAACTTTTCCCAAACTCTTCTCTGGAGTGAAAAGACACTAGAGTCAGATGGTTCACAATAAAATTCTGGCTCA
This sequence comes from Lasiurus cinereus, assembly GCA_011751065.1. Taxonomy (NCBI): domain Eukaryota; kingdom Metazoa; phylum Chordata; class Mammalia; order Chiroptera; family Vespertilionidae; genus Lasiurus; species Lasiurus cinereus. The sequence goes on from JAAGEH010002531.1 coordinate 31,574,890, forward strand.
TACTCATTCTGTCTTTGGAATCTTGGCAAATTATATTGTTCTCTAAATCTTGTTTTGTTTGTTCTGTCTATAAGTGGGGATAATAATGTAATTTACTTTATAAAGTTATTATGAGGGTAAAATAACATAAGAGGACGATGTATTGAATAGCGCAAAATACTTGGTAAATGACTGCTATAATTATCACTAATGGAGTTATCCAATATAACTCAGTATTTTTTGTCAAAAAAGGATAATAAATCTTGAAGTGGCAAAGACATTCTCTGGGGGATATCTCTCAGTCACCTATCTGGCAAAGTATTTTATTTTTCTAGTTTTAAAAAACATCTTTCTTATCCTCATGGAGTAAGGTCTGTGTGGATTTGAGATTTTCATAATTCCCTCAATTAGAAGATATGCCATCCCAGTGAAGTTTGTCTTTGTCCATTCATACTACTCTGGTAATGCATGTTTATCCCATTTTTTCACTCATTTATTCAATTGACATTAATTGAGGCTACCAAATGCCAGGCACTATGCAGGATACTGTGAATTAAAAAGATAATAACAGCACCTGTCTTTGAAGGGCACCCAATCATTAGCAGAAAGATAAACATTGACATTAAAATTTCAGGGGTGTGCTGAAGTCATCTTGTATCAGCTCATGAGAACCAACTACTAAAATTTCAGGAATTTTTCCTGCTGATCATTAAACACTGACATAACTAAAATTTAAATGATATAAATGAATAATTCAATAAATTAAAATGCAGGTAATAAATAATCAAAACTTATCACTTTATCATTATTTTATTGCACTTACTATTATATATTATATTATAAGCTTGTTGCATGCATGGGTAGGGTCCCTAGGCCTGGTCGACAATCAGGGCCCCTTGGGCCTTCCAGCTGCCAGTTCAGGGCCTTCCTTCATCCTGTGCTGCCCCCTGGTGGTCAGAGCACATCATAACAAGCAATCAAACTCCCAGTCTCCTGATGGAACTCTCAAGGGGTTGCTTTGCATATTAGCCTTTTATATATGTAGATGTATTGGTTTTATATTATGGAAATCTAACATAATGCTCTACCATCCATCTCTTCCCAATTCCATGCTTCATGATTACTGCTTTGGTCACTTAAAATAAGCCATAGTACAGTATTTACACCATAGAAATTGGTAAACATTACAAATTAGGACTAGAATTATGTTTGTTAAACAGTTACCAGCCTAGCAATTCATTTAACTATGTCACACTGTGATATATTCATCATCAGAGAGATATGCATAAGATGCTCTAGCAATACATATGAATTGATCAATGAATCCTTGACTTTAATAACTAGATATAAGTTGTGAATATTTTGATACTGGGGAACAAGTAAGAAATTACTCCAGGGCTCAAATTTTCTTTCACTTTCAGAGGAAGCTTCCTTTGGTTTCTTGATTACTTCCATCCTTCAGTTCACTTTGTATGTGAATACATAGTTTTATAGCAGAATTCCACAAAAATTTAGAAGTAAATCCTTAGGGTTACTGATGGAATTATTGTGTTTTATCTCCATTCTCTCAATCACTCATTGGATTCTTACCTGTGGGAGCAAACTGCCAAGGATACTTTATGGAATTGGCCTGAGAAAGAATGCAATAACCTGCCAGAGAGGCATCCTAGTGCATCCATGTATTCCAAAGTGCTTTCAAAAATATTAACCCACCCTGATCAGTTTGGCTCAGTGGATAGAGCGTTGGCCTGCAGACTAAAGAGTCCCAGATTCAATTTCGGTCAAGGGCATGTACGTGGGTTGGGGGCACATCCCCAGCAGGAGGTATGCAGAAGGCAGCGGATCAATGTTTCTAACTTTCTATCCCTCTCCTTTCCTCTCTCTAAAAAAATCAGTAAAATATATTTTTTAAGAAAGAATTTTAACTCATGATATGACCAAAATCCAGACCTTTCTCCAAGCAAGAATTTACTCCATGGTGGTCTTTTACTGGTCTTCAGGAACACTAAAGCACTTAGAGAACTTAGAGGGATTACTGTGGGAAAAGTATGACTAATAGAAAAATTAGAACCCAATGTACTTATCGAGAGAGTAAACCCTCTTGTTAACTAGTCTCTTCACTTTGTTTAGTTTTTCTTAGCATTTCTTTTGCTTCCGTTCTGAGCAAACATCTTGATTTCTCATATCACCCTTCATTTATATACGGTAAAATCTCATGATTATTTGATGTTCAGTGAAATGAAGAATAAACAAATAAACAAAAAAGAGTTTTCATCAATTACTTTTTCTTTTAGATGAAAATATGTTTTAAATAGGACCAATCTCTACTTTTGAGACTTGCCACCTAATAATGAATAATAGTTAGTTGAGATTTTACTTATATTGGTACTAGAATTCATTCATTGAACTTTCTTGAATAAAAATAAAATCATAGAATTAGGAATTATGATTGAGAAAGAGAATTTTATAAATGATGAAGAAACTTGTCCTTATGATTACATTTAATTCTGGGCCTTTGGTTTAAAAAAACTGTCTTTACTATCTCTGTTTTAGAAATTGATATAGTACAATGTGATAGTTACTTTTATTTCTTTATAAGCCCACATCTTTCTCAATCATATATGTGTGTGTATGTGTGTGTTTGTGTATGTGTGTGTGTGTATATATATATATATATATATGTATTATATATATATATATATGAAAGTACACTTTATTTTTTATTCAATTGTTACTTTAGCAGTGTCTGCAATTAAGAACCAGCTCACTAAATGAACTGTAATTATTGCAAATTGTGGTAAGCACCAGTAATTAAAATGTTGCAGTAATGCTGGCCAGCTTTGCTAGATGCCCTTTGAGAGTAGCATAAAATGATATTATGTCTTTAACTGGTGTTTGTATTACAGATGAGAAAACCTGGAAATGCATGCCTTTAGAATCTTTTGGCTAAGTCTTTAGAGCATAATGTAAAGTGGGGATTAGCAGTTATCCAGTGAATTCAAACTGGGAAGATAGTCAATTTGGTTAATTCCATAGTGAATGTGGCTTTTTCTTTTAAATGTGCAATCTTTAGGACATAAACATACATGGCTTCCCCATGAGGGGAAAATGAACAATAAACTCTAATCTTTTCTTTGTGTTTGCGAAATACTAACAGTGAGCCTTCTGGGTACAAAAGCAAGACAGAACTCCTTCAATACCCACCCATCTTTTGAGGATCCTTACCCAGCTGCTACCCTCAGTGAACTCTCCAGCTGTGCAGTCATTTGGCAGAGTGCACTGTTATGCATAACTTAAATGGTGTGTGTGTGTGTGACTCCAATACAACTGGTGAATACAGATTGTCCACACAAAAAAACAATTTCCTGTTTCCAAGTGAAAAACAATGGAATGGATGATTTAATAGTTATGAAAAAAACCTAAATTCAGTTTTGCATTGACTGAATCCATCCATCAATATATTAATTTTCTTTTTCTTTTTTTTTTAACTTTGCTAAAGGTGATTCAAAAAATACCATCTGATTTACCAAAGGTTTTGACTTAGAGAAAGTTATGGTAATGTAGGTGAAAATGTAAAGAAATACATATAACTTTGTATAAATAGTGCTAACACATAGGTTCTATGTTCCATAATATTTAAGTACACTGAAGCTCCCTAAGGTCCTCTGAGAATTATAGAATAAAAAATAAAGTGTACTTTCATATATATATATATATATATATATATATATATGTGTATATACATATACATACACACACACACACACATACACACACATATAAGGAAAATGTGGCCATGTAATAAGATGATGGACAGATATTGCTACTCTAACATGCTGAAAATAATCTCTGCAAAAACACTTCCATTGCTAAATCCATGGCCAGTACATCTGGTCCTGGCTATGACAGATTACTGGATATTGGAATAATTTTTCTACTATAAACAACTGTGAATCTAGGCACAAAACAAAATCCAGACTGTAAAACAGACAGTATAAGGGTTTGATCCTTGAGAAAAGGAAACTACATTCACCCCAGCTTAGCATTCACCCCAGCAATCTGCCTGAAGGCATTTTTCAAAATGTACCACAGAGAACTACAGTCCAAATTTAAAGCCCTGGTCTCCCCAAGCAGAGGGAAGAGAGAAGGGGTCAGGGCTGCTGAGGTGGCCAGAATTGAAAGAGTGGGATAGCAGAAAGCAGGGAGCACCATAGAGAAGGAACCTCAGACATCTGTATAGGGTTCTGTTTTTGTCTTTGGCCCAATAGTAAGCTGTGCATACACAGGGTAAAATGAGACCCGGAAAACCATAGTAAGGGACTGGAGGATGAATGGAAACTGTAGAGGGTACCCAGTTCTGGAAGACTTTGGAGTTTCAACCAGTCAGAGTGAAGACATGTGTCTGAAAATCCTAGTCATTTAGCTGAAACCATAGAAAGGCCATAGCTTAAAAATAGCACAAGCTTAGGACCATTTCAACAATGTCTAAAACTGAGCCTCAACAGAATTAGTTTGAGCTACCAGCAATTTAATGCCTGCTAGAATAAATCTCAACATTTTTAAAAGACAGCATAATTTAGACTTTAAATAATATAATGGTCACAGTGCCCAAAATTCAATCAAACTTTATTGGATATAGAAGGTGGAATTTTAAAATGTGATTTATAACTAGGAGAATGAGTGAACAGAAACAAACCCAGATGTGACACAGATGTTGGAATTAGCACACAGTGACTTTAAAATGGTTATTGTAAATATATTCATGGGTTTGAAGATAAAGGTTATGTGTGAAAAGAAGAAAAATCTCAACAGAGAAATATAAACTATGAAAAATAGAAATTTTAAACTAAAAATAATATAATTGAAATAAACATCCTAAATGCATAAGGTTAAAAGTAGATCAGGCATTTAAAAGCTCAGTTCATAAAAACTATATAAATTGAAGCACAGAGAGAAAAATCACTGAAACTCTGACTTCCGGCACAGTATCAGATGGTCTTATATGCATATGATAGGACATGAGACAGTAAACAGCAGAAGAAACCTATAGAGAAAATAACTGAGCAGTGGTCCCTCTGTGTGGGAAGAATTGACTGGGCAGGGTCATGAGGGAACTTTTGAAGAAGATAGAAAAGTCCTATATTTTGATAAGTGTGTGTGTCAGAGAATTGTATCTGTCACATCTCATTACATTAAGCTCTTATGGTCTATACTTATCATTGTTTGTAAATTATACTTCAATAAAAAGGGGGAAAATCCAATGATTAGTCAGTATGATTAAGCATTAAAATACTGGCAATCACATCATAATTTGTAAAATCTTATTTATCATTAGCTGTCAGTGTGACAAATTATTAGTTTCGTCCTCTCCTCTCCTCTCTTCTTCTTCTCTCCCCTCTCTCTCCTCTCCCCTCTCCCTCCTCTCCCCTTTCCTCTCCTCTCTTCTCCTCTCTTTATCTTCTCCCCTCTCCTCCCTTCTCCCTTCTCCTCCCTTCCATTCTTCTCTCCTTCTTTTCCCTCTCCTTCCCTCCCCTCCCCTCCCCACCTCTCTCCCACTCTCCCACTATCCCACTCTTTCTCTCTCCTTTTTTTTGAGTCGCTTTAGGTGACCCTTTTCTTCGCCCCACTGTTAAATATTGATGTTCCTAAGTTTCTATAGTTAGATTTCCTTTTTTTTTAAACCATTTTATAGATTCTTTTAGGACCTAGAATATGATTGGTTTAGTGCAGTTGTTCAGTGTTAGATGGATGGATGGATGGATGGATGGATGGATGGATGGCTAAATAATGAGTACTCTCTGCTTTACATTAATTCAATTTATGTGTCAGATAGTCTTTCAGGGGCTGAAGATACAGCTATGAACAAAGCAGAAAAATGTGCTGTTTTTTTAGTGTTCACATATTCTAGGAATTTATCCATTTCTTCCAGATTATCCAATTTGCTGGCATATAGTTATTCACAATAAAATAATGTCAGATAAACAATCTAACTTTACATTTAATGTTCATATTTTATTTATGGTCAAGTCTTGGTTCACTACCAAGTTCAGGCTCACATAATTTCTCAAATAGGAGCATACCTACCTTCAATTTGTACCTTCTAAGTCACTGCCAAAGCAAAATTGCTAATATCTACATCTGATTTGTTACTCCTTTATGGCATCTTTTTGAAATTTAATACCCATAAGTTTAGAACACTTTTTGATATATTCAATCACATCTCTACCTTAATATCTCATTCTCTAGTTATATAAAAACATTTTCTATTCACCTTTCTTGCTGTATGTCTTTGCATACGTGATTCATTCATATCCTCTCTCTTCCCACTCTCCACCTCAATGTCTTCTTGAAGAATTCTCCTTACCTAATCTTCATAGCTACTTAAGAGATTTCTTGACCACCTTGACAGAGTTAAAGTTTTCTCCAAGTTTCTTTTCAACAATCCCCTAGTTACTTGCATATACATTTTTATCCGTAAACTGTAAACAGAACATACTGTGGACATATAAGAAAAGATATAGTTAAAAATTAGAGGCCTAATACCAAATGAGGCACTGGTGGTCAAAAAAGATTCTATTCAGAAGGGACCAGACAGAATAATAAGATATATACAAATAGAAGTGCAACCTAGTGTTCAGTAATAAAATTGCCAGAGACAATTATCAGCTACCAAATCCATAGCCATCAGACTGGATTTCATTCACACTCAGATGCCACAAGCAATTGTATCTTTCTGGGGCTAAGTATAGTTTAAAATGGGTTGTCAACCAATAGCCAGCTAACCAAAATTTACACAGAGATAGTCAATTATTTAAAATATAGGAACTGGAGTACACTTTTGCCTTCAACACACACACACAAAATTATCCTGGTTGGTGTGAATTAGTTGGTTGAAGTATTGCCCCAGACACAGGTCAGGGCATATACCCAGGTTGTGGGTTGTATCTTTGATTGGGAGGCAACCAATCAATGCTTTTTTCTCATATCAAAGTTCCTCTCTTTCTCTTCTCCTTTCCCTTCCTCTCTCTAAAATCAGTAAGAACATATCCTTGAGTAAGGATTAAAACACACACACACACACACACACACATTATGACAAATTTGAATTCTCTTCAATCCTTAGTAGACTAGAATAATGCTGTATCCATTTAATCAATTGCATGATAAGAGCAGCATATGTGGGCTGGTTTAAGAACATAGACAGATACCTTCTCTAAAAAGGTGCTTGTTATATTTGTTATAAGTCTGTTTCTCCTTTTAGGCAGTAAAGTCCTCAAAGGCCTTGCTAAATTCTTTTCTGTATCAACTATTAAACATGGCTGATTGTAAGCACTGAAAATTCTCTTTTAATAATAAATTAACAGTTTTCAGTGAATAGAGCAGTATTCACACAAAGTATTCTTTAGTCCCTAAGCATGCTTGCTTTGTTTGAATTGTGATGGATTTGTTGCCATGAGAACATTTTGCCAATTAAAATTTTGTGAAGAAAATAATCTAAAGATGTCACATCCAATATCAAACAAATAGATCATCTTAAGATGAAAAAAATAAGTTTTGTATGGCATAGATAAATAATTCTTTATTCTATATTTTTCATTTCATAACTGATTATTTCAATATCATTTATAATTGTTATCCAAGTATATAAAGCAGTTCTTTGCCCTTGATCAGTAGAATGGACTTGCAACATATTTTGAGGCATTTTGTGCATGCTATTTGTTCTATGGAACACTGATTCAAGTGGACATTAACAGATGCACCATGAAAGAATATGTACAAGTTTTAGAAGCACAGCCATCCTGATCTCTCTCTCTAGAAGATTCACAATACATATTAATATATTAATATGGTCTTATGGGGAGAGAAGGGGGTTTTTAATACAGAGATCACAGCCAGTTTATAACAAAACACTTACTTTAGGAAAAATTAATAACCTTTGGGGCAGTGCTTCCTAAAGCTAAACATTTAAGAGATTATTTTCTAAAGAATAATAATTGTCTTCTTTAGAAAGTCATAGAACCAAATTTAGTAAAAGTCTGATAGGTTTTAGGGCCAGAAGTCGTAGATTCAAATCACCTAAACCAGTTAAGATTGTCATTTTGGGAAAATTTATAAAGACTGTCTCACAGTTATAATAAGATGCTCTAAAATACTATTTTATTTTCCTTGCTTCACAGTCTCCTCCTATATTCTGATGATGGACTAAGTGCTGGACCATGGGCCCAGCTGGGGTGATGACTCTTTAAACAAGTGGTAGGCCTGGCTGGTAGCACCTGTGCTTCTGGGGAGCTAGGTGGGTAGTGATATTGAGACTAGGCAAAAGACAAGTGGGGAAGTGGTTGTTCCACCCACACATTCTCACGTGTTGCAAAATGCAGCTGGTGAGTATTCTCTCAAGAGAAGGCCACTTGCATACCAATGAAAATAACTCCTAGATTGGTTTGGCCCTTGTGCCTTCATTACTGACCCCTAGGCTTGAGAGGTCACCAAAGAGGAAGTTCCCTGCTTCCTTCCCTGTGAAACAATCATTAAATCTGCCAGAAGAGTTGAGGTCAATAATTTTCAAATATTATACCTGGAGGTTTCTTTAGGCTATAAACACTGTATCATCTGTAACATTTTTTCCTGTATTAAGTTATCCAAGGACGCCCTAACTGGATCGGTTCAGTGGATAGTGTCAGCCTGCGGACTGAAGGGTCCCAGGTTCAGTTCTGGTCAAGAGCATGTAACTTGGTTGTGGGCACTTCCCCAGGAAGGGGGTGGGAGGGTGCAGGAGGCAGTTGATCCATTTATCTCTCATTGATGTTTCTGGCTCTCTATCCCTCTCTCTTCTTTTCTGTAAAAAAAAATCAATAAAATATATTTTTAAAAAATTATCCAAGGATTTTTGAATTTCATAAATTTATTTACAGATATGTTTTCCTCAAAATTTTAAGCAGGTGAAGTTTTAAACTAAAAGGCTTTTGTAACAGTTTCTACATTTTGCTTTGTCTTAAGAAATGATTAGCATGGAAAAGGGTGTCCTGATTAAAATGGAACTTATTCTCCCTGAGAACTAAATACCAACACACTGTAAGCCTTCTCCCCATCCCACCCAACCTCTGTGTCCCATCCCTAGCCCATGGCAAAGTATAAACCAGAGAACATTCCATGTAAGTTATTTTGCTTTAGGAAAAAATCCCCTTGGTCAACTTTCCTTACAAATCGAACATGCCTTCATAAAGATCACAGCAAATTGAGGAATTTTCTGTGATCTTTATGAGGATCCTGCAGAAGATTGAAAATTAAATGTTTAATAATAACACCATGTTTTTCTCTTGAAAGTCTGAAGTAATGACATAACTTATATATTTCTAGGGAGTAATTCTGTAGTCAAACCCAATGTCAGATAATTGGTTGGTAGGGTTAGATGGATGCCTAGACTGGGGAGGCACATCGCAAGCTTTACTAAAGGTAAGGTAAAACAGCCACCTTGCTCACCACTTATTTCTCTTTTTTTCTTCTTCCTTCCCTCTCTTCCTCCCTCCCTCCCTTCCTTCCTTCTTTTCTTTTTTTCCCTTTGGGTAATGAGAATATGAAGTAGTTCCAGATGGTTAGCAAGTGGCCAGACTCAAACCAGTTGCTAAGCTTGCTGGCATCCAAGAACCTGCTTAGTGGTGACATCCAAGTACAGATCCCCACAGTCCTGCTTTCTGGTGAAACTGGGGAGAACAAACCAACAATAGAGAATGAGTACTGTAATTTATCTTGGAGGCCATTTAGGTTGTTTATCCTAAACTACATTTTGATTCCAGTTACAGTTTAATTATGAGTATTTGTTCTCTAACAGAGACTAAACAAAGGGTAACTATTTTCTTTTATCTTTTTCTTTGTTATGAAAATTTCAGTTTCATGTTTGCCTCTCCTCTCTTTAAATAGTGTCTCATGCCATGTAAACGTATTCAGCTCAATTTCTTCCCATTCAGATGAAGTCTCAAACTAACAATAAGAAAGAGCAGAAGTTTTTACATATAAGGAATGTGTGATTTAATAATGCCTAGTGTATTTCTTTAACCTTTTATCCCATATATCTGACAAGTCCTTTCTGTTATAAAAAAGATACCACCAAGTTTCTCTGGGCATCAAACTCTTGGCATAATTTTCAGAGTAAAAGAAACTTACTGAGTCTAGATGTTCCTCTTCAGAAGTGGCTGGCAAGCTGTTTTGGTTTCTGATCATGAAATGGGAAGTTATAAAGCCATAGCAGGAGTGTGGGTTACACTTGTTTTCTTCTGTGTGCCTCGCACAGCTCCTGTGCCAGCTCAGTGGTGACTGGGATTTGCTTTGTCTCAGAGCCCATACTCCATTTACAGAACATGTTTAGGATCTGGTTTTTTTTGCAATTGCTCAAAGCTTACTTTTATCACATAATTTTTATGAAATATACTGCTGAAGACATTTTCTTACATACTTTACATTGTGTTTGCTGTTACTTTCTGTGGTGGGAGATTGTTTACCTGTATCTCTGCTGTAGATGAACACCCTTTTTTATCGCTTGGTTCACCGAAATGTAGTAATAAAGAATATTTGATAAGCACTCTTTTATGGCAAAAAAAAAAGACACTTTCAAATGGGATTTAAGCTGAAACCAAATTCTACATTGCTAAAAATAAAAAATAATAATAATAAATTTTAAAGATATACACATCATTGTAAAAATTTAAACTCATTTATTATATAGATGTTTAATATTTTAATATTTAATTTACTCTTCCTACAAGATTAATACATTTTCATTGACTCCATCTATCACTTGCATTATTGACCAGCCTTTTTTTTAAAAAAATTAACCTTCCTTTATCTATTTTTTGAGTAAAATATTTGGTTTTGACCAATTTTCCTCAAAGAACTTATTCCCATTGCAATCTGTATTTTAAACTGTCTTGCTTTTTATTTTGTCATGAAAGGTTTTCATATATCAGTTCAGATCAACTAAGGTTGACATATGATTTCAACAAAACTTTCAAGCACAGTTGATAAGAATTTATTGAATAAAAAAAGAAATGAGCACAGTTTAAGCCTAGCAAGGATACTCTGCATTTCATTCTACTTGGAACAGTCAATGTAGAGTGTAATAAGTTGGCTTTATTTTTCAATAATTTATTTTTGAAAAAAAAAAGTCATCTTTGGTCTTTGAACAATGAATAGTAGTTTAAAATATGTACATATTCAATGTTCATTTCCTAATAATCCAAATTCTACCTATTCTGTCCATAGTTTACATATTACACATAATATCACAGGTTATTAAGTAATGGGTTGAGGGCATTGACTTTGGATTTGCAAAATTCTCTATTCAAATCTTGATTTAGTCATTTACTATCTGTGAGATTTTTACATCATTAAAGTGTTTTAGTCCCACTTTTCCAACTCTAATTAATAATAACATAGTTTTAGCATGAGTATTATAAAACATAAATTTATAAATACATATAATTTATAAATTAGTTATATGCAGAAAACGTGAAGCATGATAATTATTGTTATTATTAATATTATTTCCATGCAATAATTTGACACAGAAATTAAAACAAAATGTTCAATACATTTGAATATTTAAAACAGCTTTTCTACAGAAATGAATTTGTAACTTAGCAAAAGATGTTATTCTATCAAGAAAGTGAACATCATACTTCGACACTGACTTCTTGAAAACTATATTTAAAGGAAGGCTTTTTGTTCTATGGTGACAGCTATAAAATTTTAATATCATCATTAAAAGAAGGAGCTTTCTCATGATTTCTCAACTTAAAACATTTAAAGCACCACAGGACAAAGCTTTTAAAAGAAGTTACTGTTATAAGGGCTCCTATGTCCACATTTGAGACTTCATAGATATTGTCCACATTGAAAAAAAAAAGCTGATTTCTTCTATAAAGTTATATAAATTGTAATTTGAAATATAATTATATTTTTCCTCAAGAGACTTTAGGATTTAAAAAGAAAGATTAAGTCTACTTTAAGAAAAACAAATACTATTGAATAACTTTCTCAAAGCTTATATTTTACTAAATTTCTTTGCATTTACTCAGTGTAGGTACATTCCACCCATATGGTGATGAGTTAATTTTTTTTAGACATTAAAAAATATTTTACTGTTTTTTTAGAAAGAGGGAAGGAAGAGAGAAAGAGAGAAACATCTATGTGAGAGTGAAAGATAGATCGATTTCCTCCTACACACACCCTACTGAGGAAGGGTCTATATCCTGGTCATGTGCCTGACTGGGAATAGATCCATTGTTTCTGTGCATGGAAACAATGCCCAACCAATGGAGCCACATAATCCAGGGCTTATGAGCTCATATATATTTAGAACTCTGCCATTTGATTTGCAGTAGGTATGCACAGAAGCACCCTCACTGATGCACCAGCAAGGCAAGGAGCCCCCTCTTGCATTCAATACAAGTCAATACAGAAGATCAAAATGAAGACCTGGCATCTTAAAATCTGATGTAATGCAACTTATTTAAATAGATCATATTTATTTGCTGTAAATAAATATTATAAAAAAAGAGCTCATTATCTGGACCATCTAGTTCAAAAGTGATTATTTGGTGACTCTAAGTGCAGCAAACATTTATTAGGTACCAACTGGGAACAAGGCAAGGTACTGGCGACTAAACAATGAGTAGAATACAGATACCTGTCCTTATTGACATCACTGTCTCTGGAGATAGATGCATAGCAAATATTTGGAACATGCAAATTGTTACTATGAAGAATGTACATGGTCCATGGAGACACAGTAGAGATTATGCACCCCTGAGCCTCCTAAAATAATGCACCCCTGAGCCTCCTAAAATAATCTATTGGAAAATTCTTGGAGGAGAAGATATGGTCAGGAGTGATATATGGGCAAGGAAGGATACAAGGCCACAACTTACTAACTGAACGATAAAGGTTGTTTTGAGCTTCTTTTTACTTTCTATGAGAAATAGAGATCAAAATCTAAATAATGTTGACTTGAACATGGCAGGTAAGTAAGTGGCTGAGCCTATGTGGATTTAGATAAAATTGAAAGAAAAATCTCAAGAGGATACTACATTGCCTTTACTTTTCCAGATTGTGCTTTTGCTGCTTTTCCAACATGGGTTTGAAAACAGATTTTTGAAGTGTTGATCTGTTTAGTATCTCTTGGTTTATCTCACACTTTGAGCTAAGAGACTTTGTAAAAAGTTCACCTTTCTACTGCTTCTAATTCCTTGCCTCAGTTTATTGTACCTAGAATCTCTCTTCTTTTCATATGTAATGAATGAAATATATTTATCATTTATAAATAAAATGATCTCTGATGAAATTTATGCATTTTAGTGGGAAGGCATTTGAAGTTTATTTTTACCCTCCCAAAGAACTATAATGGCAGCAATTTGACTACATGTAGAACTCATTTTCTGCTGCCAAAACCTTGCTGTCTCCTCAAATTGTCAACAGGAAGTGGGAGTTCCTTGACCACAAAACCTTTGGAATTGTTAGTATTTTGAGAATACAGTGAATAGGATTTCCTAATGTCTCTTCTCAAAGTTTGGCAACTGGGGTATTGACCAGAGAATTCTTGATACTGAGCCCTCAGGACTGGATCATGTTTCCTGTTCATTATCCTATAGACTGGTGTTGGTAGTTTTAAAATTCTAATACAAACATCTGTTAAAACTGTTTTCACCAAATGAAAAATATTTCTTAATGACTGTTGAGGTGGGCTTTATTGATGAGATAGTGTTAATTTTTGTTATCCTTGGATCATACTAATTTGTTTTCAATATTTGCTTAATGTACTCAGAGAGTTTTCTTGACTGAATGCAAACTAATCATGAAATGTATTAATTAGTATTAGCCATACACTCCAACAAAATAGATGGCTGTAATTGTGGACAACTAAGAAGGTACATAAAAACTCTATCAATTTGGGTCCTCTAGTAGCATTTATGAAGACAGAATAAGGACTGCAAGCAATTTGTTGGGGAAAATGCCTGTGAAAGATAAAGGGGAGAGTGAGAAGAAAGGTGGGGAAGGCTTTTGGACTGTGAGGAAGGTAGGACATTGTAAAAGAAGAGGGGTGTAAATAGCAGGCTTGAGTAAAATGATCCTCAAGCCAGCATCCAACTCAAAGTTTTAGTGGGGACAATGGGTAGCCCCAGAATAAAATTTAACCATTAGTGGGGGCTACCTTGGGCAAATAAGGCTGCAGTCCAGTTTCTCAACAGTGCTCTGTCATTGACTGATACAAATTCAGCTAAAACACATGAATGTTGAGGTGGATCCTAAATATGTGGCAGTGGGTGCTTTATTAAGGGAGACCCTGAGTGCAGTGCTGCACCCATTGGACTTTCACAATATTTTTCTTTCTATCATGGAAGTCTTACCAGAAAAAAAAAAATGTACGGGAGAAATTTTAAATACCATTACACTATCATAAATTACAGCAGGAGTTTAAGTAATTTTGAGAAAACAATGACTTCACATTTATTGAAAGAGATTAATTTTAAATTCCCACTTAAAAAGTCCTTCTAAAAATTATTTAAGATTGATATTTTTACCTTAAAATACCTTAGAGTCATTTAATTTTTTCAACACTAACATGAAGTTTGCAAAGATAAAGACACACTTTGTTTGAAAAAAGTTAGAATTTTATTTCATCATTGTTTTAGAAAGAACTATCTTGCCATTTGTGACAACACGATGGACCTTGTGGGCAATATATTTTGTGAAATAAATCAGAGACAGACAAGTACCATATGATGTCACTTATATATGGAATATTAAAAAAATAAATAAAATAAATAAATTTATAGATACAGAGAACAGATAGGTGGTTGCCAGAGATAGAGGAAAGGGGTGGGAAAGATAGGAGATGGATGAAAGTAGTCAAAAAAGTACAAACTTCTAATTATAAAATAAATAATTCATGGGAGGGTATATGTTCAGGTGGTGACTAGAATTAATCCCGTAAAGTATATTTGAAAGTTGTTAAGTGACTAGTTCTAAGAAATGTTCATCACAAGAAAAACATTTGTAATTATGAGTGGTAGTAATACTAACAAAAGTTGTTATAGTGAGCATTTCACAATATATACAAATATCAAATAATTATGTAATACACCTGAAACTTGTACAATGTCACATATCAGATAGATGTAAGTAAAAAAGGAGAATAGCTAATAGTATCACAGTTATGAAAAATGTTTGAACAATATTGAAAAACATTTAAGTCGTATGAAAATTATATAAAGAAAAACTAGACTAGGAGTTTTATATATCCTGTCCTACTTGGAGTTGTCAATTGTACCTCATGGTACCAGAACATCTTGATAAAAGATAAAAACAAAACAACACAAAAATACATGACCAATAATGCATATACAACATACAAAGTATATAACAAAGCATGGTTTAGAAGAAAGGCTAGTAACTGAGGAAAACATCTAATACTAGTATTAAGGGCAATGAAATAATGAAAAACAGTTTGAAAAGGCCCTTCCTATTGCTAAATATATACACCAATATTTTTAATACTACTTACCCCAGAGTAGTAGGATTATATTTGTTTGCTTGGGTTTTATATTTGTAAATGTTCTATAGTAAAATGTATTTTTTATAATTCTGAGCAACAATATATATATACACTTCTAGAGTAAAGAATAATCAGTGAACAAGTTCATACATAAATTCTAGCACACGCACATGTACTACCACTAATATTTGCATCACAAAAAGCAACAAGTCAATAGGAGAAAGATATTTGACATACATATTTCTTGCACCATATAATTATATAATCAAAACTAACAGGTAGACAAATAAGTCTGTGCATCCAGTTTTATTTTGAAGACTGTAGCTGCCTGAGACCACAAAAAATGAGGCTCATATCAAAGTGTTCTAGTACCTTTTTCTCCCTCTACCTTTTGTGTCTGATTTTACAAACTCCTCAAAAATTTTATGCATTTCAACAATGAACAATAACATTTAAGACAGGCAAACCATCATGTTAATGATAGTCTATGGTTACATTATTTAGGGCATTATTAAATATGTTAAAAATTTTAATGGTTATCTATAAAAATAGAAAAAATGTTCAATATTTGTCTTTATCACACCTTGTGTTGTTATCTTGGTAATCTCTGGTTCAGCTGGACATGGGAGCCCATAAACCAGTTGTTTTTGTTGTTTTTAACCTCCTCAAGTTCAAATCCCTACATCACCTAGCAGTTCAATAATCCATTACTGCAGCCACATATTTGACAAAACTATCTTCAGAAGGTTTGCACTTTTGAAATATTCAATTTTTATCTGTCACTTTTTCAGGACAGTCTCCAGTATTCAGAAATAAAAAAAAAGGCTTAGGGAAAAATCAGATTCATATATGTCTTAACACTTTTAAGAGCTATGAGAAAGAATAGATAAATTACTTACAAAGAAATGACAGTTAAACTGACAGCATCAATAGACACCAGAAACAAATGGAATAGTGTTTTCAAAGTGCTAGGGGAAAATGATTGTCAAATTATACTCCCATGCTTAGAATTAATGAGTGAAGGAGAAATAATGATACTTTTAGACATATAAAACCTGAGAGTTATTCAGCTCATAAACCCTTACTAAATGAACTACCATATATCACTGGATTTAAGAGGTCATCAGTTGTATATGCACCACAAAAGAAAAATGCTGTTAATTAAACTACAATATGCCTTCAGTTGTAAAGTGCATCTTAATTACAGAGATGTTAGCAATATGAAAACCTATATAATAGAAAGAATTAAATAAAAATGAATACTGCATCAAGAAGAAAGTAACCCAAAAGGTAGGGATAAGATGTAAAAAAATATATATTGAGCAAAGAAACTAGTACGCATATTTATAAACACAAGTAAAATCTGACAATAGCTAATAATAACTAATGGTGTGACTTTAAAACAAGATTGAGTTAAAATGCCAATCAACAGTAAAATGTAAGATAGGCAAACCATCATATTAATGATAGTCTACAGTCCTTATATTATTTTGGGGAAAGGTTAGCAACCCTTTTGGCAGTGTTAAATATTTTAAACATTTTCATGGTTATCTATAAAAAATAGGAAAATGATTAATATTCAAACATGTAAAGTAAAAATATAGAAATATTTATTTATATAACAGAATACAGTAGAGCATTTAAAATTTATGACATCTTTTTCTATAAATTTACTAGAGGCCCAGCACATGACATTCGTGCGCAGATACAGTCCCTAGGACTGGCCTGTGATCAGGGCCATCTTTCCTGGCTGCCTGCAGCTGGCCCTTCACCCAGAAGTCACCCACCCCTAGTTCCCTGTTTGCCATTGGGCAATCGGAGCCTGCCAGCTGGGGAAAGGGACTGAGAGGTGGGCAGTGTGCCTCATAGTGACTGGTCGAGCGGTCATTCTGGTCATTCCACTGTTAGTGTTAATTTGCATATTACCCTTTTATTATATAGGATGTAAATCTCAAAAAATAATTAATAAAAAAAGCAAGCTGTAGTATAAAACTTATAGCATAAATCTAAAATTAAAAGGATAGATTACAGTAATATTGTAGATTATATTTAAACTATATTTGTCTGCATATGTGTGTGTGTATTAAATATATGAAAACATTTAATGGAAGATATTCACCATATCCATAAATGTGATGGCCTTTGAAAAGGGAAGGACAAAATTATCTTCAGAAGTGTTGCACTTTTGAAATATTCAATTTTAAACTGGGAGACAGGGAGAGAGGAAAGGAAGATGGTTGAATGAGGATGCAAATTCAAGACAGTAGCACCAAACTATCTTTATAACCATTACTTCCATCACGAAAGGCTGGGAAATTTTGATGGATACACTTTCTTAATGGAACAAAATTAGGATAAATGTTGATGTATAAATGTATAAAGAGTTGGGAATTATATCATCATTGCCTTCTTTGAAAGACTATACCAAGAACCAGCTAACATATTTGTCATCTCTGATCAATTAATTTGATGAATACAGTTTGTATAATTCTGGTATGAATATATCTGGATAAATACCGTAGTTTCACTTGACAGGAATATTGAAGTTCCTAGGCTGTTTCAGTCTTATAAAAATGAGCAAAATGAATGATTAAGAAGTGAATAGAGTAGGCAGATCACTTCTGTAAGATTATGAAGATCCAAATATAAATTTCTAGTGATGTTCCATTATGGAAATAACAATCCCATTGAAATATGAGTCAATAAACTTGTCTAGAATATTACAGATTATTTATTTGACTGATGTGGTTCTTCTTATCTGTGGGTTCTGATTACTAGTATTTGCTGAGTTAGGCAAGAAAAAAAACCTTTCAAGTACATTTAAGATTGGTAATCTGTAACAAATTCAAAATACATAGTGGCTTTTTTTGCTCAGTGCAATATTTTATATTGGTATCTGACTTTTAAAGAACAACACATGTCTCTTTTTTTTTAGAACAATCTAATGGGGTCACTTGGGGATAAGAAGAAAGTACCTCTCTTCTTAACTCTCTCCACTTTCAAATTTTCAGCATAGCAAGTATTTCTTTTTCTTTCTTCTTGGCTTTTAAATGTGGATTTAAGACGAAATCCACATCTGGACAAAACAGTAAGTTGGGAAACTTCTAGGAGGAAATGATAAGTAATAAATGGTGAGGTTTTTCTTACATCTGTTACCTATGTAGAAGCTATAATATTTCTGAGTGGCAATAAAAACTCTAATTTAGATGTTTCCATTTATATCCCACTGACCACCTATGGACTTTCATGGGAGAGGAGGAGCTGATAAAATGAAAATATGGTCTAAATATATATCAGTACAGTAATCGCAAATGCCAACACACAAGCAACTTTCCATATTTTACCCTATTACATATGTGTAAATATTTGAAAAATAATTAAATTCATTGTTTTCATATGCAAAAAGTTGTATCAGTTAGTAAATAGAGTAAGAATTTTTTTTTAAATGCCAATCTGGTAGAATCACTTCTAGCACTCTGCCTTATAGAGAGAACACCTAAATTGTAATTCTTTTATACATCAATAAATTAAACAACATGTATCTTACATTGGATTTAGTTCTTGCTAAAACTAAATAGCACTTTGTTATAATAGTATTTAATTTCATTTTTCTCCTATTTATTTCAGTGATTCTAGTTTTTCATTTGGGGTAATTTACATATATTTTGTTATAAATACTAGTAAATGCACTTAAGTAAAAAAAAGCACATCAATTTTTAAAAATATTTAAAGTTTTATTTTTTATAAGAAAATGTCACAATTTTGATAGAAGAATGTCTGGTACAACATTATAGTAAGTGTTAAGTAACAATATAGCATGGATTGCCTTTATGTCAACAAATGGAAGTGAAGAGTTATCCCCCAAACAATACCTGAACACTTGAGTTTTAATATCCTATATAATTTTGTGCAGGGGTGTGCATGTGTGAGTGTGTGTGTGTGTGTGTGTGTGTGTTAATTGCTGGCACTGGACAAACTCCTCAGTCTTCCATTTCCTTTGTGAGCTATGGTACTTTTTGCTTTACAGTCCCTAAGAAGTAGAAAATGTATGCTAATACATTTAACTGGGAGGGTGAGGATAAACACCTTCAGAGAACATGTGCAAAGCCCTTGGGCAGAGTAGGAGCAAGTATAAAGTGTATAAAGGAAAATTTGCAGAGGCAATAAGAATCCTCTCCTCTCCTATTTGAAAAAGGACTCTGGTGCAGAGTTTCTCCTTTCATTGCTGGCTGGTTCCATTTAAAGGGCCCATGTGTTTTTGGAATCTGAAACTCAGAGTAAGGTGAAACATGCTGTAATTAGGGTACTCATCTTTAGGAATGGAGAAAGATTTGGGTAGGTTTTGAAAAGCATTATGAATGATGAAGGAATCACAAGTTCATTAAGTTAGTTGTTGCGATAACCTTTGGACTGAACAATTTATAACAGCCCCAGTTCAAAATCAGCAAAATTCAGAATTATTCAAGCTTTCTACATAACAGGAACTCAGCTTGTGCCAATAATAAACAGACACACATGAAGGAAAATTCCACTGACCTTCTCTTCACCCCCCACCTCAGAGGCCTAATTGCCATCAGAAGTAGTGTCAAAACAGAACACATACCTTTAGTCTCTGCAGTTTGGAAGAGCAGAGAGGTGAATGTTTTGCTTTTAAGTAACCCAGAATATGATTAAAGTTTGATTATTGCATAATGATGAGCCAAATATTGTAAATAACATTTTTCTACATGCAGAAAAATGAAACACAAGTGGTGGTGGAACAATAAATGTAATTGTCCTTGTATACTTTGAATGGTGGACAAGGTAATCAATAGTAGTGAGATATACTGATCTATGTGGGCTAGAGGAGAGAAAAAGAGATAGTTTTAGCTGGTGGGAGTAGAGAAAAACAAACTCTTATTCACTATGTTTAAGAAATTTAGCAATATCTATCAAAATTTAATTTTTTTAAACCTTACCCAAGGATATATTTTTATTTATTTTAGAGAGAGAAAAAAAGGGAGAGAGGGGGAGAGAGAGAGAGAGAAACATCAATCAGCTGCCTCTCATCCATGACCCAACTGGAAATTGAACCCACAACCAATTGCAACTTTTTGGTACAACACTTCAACCAGCTGTGCCACCTGGCCAGAGCATCTGTCAGAATTTGAATTGCCAATACCATCGAGGCCAGTTATCCCACTTTTACTAATTTATACCTAATGAAATGTAGAGTAATATATGTATAAGAATGATTCTTAGAGCATTGTTTATAACAAAAACACCTAGAACAACTAGATATCCGTTAATGACTAAATGGATAGACAAGCCATGATTAGCCATTTCTTAACTACTATGCTACTATAAAAACTAGCAAAGAAAGCAAAACAAAAAAAATAGTAAGGTAAATATATAAGTAAGCACATAGAAAAATTCCATGATTACCCTGTGTCAATAAATGAGTAAAAAATGTGTCTTATAAACAAGCAAAAAATTATGTATATATACAGTTGACCCTTGAACAACACAGGCATTGGGGGAGCCAATTCCCCACATAGTTAAACATCGCATGTAACTTTTGATCTTTATAGTTGACAGGAAGCCTTACCAATAACATCAACAGTTGATGAATACATACTTTGTGTGTTATATGTATTATATACTGTATTCTTACAATAAAGTAAGCTAGAGAAAATATGTGATTAAGAAAATCATAAGGGAAATGTAATATATTTATTGCTTTTATTGACAAAAATCCACCTGTAAGTGGATCCATGCAATTTAAATATTTGCTGTTCATGGGTCAGCTATGCATATTTACACATATATGTCTTTATCTTCATCTAATTTTCTGTACTGCTTATATTTTTAAAATGTTAAATTATCTGGAATGCTATTCACCAAACAATTGGCATCAGTGAGAGGCTACTCTCATGACTTCCTGGGCAGAGCTGCCCATGGAAGAGTGATAAGAGAGCAGAACATGGCAAGATGGTTTATAGCTCTGGGGAAATATTCATGTAGATTTCAAGATACAATAGGTAAGATGTTTTAGATGCTAGAAATCCTATGTCAGCAAAGGAGGGAGTAAATACCATGATGTTGGTGTTGCTTAAATGTCACTACATGCAATATAATGAACCTAGAAAATTTAAGTTACCATTTTGTTTCTTAAAGTCTTATTTTATTTTTCCATCACAATTTATCTCCTCTGTACTCTCTTCCACCTCCTGCAACCACCAGCCCTTCGCAGTCACCACTCTGTTGTCTATGTCCATGAGTTCTCTTTCTTTTTTTGCTCACATTGAAAAACAAAAACAGTGTTTGTTTGTTTGTTTTAATTTACTGGTTTGATACCAAATAACAAATGAAAGAATTATATGAAAAGGTCTGTACAGGAGTGAAGTTTGAGAAATTGTGTTCACCCATAGGACACTCAAAAGTTAATAAGACTAATGCTAATAACAGGCATTTTTATAGCGCCAATGATTGACAAATATGTTCACACAACAGTGTCTTGCTCATAGTCAAATGTCTTAAAATTAAATGGTTTATCTACTTCATAGTATTACACCAAGTTAGATGCATCTCATGTATATATGGAAAAGAAAAAAGAAATATGTATTTTATAATTTTGACTTGAAATGAGTGGACCAAAATACTGCAGTATGGTCAGGGAGGAATACTTCAGTCATACATTAAGATTAAAAACAAAAAATCTAAATGAATGAATGTGAGTTTTCTAACACAAGGGTGATTCTGAAAAGTACAAAGCATGGTTATACCCAAATGAAAATTCCTCAAATGAAAATTATTGCAGATTTTTTCAAATATTCACAAGTCTGAATCTATTCTATATTTTAAAGAATAAAACCAAATATCATTTCAAACATAAACTAAGATTTTTCTAGATTGGGAGTTTTAACTGGAATTCCAGGCCTTCATTCTGGGGGGATGGGTGGGAGGGAAAGTAAATGAAGACTTGGAAAGATATTTGAATTAATTTTCTTGTTTGAATCAGAAATATGAAAACAAAAGACCTAGTAGAGGAGGAAGTAAAAGGAAAGAGGAAGAGGAAAATAGGTGGGTGGTTGTTTTCAAGAATATCAAAGAACTATTTCAATATCTATTGTAAATGTTTATTTCAAATTGAAAGTGGTATAGAGAGGAAGTTTATAAAGAATTCAGGGGAAAATATTCATTCAACCCATGAGTTTCCTTAGTCTACCAAATAGAATTTTATTCTTCTTCTTTTTGTTTGCATACAATGTTATTTTAGGAATTCTATTTTCTTTTTTAAAAACAAGAATTAAAAGCAATAGAATTAAAGGCAGTACTGACTTCTTAAGTTTCTCCTAATCCATAGATGTTCTCTTTAGGGGAAAGAACTATTTATATGTAGTATCCGTTCAATATTTGTTTCTTAAGGAAAAGAGCAGTAATAACAACAGACGTAAAACTGATTGTCAATTTTGTTAGAATGCTTCCAGCAAAATGAGCTTTGTGTCTATCTAGGTAACATTAAATCCACTGACAATTTAAGTAAATTCTAGTAACAAAACAGAGTATTTGTTCTATCAAATAACCAAAATTGAAGAAAGAAAATAATTGAATTAGTAGAAATTTCACTCAAACCAATTGATTCGATAGTTTTATTTAGATGACCTGGTAATTTTGGTTCACCCTAATAAGAGCACATTTTACTCTAGGCAGAATTAGGAAGTAAAAAAAGTAAAAAGAAAAAAAAAGTTTTCAGAAGCAAAAATAGTTCACTTGGGCCAAATCTTATTACAGTGAATTACTGGGGGGTGTATAAATTATTTTGTAGAACAGCAATCAAACAGTACATCATATATTATTATAAATGGGCCATCAGTTTTTAGAAATAGATTTTCTAAATAGAAAATATGTGATATTTTTTGGGGGGGGAAAGAACTTTTATCTAAAGCTTCAATTTTTATGATTAGAAAATATGTTGCTAATGTGGCTTTTTTTTCTAATATAAACACAGGAAGTGAAAAAGCCCTTATAATCACTCGCATTGCTCTTTAATTGATTCACTGATGGCTTGCTACATGATCCAAACACTCAATTACAATGCCTTTTAGGAATTTGTACCAAGGGAATAATTTTTGTTTTAGCCTTTTCAATATCTTTTATTTAAATTCAGAGTAATAATATAATTTTTTTCTGTACTTTTTGCTTATTTTCACATAAAATAAAGAATTATTTAAATAGGTAAATATCTGCAACTTATGTATGATTCCTAGAACTTGAAACTCTGTAATATATCTTTTTGACACCACAACTTTGTCTAAATCTAGGAAAAATGTTCGCAAGGCTTAGATACAGAGACAGTAAAGCTTCAAACAGACTGTGAAATTACAGCAGGAAGATTAAAGTTAGGTGAACTAGATAAGAGATCCATCAAAGGACTTGTATGCATGGATATAAGCATAACCAGTGAACATAGATACTGGGGGGTTGGGGTATGCCTGGGAGGGAGGGGGGCAATGGGGAGATATGTATAAAATATTAATAAAAATTAAAAATAAAATAAAATATTGTTTCCCCCCCTTCAAAAAAAATCACAACAATTTTCTTTCCTTACTATACTATTTTATTTTTATTATTTATTTATTTGATGATTTTTGTTAATCCTCACCCGAGGATATTTTTCTATTGATTTTTAGGGAAAGTAGAAGAGAAGAGAGAGACAGAGAGAAATATAAATAGGAGAGAAACACATCAATTGGTTGCCTCCTGCACAAGTCCCCACCAGGGCCTGGGTCTGGAAGAAGCCTGCAACCAAGGTACATGTGAATAGACTCCAGGACTCTTTGGATAGACTCCAGGATCCTATTCACCCTCCCAAACAGGCTGGGGCCAACTAATTATTTTAAATAATCCCTCAAAGAGTGCCTATTAGCTTTTATAAATATTTTAGGTATAAGAAAGATGGAGATAAAAGACACAGTCTATGCTCTCAAGGATAATACAGACTAGAGCAGACCGACGTAATATAATATGAAGTGATGCCATGCTCTCTCACTAAGTGCTATGATAGAGACATGTTTCAGTGTCCAGAAGAGTGGCAACAAACTCTGGTGTTAGATGTAGAACATTATCAAGGACAAGTCTATGTTTTTAAATGAAATCTAAACTGCGTCTTGAAGATGAAGAAAGCCAGGCAGACAAAGAGGAGATGTTACTCAAGGCCTAGAGATGTAAAATGGTAGGGAATGACAAATCATTTTATTTTGGTAGAGCAGACATATTTAGAAGCTGTGGCAGGTAAACTAAATAAGCATCAAAAGTGAGATTATGTAGGGCCATTTCTGCTGAGCTAAGGATATTTTTTTAAAAATATATTTTATTGATTTTTCACAGAGAGGAAGGAAGAAGGATAGAGAGTTATAAACATCGATGAGAGAGAGACATCGATCAGCCGCCTTCTGGATGCCCCTTACTGGGGATGTACACGCAACGAGGATACATGCCCTTGACCGGACTCGAAAATGGGACCTTTCAGTCTGCACGCCGACGCTCTATCCACTGAGCCAAACCGGTTTTGGCAAAGCTAAGGACATTTTATTTCATTCTAAAAATTATAGAGAACCTTCAAAGGCTTTAGGGGTTGACCTGAGCAGCTGTGTATTTGGGGGAATGCACTATGGCAGGAGAATGCAGGCTGGTACAGATGTGTTTGATGAGCAGCAGAAAAATTAGTTAGGGCCTCTTTGCAATAATTTAGATTTAAAAATAGACTAATGACATTGAAAGAAGAGCAAGAAATAGATTTGAGATACTTAAGTAGCCTGTGCTCCAAGGCTTAGTAATTGAAGGTTGAGGGAAAGCTGGTACAAAGGATTACACCCAGGTGTCTTGCTTGGGAGAATGGATGCAAGTTCTATAGTTTCCATTGCTTGTCATCATTTCTTTTTCTATAAAGCTATCCCCCATCAATTTATTCTATTAAGATCACACTCCCCTTGCCCTCACCAATGAATAGCTGGAAATATAAAGTGCCATGAACTATTATACTCCATTCCAACTAACTATGTACTTCACTAATGTTTTACTGGTTACTATGTTGAGAGACTTTTTATTTACCTACTGTTCTTAAGTATATTAAAGATTCTCTACTGATAGAAAAAAAAAACAAGTGACAAAGTGTATTGTATGGACCTATCACCGTGAAAATTTTATTATAACATAATAATAGATATAGCAGAAAAATGAGATAGTAAAGTACATTGTACAAATTTTCTGGAAATTCCAAATAAGCAGATACCCAGATTAAAAACTAAACTTTTTCTTCTTCATTGATAAAATTAGAAATTTAGGACACATATTCTCTGATATACTTGATAAATGTGGACTATTTCACACATATTTTAATTCCCTAAGGCTATGTACCAAGAAAAATTCTTATGCCTGGTGCAAATACTAACGGACACTATTTTATCAGAACTTCACCTTATTCTTTTAAACTCTTTTACCTAACAGTCTTCTATATGCTACATTCAATTCTATACTATTCTGTATAGTTGTGTCACTGTTGTTAAGAATATGGTCATTGTAGTAGAGGCTATTAATTTATTATATCTTTGCTACTGTTGTTTTTTTTCTTTCGTAAAAGATCCTTCATGAATAGTTACCAAACTATTTTGTCTATTACCTAGCATCCTTTCCAGTTACTGGCACCTTATAACTAAATTGTTTTCAGTAGGATATGAGTACAAATGTGTACAATTTTCAGATCTTGTCCTTAAAAATAATTTATTTTAGTCACTTCTTTTTCTTCTCCCATTGGTTGGCAAAAGGCAAGAACGGAAAACTTGCTTGGACTTAGAGATAGAGACTATGAGATAAAGCAATGTCAACCCACCAGCCTGGTTTCTGGATAATTATGTCCAGTCTTCCACACTGAACATTATCTCCTGCAGAGTTATATGAAGGAAAGAAATACACACCTGCCTTCTTTAAGGCATTATATATTTTGTCTCTCTAATGAAGAATTTATTCTGTATCCAAACTCATCCTAATGATACTGACTAAAGGTTTACAGTCCCAGTGGAACACAGCAAGTGATCTTCACATACAAGCAACTGTATCAAACATGTCATAATTTTTTTTTTCAAAGGAACTGGTCAGGGTTGGGGACAGAGGAATGAGGAATGTGCAGAAGATCATAGCAAAGTGATTCATCCAGACTGGAAAAATAATGATGAATCACTGTTCTTGTTCCAACTTTTCTCCCACTAGCCACTCCCAAACTTTCTGACTCCAAGCTTAGCATTTAGGAACTGAGTATCTGTAAGATGGACCAGCAAAACAATATTCTAACTGGAATTTTTAGATTGGCTCAGGCCTCTTATTACATTGACAATGACCCACAGTTAACCACCCTATAACTGATGAACCACTAAATATGTATGTATTAAAAAAACAAACACTAAATTGGCATGACTTTCTTGCACTTAATGAAACCTACAAACAGATATGGCTGTCAGCAACTTGATCATTTGGACTTTTCTTTCAGAAGAAAAAGGTTTTACTCATTTTCACTTCTTGCCTCCTACCAATTATATTTCAATTTTATACCTTAGACTATAACATCTTCTAAAAACTAAAATGTAAAGGTTTGGGTGGTATTATTCTTCAGTTTGCTTAAGTGCATTTAAATTCATATTTATATCATCATGCAGATATAAATATGAAGTAAGAATAAACACTGTGCCGTAAAGTATTTCATTCCAAAAGTCTGTGGAAACCTTTAGAAGTGGGCAATAGAAAAATCACACCACCTGGTTTTATTTATGACTTACTCCTTGAGGCATGGGCACACCAGAAATTTTGTGCATTTCTTCAGAAGTCCCCTTCATCTGGGAGTAGGACAAGGTGTGAAACTGAGAGTAAAGTCTCTCCATAATGTGGTTGACAGGGGAATGTGAACTAGTGTAACGTAGATGATTTTTCCCTTAGCTCACAGAACCTTCAGAGCTACCAAACAACTCATACCAGAACTCCTTCCAAAGTGCCAGAATTAGACATCTCTGCAAAAGTTGAGTAGAACTGTGTCTTGGAAGGTTAATGTCAACTTTATCTATAACAAAGAAACTGTAGTAGAATATAATTAAGTAAAGCATGCAAAGAAAATTCTACTACTTCCAAAAGCAGAATGAGTTAATATATTTGGGTAATTCATCACTGGTTTTACAGAGACTTAAAAAAAGGCTGCAAAAGAATACGTATGACTTTTCATAGTAGAAGAAGTAAGCACTCGTTGCTAACGCTTTAACGACTTAATGATGACCTATCTATCAATTTCAAATAAGTATAAATATAAAAATATCTTTATCCACACACAAAATATTCTTGCATCATTTAAGATTTATTTGAAGTGAATTCCTTTAGTTTCTTCATCCATGTTTTCCTTATTCTGTTTTGGAGTGGCTTTCAAAATATCATTGGGTGATTTACTTAGAATTCAGAATTTCACTAAAGTTAAAATTTATTTTTCTACCTTTTTTTCTGCAGCAGAAATGAGGTAGTAGGCTAAGGAGAGAAATATAGAATACTACTATATTTAGGAAATATTTTTTTAAAATTTCACTTTTTTTCAGAAAAAAAATCTTTATTAAAGGGACCACCACATGAAATTATAGGGAAAGAGCTGCAGGGCAAAATGAAGTATTTAGTAGTAGGTGTAGTTTTTTTTTATCCTAAATAACTACCAATGTAGGGAGAAATTTTACTTTCATTTGGTTTGAATCAATTATCAGGAATTATAAATAAACAAGCCCATTTGCCTAGGAGAACAGACAGCAAAATAAATTAATATGTCCAGAAACTGAGTGATAAAAACTAATTCTTACTTACAGAACATTTTTTAAAAAAATCTAAGAATGTTTACAATGACCCTTTTTACTTGGAAACCCCTTCATCTAGATGACAAGAACTCAGCCTAAATTAAATATACAATATTGATGTCTCTTAATATAGAATCATCCTTTGTTGGCATGCAAACAAAAGACAGAAAAGAAAGAAGTGAAATATAACATGGAATACTGTTATTTGGCTTTTTTTGGAAATGTACAGATATGTAAATACCAAATTCAAGAATAAAATATTCTTGAAACTTATTGAAAGACACATAAGTCATTCAGTGTAGTAAGCTAGGGTTAAAAATGAATGTTTTAACAAAGCTCTAGGATTCCCTTGCCTGATAAGTGAGCACAATATAATATTGATAAGAATTATTTCAATAACTACAAGTATGTTAGTATGAGAGACACATTTATTATACTGGTACACTATATACAAGGATGGGAAAAAGTAGGTTTACAGTTGTGAGTATGCAAAGCAGTTTATTTTTACATTATTAATTTATTAGTTATTATAAACCTATTTTATTAATTACCTTAAATCTACTTTTGCCCACCCCTGAATAGTAGCAGTTCTCACACTTAGCTATTTTATCATTACTTTCCATCTGCCCCTCCCCTACATCTTCATCTTAACCTTGTCCTGGACCCGAGGAGGATAACCCCATACAGTTTACCATCTGTGTACCCTTCCCCACTAATTTCTCCCAGGATTCAACCAATGAGAGGCAATTGAGAGGAGACAAGTGGACAGGAGCAGAGCAGTCAGAGTATTTTTTCTTAGTCTTTTTCTGTTTGGAAATCACATCTCTACTAGTAGTTTTATCCTCCTGTGACTATAGCTCCTGCTAGGAGACCAAATGGATTCCAGATGTTACTAATTTCTGGCCACCTTCTCTTTAACAGGGGGTTTGTTGCATTAAACTTGCTCACACTTTTGCAAGTTGTCCCTTCACTCAAGTCTATTTGAATCATTTTTTTTCTGGGACCCTAATCAATATATACATGCGAAGAGATTATTTTTTAAATTATTTTTTAAAATACATTTTTATTGATTTCAGAGAGGAAAGAAGAGAGAAGAGAGATAGAAATATCAATGATGAGAGAGAATCATTGATCGGCTGGTTGCCTCCTGCACGGCCCACAGAGGGAATTGAACCCTCTCATCCTGGTTTAATAGGTCAACTTTCAACCACTGAGCTATGTGGGTGGAACAGAAATTATTTTTAAATACTAATACTTAGACCTCACTCCAGACCAGTAGAATCAGAGACCTTGGGTGCAGGTGCCAGGTAGAAGTACTTTATAAAAATTATTCTTGGTAGATTATAGATAAAGTTCAAACATTTTATATCTCACTCAAGTCTATGTGTAATCTGATACCAATCAATCTCTTCAGATGAGCAAACATTACAGAAGAAAATCCCCCACAATAAAATTTGGCTAGATAATAATTTTGTTAACTCACTAATTTAAAGAAACATAAACAAGTACAAACAAATATAATACAAACAGAACCCACTGCTTACATACTTAAAAAAAAATCTTCCCAAAAGAAACAATAATCAGAGTTAGGACAAATTGTTGGCCAAAAACTTCTGAATAGAGGTGACTAATTTAGAGTTAATTAAATATATTACAAAGGGAGGATCTTTCAAGGTGTCATATGCTTCTTAGGTATCTCATACCCTTGAAAGGTAAAGGCTCAAAACATTATTTACATAATTTTCAGTCCAGTATGTTTCTCTTTTCATATAATCAGTTATTAAGAAATCTCACATTGGACTTCAGTATTCTTTCACTTGCCTTGATTACCATTGGTTTACATGCCAACAAGCAGAGAAATAACTGATGAACAAAATAGAGTCATAGTCATGAATACATGGCACAGAATGACAGATGCCAGACGGGAGGTGGGTGGGAAGAATGGGATGAAAGAAGGTGAAGAGAATAGCCAAAGAACATATATGCATAGCCCATGGACACAGACAACAATAAAGTTGGGACCAGAAGGAGGGGAGAGTGTTGTTTGGGTGTAAGGGGGTTAAGTCAGGGAAAATGGAGGACATCTGTAATAATCTCAATAATAAAAATTTTTTGAAAAGAGAAATGGACCACTAAGTTGGTTGCCAGGGTGAAAAGAAAATATACCATCCCTCTTCAGTCACACAGGAACTGATGCAAATTAAGTTTGGAGTGACATAATAGTTAGAATCTTTAGCCATTTACAAATCTAGGATTCTAAGATTCTTTCAAGTCTTGATTATTTGATAAATAACTTCTTCCCTTCTGTCTGTCATAAAGGCCTGTTTCAACTCTTCTGATCTCAGCTAGGTGGCCACTATTAACTGCTATTGGGAAGCATTATCAAGTCAGCAAGTCAAACCAATCTTTTGAGGAAAGAGCCATTTATTCCATAGTCAGAGCACCAACTACAGGCAACCAGAGTAGCATAAATTTGATGTCTGGAGGTGGTCATTAAAACAGGGCTTTACTGGATGTGGTTTTTAGTTGAGTCAGTAACATCACTGGCAAATGAAATGATAAATGTGCATTTGTGGCAGTTGTATAATTTATTTGCTCCAGATCTATATACAGAATAGCTGTTTGGGGATTACATATTTGATTGCACTTTGTTCTGGCACCATTGTCTCTATCTGTGTTTGGTTTAGGGTGGGGAAGAGAATAGGATGGGTGTGATGACAGCTATGAATAACTACATAGAACCCAGCATCTAATATCATCATTGGTTTTTATTGTTCACAGATAGAACTGATCTAGGCAGAAGAGCTCTGTACTTTAATTTCAAGCTGGAAAGAGGCAAATGGATATCAGTTTTAGTTATAGGACTTGCCGAAGAACTATATTATTCCAGTTAGTGAGATATTTTTAAGAGAGGCCATATATTGCATTAAAGGAGAACAAGATACTAATGTTCAATTAATTAGGCCTGAAATTTTTAACCTTAGCCAGTTTGATCAAGTGTAAAAATGTAAAACACTTCTCAGGAAAAGAATTATTTTGATTCATAAAAAATCTTTCCTCTAACATGAAACTTGTAGTTTTCTATTCATCAGGATTATTAACTTGTCATCATCAGTACCCAATGGTGAGTCAGCCAGGGACTTTGAGGTGACTAAAATATTCTTTGATGATTTAGGTTCTCTGGGTAGAACCAGATGTGGGGGGAAAAAAAAAAGCAAAACTGTGTTCCCTCTCCAATCAGTTCCAAAGTCCAAATCTAGTGCTTAAGGAAGGTTGTGTCCTGTGGAAAGATGTTTCTTCATGCTAGACTTACTGTTTAGTACACAGGAAGATTACAAAACCTTGTAAACGAGCAGTGAAAAAAAAGCTTTTCTAAGTCAGTCAGAATGTATGTTTATCCTACAATCAAGACACTTGAGCCGCCTTAGAATGAAACAAAATTTCAGCAGGTATTATGGGTCTTGGAAGGGATTGTAGGACTATGTCATTAGAAAACTATATATATTTTTTCACTCTTTGAATTCTTTAACACAACAACAACAAAAAAAGGACTTCTGGCAGAGAGAAGAATAGTATGTCTTCTAAACACTAAAAAATTCTCTCAGAGGCCTTTCCAAGATGTTTTGGATGGCTCTCTGCCTCTTGCTCTCTGGCAGCCCGTTCTTCCATCAGTGTTTGTAGAAGGTCAGTGAACCTCGTGCAGGCGGGCGCTGTGGCATGCATGTGTGAGAAAACCTGCCGTTGTTGCGGTAAATGCAGTGTCCACAAATTCATTAGGAATGCATTTGTTCCTGGAAGTGCTAGCTATTCCGGTAACTGGCTGCCGCCAATGTTTTTAACCATATTCTTTACTTTTATGCAGACGTACAGGGCAGAAAACCAGTCTTCTGTTCTCACTGCCTGCATCAATTTGTAGTTTGTTACTTGATCGGCTCGTTTTACCTTTCTTCTCATGTAAAGGGCAGTCTGGGACACTGTAGTTATGTCTGGACCTTCTTATTAGACTTTATGATGAAAAGGGGCTCTCTAGGGTAAGGAAAATTCTGAATCTACTTATTCGGCTCTAAAGGAAATAACGGCTGTGCGAAAGAGCTGAAAAATTGTAGGCAGCATGAAAATTGGAGGAAAATAACAACTTCCACCTTTCACATTTTCTCAGACCCAATAGAAAAGATTGTATATTGTGATTTCACTAACATGTTAATATTTATTTTATTAAGGATCCTTTCTTTTCTCTCTGAGAGAATGACAAAAAGTCTTCATTCTTTCTAAGCAACACTTTTGTAAGCTAGCCCTTCTGAATGTCAACAATAGTAATATTACCTGGAATCTGTAAGGAGAACTTGGAATAGGCAAAATGAAGTTGTGTATGAAAATGATGAGGACTGTACAGGCACACACACCAACCAATATTGCTGCTTTTAACCTGATCTGACTGCCAAGATAACAGGAAAAAAACACTCAATAAACATAGGATCACTGTCTTTTTCTTAGAGGACTGCTCTGGCTTTTTTGAAATAATGTTACCTTTAGAGGGAGACAGCCTTGAACTTCCTGTGATAACGGTATCTGACATAACATGACTTCAGCTTACTTGTAACTGGCATATTAGAACTCATGAGAAGTGCAAGGCCCTTCCATCACGAATGAAACACATCTGTCCAGGAAATACACTTCACTGTGCCAAAATGCTTTTAGTGGATCTGCCCCCTGAGTGCCCTCTCAAACTACAATTCCCTGTCAGCAAGTACCTTGTAATTCCTTTCCTTTTATGTTGATGAAAGTCTTGATCTATTATACCAATACTGCATACTTTCCACAGTCTCTCAAAAACTATTACTTAGTAATGTACATAGGAGATCAGGCACTGTTACTTAGACAACCAGCCTCAGCTAAGATCATCAGCCCTTTAAAAAAAAAAACCAAAAAAAAAAACCAGCAACAGTAGCTAGATGATCAGACTTTCTAATGTGCCTGAAGTTCTACTTTGGGAGGAAAAAAGAGGGGAAGGGGGGGCAGAGAGGAAAAGAAAGGAGGGGAGAGGGGAAAGCGAAGGGGAAGAGAAGGGAGGGGAGGAAAGGCCAATGGTGATATTAGACACTGAAAACATAATGCACTGCTTTTAGAGGGAGCCAAAAAGGAGTCAAGGAAGTATTCGCGTTGCTTCATTCTCCAACCTAGTGGATTTTAACTGTATTGAATGAGTTCAGGTTAGGCTAAATCAGAACTGGACGCCATCCCCCCCCCCCCGGGGTTCCACTTATATTAACAGTAGCAACAGAGCCTCAGAATGAAGCCTGGGTAGCAACTACCCTTATGATTTCTTGAGGAAAATCTTGAAGGAGCTCAGCTTGTCTCTGTGCTTTAGGTTACTCGGGCATTAGGAAGTGCCTCATGTTCAGAGTCCCTCTGAAGAGCAAAGTTCAGGAGTTTGGAGTTTAGCCCAGAGAAGATTCACAGGAAGGGTACCAGGTTCAAACCTGCACTGATGCTAACCCAGACCATAAAATCATAAAATCAATAAAGTAGGTTCAGGAAATATTTTGAAAATCATGTAACCTACCATAGTTTATTACTTTGATAATTTCTAAATGAATCAAGGTCTCATTAGCTGTTGAGAATGTATTGAGTGCTGTGTCGGCCACCATGTTCAGCACTGAGACTGCAGAGTAAGTAATAACTAACAAACACATCAGATGCTGCTGACTTCTTGCCACACAATATTCTAAATGCTTTAAAAATATTAACTCATTCAGTCTTCACAATGACCTTTAGAGAGAGGAATTACTGTTATACCAATTTTACAGGTGAGGAAACTGATTCAGAGAGGTTGAACAATATGTTCCAGAGTATAGAACTATAAGGTATCAGAGCAGTGACTAACACCAGGCAGCCAGATTCTGAGTCCATGCTCCTAAATACTCACGGTACTCTCACATTCCATGATCATTACACACAAACAGGGCAGCCAAATTCTGAGTCCATGCTCCTAACTACTCACGGTACTCTCACATTCCATGATCATTACACACAAACAGAAGCACTATTGGAGGAATCCAAGATGGCGGCATAGGTAAACACCTACACTGCTGCCTCGCACAACAATTTCAAAACTACAACTAAAAGACAGAACGGACATCATCCAGAACCACAGGAAAGCTGGCGGAGTGTAAGTTCTACAGCTAGAAGGAAAGAGAGGGGCTCACGGAGACCCAGAGGAGCTGCAAAAAGCCAAGGTACTGAGACGCGCGCGCTGAGAGAGCAGGTGCCGGAGAACCTGGCTGGCTTTCTCTGGCGGGAGGGAAACGGAGACTCCCAACGGCATTGAACCCCTTATCCTACGACACTAAACCCCAGATCCAGCCGAAACTCATACGGGGGGAGTTTGGACTGTGAAAAGGGAGAGGTGCACAGAAATTTAGGGGAGTCACAGAAGATCAGGTCTGGTCTCAGACGCGGACAGTGCTGCGCGCAGGACAGATTGCTGATTGTGCTGCTGGCTTTCGCGAGTGGGCGGGAGACAGACCCTCCGAACTGCGCCACGTCTGACTCCACTAAGCCCCTGTTTCGGGCGAAACCCAGGGGACCTAGACTCGTGTGGCCCTAGTGCGCAGGGGAGCTGGAAAGGCAGCGGTTAGAGGCACTGCGGGTGCGCATGCGCACAGGGACCGCTCCAGCCATTACCCAGTCACCTGAGACTCAGGGGCCGTGGAGGGCGGGGCCGACTGGAAGGCAAGGCGGTCCCTTAAGCCCTGAGACTCCACCCCTCCCAAGCTCAACAGAGGCTTCTTCGGTTTGGCATCTGGTATCATAAGGCTGAATCCAACACAGAAGTTTCCCTGGCATAGTGAAAATGCCGAAACAAGGGAAGGGATCACAAACAAAAGAAATGGAGAAAAAAAAACGACTGGATATAGAGTTCAAAACCACGCTTGTAAGGTTTTTCAAGAATATGCTAGAAAAATTCGATAAATTTAGTGAGACCCAAGAGGAGATGAAAAAGGACCAACTAACGATACAAAAGAGCCAACTAGAGATGGAAAAGGTCCTGCTAAAGATGATAAAGGACCAAATAGAAATTAAACATACACTGACTGAAATAAAAAATATTATACAGAGTCCTAACAGCAGACTAGAGAAAGGCAAGAATCAAGTAAAAAATTTGAAATATAAAGAAGCAGACAACATTCAACTGGAAAAGCAAGAAGAGAAAAGAATCCAAAAATGTGAACATAATATAAGGAGACTCTGGGACAGCTTTAAGCGTACCAACATCAGAATTGTGGGGGTGCCAGAAGAAGAGAGAGAGCAAGATACTGAAAACCTGTTTAAAGAAATAATGACTGAAAACTTCCCACATCTGGTAAAAGAAATAGACTTACAAGTTCAGGAAGCACACAGAACCCCAAAGAAAAGGAATCCAAAGAGGACTACACCAAGACACATCATAATTAAAATGCCAGGAGCAAAAGAGAAAGAGAGAATATTAAAAGCAGCAAGAGAAAAACAGTTTATTACCTACAAGGGAGCACCCATACGACTGTCAGCTGATTTCTCAACAGAAACGATGCAGGCCAGACGGGAGTGGCAAGAAATATTCAACGTGATGAACAGCAATAACCTACAACCAAGAATAATCTATCCAGCAAAGCTATCATTCAGAATTGGAGGGCAGATAAAGAGCTTCACAGAGAAGAAAAAGCTAAAGGAGTTCATCAGCTCCAAACCAGTATATATGAAATGCTGAAAGATACTCTTTTAGAAGAGGAAGAAGAAAAAGGTAAAAGACAAAAAATTATGAACAACAAATACATATCTATCAACAAGTGAATCTAAAAATTAAGTGAATTAAAAATTTGATCAACAGAATAAACTGGTGAATATAATAGAATCAGGAGCACAGAAAGGGAGTGGACTGATAATTCTCAGGGGGGAAGTGGTGAGGGGTGTACAGGGAGAGACTGGACAAAAATCATACACCTATGGATGACATCAATGGGAGGGAGCTAAGGGCAGAGGGAGGGGTGGGAGCTGGGTGGAGGGGTGCTATGGAGGGGAAAAAAGATAAACAAATGTAATAATCTGAATAATAAAGATTTAATTAAAAAAAAAAAACAGAAGCACTATTGGTAAAAATGACCACTGAGGTCACAGCACATTGATGATAAAACCAAGAAGGCAGTCCATCTACTTCTGAATTCCTGACCACTTGTAGGTAGGCCTCTGAAACACAGCCAAAGGAGAGCTGAGAAATGTCCATCAGCTCTTCTATAGCCCAAGCTATCTGGACAAAATCCAACCCTGTGAATGTGGCTTTTTTTAGGTTAATTATTTAATCTTTTGTTCTTGAACTATTGGATGAAAGCAAAACAAATTCTCATGTTTCAAATTCCCTAAATTGATTTTTCAGATCCTATATTTTATATCCAGGACTTACTCAACAAGAAGATGACATTTTTAAAAATATATTTCATTGATTTTTTTATACACGGAGAGAGATAGACAGTTAGAAACATCAATCAGCTGCCTCCTGCACACCCCCACTATGGATGTGCCCATAACCAAAGTATGTGCCCTTGATCAGAATCGAATCTAGGACCCTTCAGTCTGCAGGCTGAACCGGTTTCGGCAAAGATGACAGTTTTGAAGGCACCACTAAAGTTACATCAGCTTTTTTCTTTTTTCATGAGATGGCACGTTGAAGAAACTGGCCTTATTATACAAGTCCTCAAGAGTTGCAAAAGTTTCAAGTCATGGTTTTCAGTGGATATTTCTCAATGAATAATACAGGATTTGCACTAGACCTTTTAGCTTTAATATCCCAAGCATCATGAGAGGAGGATAATAAATCCAGGGCATACGTATAATTCGTATTTTAAACTCCATATTTATATGATTATTTAATATTTATTGACAAGCACTATTTGTTGGAGGCCCAAGTTGGCCAAACAATTATAGTAATTTCTCATAGTAGGAGCTTTGATTTATAAAAATAACTTGGAAAATAATTTGTAAGTGATGTTCTTAAGTCATCAGCAAGCCATTTAAGGAAATGTTGAAATTGATATACTCTTTTAAAGAAGGAGAACAAAAGTTCCCAATACAATCTCTTATATAAAAGGCCCATGGCCATCAAGCATTAATGCCATCATGAGCAAATGAGCAGTGGCTCTTGCTGTGGGTAAGGCAGGAGCTACTAGTGGTGGAGAGCTACAAGTGGTGGAGGGCTACGAGCTGTGGAGGGAATGGCCAGCTGAGGCAAGCCCAAGAGAGCTACTTGAGCATGATTTTGTGCATGCTGGACCTCTAGTTTATTATAAGACAAAGTTATAGGTGGAAAATATCCTTAGTATTACTGTTTGGACAGATTAACAAATAGAAAAGCATTTCATTTAAAACATGTCACTGCAGGAGTGACTTAATTATTAATTTTGGTTTCCGAATCTTGTGTTCAAGCTTTGTAACCATTTGGTTATAAAAGCTCTTGTTTATATTGTAGTTTGAGGACTGTTTTTTTTAAATATATTTTATTGATATTTTACAGAGAGGAAGGGACAGGGATAGAAAGACAGAAACATCAATGAGAGAGAGACATCAATCAGCCACCTCCTGCACGCCCCACACTGGAGATGTGCCCGCAAGCAAGGTACATGCCCCCGACAGGAATCGAACCTGGGACCTTTCAGTCCTCAGGCCGACGCTCTATCCACTGAGCCAAACCGGTCTCGGCTGAGGACTGTTTTTAATACTTGGAAAAAGGAAGCTCAATAATTAAGTCATGGCCTCCATCATAAAGTAAGACATGACCCATTTGTTTTTGATATAACTAAGTCCTTTATCTATTTAATTCAAATATGTATAAGTACATACATAACTACATACACAGTTATGTGATCTGTGGTGATACAGACAATTACAACCCAGTGTCCTATTCTAAGCTCTACAGGTTGAATAAGGTATAGTATGAGAACTTTAGAAATTTACAGCTTAGCAGGAAAAATATAAGACGTATAAGAGTAACATAAAAGAAGTGATTGATAAATAATAGTTGCTAATTTCAACTATGTATTTGAAGAATTCAAGAGAAAAACGGTCACATTTATTCTGAAACATTGAAAGGCTTCAGGTAGACAATGTACCTGGGAAGGGCTTTAAGCAATGATGGTATCAGTGCACTTGGGTAGAGGTCCCAGGAAGGAGGAAAATAGGTCAAGGCATGTACATGAGAAAGAAACAACCCAAAAGCCAAAAATTAATCATGGCACCAATAGGAAAAACAATTGAGAGACAAAGTTAACTAGAGCATAGTTTCCTAAAAGGTTAAGGCAAGAAAGGTGCATTAAACATCAAAATAAAAAGTTAGCTTGGATTTCGCCTTAGGTGGTAGAAGATGTTTTGAAGACGGTCAATGAGTAATTGGAATTACCCTTTATGTATGTCAGATGGTGACTTGCAAGATGGATAAATGAGACGAAAGTTGGAGATAGTAAACCAACAGTGTTTGGCGGGGGATGAACTGGGGTAATATGATGAACCACAGAACTTTGTAGGGCAACAGAAAGAATCATGCAAGACAGGATTTGTGATTCATTGCTGAGGAAGAGTTTCTAGACTCTATTATCTGATTGCATTTTCAACATGACTTAAGAACTTTAAATTCCTAAAACTGTTTTTAAGCCTTGATGAGTAGGAGGAATATCTCAAGCAGTATTGGTGCAAAAAAAGAGAGCCTAATATTAAACATCTATTTATCAGAGGCTGCAGGCGGTTTAACATGTGTGAGTCTGTTAAAAGAGAACTTCTCAAACCCCCAAGCATGTTCACTAAGGTAAATCTATAGCTTCAAATCCCCAGAGCAGACTCATTTTCTATAACCAGGATTCTTCAAAATATATCCTCCACGATTTTTGTGTTGTTTTTTTATTTTTGTTTGTTTGTTTGTTCCAGATGAAAGTGCTACTTGGGTAAATGTAAGCTTTTAAGTTGAAGATGCTACTATTGTTACTTAGATGTGTTCTTTTTATTTGAGAGTGTTACTTCCTCTGCACTCGTTCCCCTGATAACACTAGCACATTCTGTATCCTCCCGGAGTTTGGGGGGAAGAGACTTAAAGCCAACACTGACAAGCCTGATGGCTTTCCAAGTAAAGGTCAGAGAGTGTAGCATTATGTTGTGCCATTCTCATCAATAATCTCAACAGAGCAGACCACAATGGTCACTTACTGCTGTCACTTCTGAGTGATTAACATCTATATCACTCAGTTCTGTACTCTAATGCTGGTGTGGTGAAGTACAAATGCAGGTGACTTTGTATCCCACAGACTTGGACTCTAATTCCATTTCATCATGTTGGTCACATACTCATTTAACCTATGATGGATTAATTTCTACTTTAAATATCTAGGGAGTTATTTGGTTATATAAACTTAATTTGAATTTTTGGCGACTATCAAGATGGACATTCAAAAGTAGAGCTACATCCTAGTCACCTTTCCTTCTTGCTCTTCATCCTAATAATTAATAATAGTTAATTTCCACAAACATATCATATTGGTAATAGATTTGATGTTTCCATTGATTGATTAAAAATTATGCTTCAGTATATCTTGAGTTCCAAATAATGTAGCCAGCTCTGATGACTCAGAAGAACTATAAAGAACAGATTTATCTTAATTGCTTTGTTATCCAGACATATAAACAGAAAAGCATACTATATTGGAGAATCTTTTTGTCTACAACCTTGAGAAGATGGCTTATCTATTCAGGTTTTAAATGAAGTTTTAAGACAATATAGGTTACTTGGTAACATAAACTCATGGATGAACTTTCTAAATATTATTTATCTGAGCATGTTTGACAGCCTTTAGCTAAATTTCTAATGTTTTATTTATTTGCTCTTAGAAATTCTCTTAAAATTGAAACATCTATTTCTGGAAAGTTTTTTGTGGGTTTGTATGTTTCCATTGACATGTAGGAGATAAATAGATACACAAACAAGAGACAAAGCTAGTCAGATATCATGTGTTTGAAAACATTTTCTGCTTTGGGCATGGAGTGAATTAATAGGGTGGTCACAATCTCTAATTATTTAATTAGATTGAAATATAGAGCTTCTTCAGGAGTAAAAATTTCTATTCACAACTGAAATTTTGACAAGGACTCAAGACAGCTCAGCAAAAGACTGGTCATTATATCATGTATGAAATCAAAATTAAAATGGAGCTAGACCTCTATCTTAACAAAAAATCTACTGTTAGGGCTTTGTTCCTGTGGCACTTTGTCTAAACTTAGGGGCTCAAGATATTATACTCAAAAGTCATATTTTTATTATTATTTATATGTCATGATTATTTTACAGCTAATGAGTTTGGTTTAAGTAATTATAAAATATTTTTTTGACCTTTACTTTTTTTTATAAAGATTCAGAGCTGAAAATATTAAATGGTTTAGGGGTACAATCGGGAAGTGACTTTAATGTTCTTTAGCCATTGCCTTTTAATATATCCTGATAAATCTACTTTCTGTGCTTCTTAACAACAATTTGGGAATTGTTTAGATTTCCAATCACACACATTATAATGATAATGAAGGCGATAATGCTAGAAAGAGATGGTTGGAATATAGATAGATGATAGATAGATAGATATTGAACTTTTAAAAGTCCAGCTTCTACTAATTAAAAGTCTCATGACATTTTTCCTTACTCTCTTAAGTATTAGATTTCCTGCAAAGATAATGATTAAACTTCAAGGCCCTGAACATTCAGGAACCCCTTATAAAGCCTGTACATATTTTATTTGTAATTCTGTATTCTAATTTTTCAAGAGGGTGTCCTGAATTGCATAAGGCCCAACACAAATTATCCTACCTAGGCAAGTTAGGCATGAATGACATATTGGAAGGAGTGGGGAAGCTAGTCTCTGTCACTCACTCCTCCAGACTTAGAGCAGAGCAGGAGGCTTAGAAGAAAGAAGCACTCGCCCTGACCAGTTTGCTCAGTGGATAGAGTGTCAGCCTACAGACTGAAGGGTCCCAGGTTTGATTCCAGTCAAGGGAAAGTACCTTGGTTGCAGATACATCTCCAGTGGAAAGTGTGCAGGGGGCAGCTGATTGATGTTTCTCTCTCATCAATGTTTCTGGTTCTCTATCCCTCTCCCTTCCTTTCTATAAAAAAATCTATAAAATATATAAAAAAAAAGAAGAAGAAGAAAAAGAAAGAAGCACTTAATACCAACTGTTGTTAGTTCACTCTTGGCTGTAGATGTCCTCTCTGAGATAATCATATATACACTGGTCGTTTGTTGGGTAGACTTACCTGACACAGGCAATGCTCTTTCCACATGACCTCAGATGACTTCCTACAAGTTATCTCTCCCCTAGTTCCTGGCCCCTAAAATTCGTACCGGAGGCTCTTCTACACAACTGTCGGGCCAGCCTTTAAATAGATCAAATCTGATTACCTGTATCGCACCTCCCTGACTCACAAAAATTCCCCATGGCCTTTCCTAATAGTGTCTGTATAGGATGTATGTATGGCTCTTGCTTTCCCTCTCCTGGTCATCTCTCCAATTGTCCTCTCTATCTACTCAGATAACATCAAGGGGCTGATCAGCCTGTATACTGCATAGACAAATATATACCCAATAAATGAACTGCCAGACTCTCCCTCTTAATCCCCTTTCTAATCTCTAAAATCAATTTATTTGGTGCTCCTTTTACTTCACTGAGTAAGGAGAGAAAATGTAATTTCTCTCTAGGATAAACACTTCTACTCTCACAAATTTTACTACTTCAACCCCTCTTTTTGAATATGTAGTCTTATCTTTATAAACCTGGTTGAAGTAATAGGGGTGAATGGGAAGGACAAATTTGACTGCTTTTTAGGGAATCTTAGAGATGGTGTTTGGTAGCTACCTGTTTCATTTGTTAGATTATCATGTTGTTGACCATTTTTCAGTTTTGAGGTTTCAACTAAAATGCTGAGATGATAGGAAGAGTCTTATTCAAAAGCTCATTATAAAAGCCTTTGAAAAGTAAATTTTTTATTCAAAAGCTTATAAATCTTTAAAAACATATAGCATAGTGGGGCTCAGTTGGCAGCAGGCATGAGGACTCATTCGGTCACATACTGATTAATGGATGCCAATGAGAGGCTTCACTATATCAGATATTCTGAGTAACACACATTTCTTTATCTATCCACATAGGTCATCCAATTCCTCTGTCTGTCCAATCTCACCTGCCCACAGAAGGTAAAAGCATAGAAGGGACTTGGCTAAGTGTAATTTTGTGCTTTGCTGCCTTAATTGGTGTAAATGAAGCCAGTAACTAAAACCAGAAATATAGAAAGAGGAGTTATGGGTAAAGGTGGAGAAGTGTCATTTGTACAATTATTATGATAATGACCAATATTCTCATATAGAAAGATGGACAAATATAATGTTTCATTCAGTCATTGAAAAAAATAGTTTTCTAAACATTTCCTCTGTACCAGGTTCTATGCTCATATTATTCCTCAATAGCAATTTAAAACATTATTTATGATTAACACTCACACAGGATTTTTAATATACAACAAATATCACACTACTTATATCATCAATGGAAATTCTTAAATCTAAAATTATCTATATAATAAAAGAGTAATGTACTAGTTAGACCAGACATCTTCCACAAATCTTCCAGACATCTTCCAACTTCTAGACATCCTTCCAGACAAACCCATGGTGACATAAAGAGCAGAACTGGACAAGTTCTGTGTGCATACTACCTGGGAGTTTCACAAAGTACAGCATTAAGAAACTGGAACAGATTTTTCAAAATGGCAGCAGAATAGATGGACTTATCCAGAACCTTGTTGCTGAGCAGACAGAGAGAACAGCTGAGGGTTGCACTGGGAGTGTTTGTTGGCAAGTTAAGGGCTAGTTATTCTTCAGGAGAAGGTGGGGGACTGCTGGAAAGGGCTCCCCTGACCAGGAAGCCCCACTACCTCGAGATTTATTCTCCTGGAGCCACCAGCATGAATGCAGAAACCATGCCATCTTGCAGGGGAAAGTAGATGTTTATGGCAGCCTGAAAAGCTACAGCTGTGGAACCCACCAAAAAGCTGGGGGACCTATAACGCTACTCCCTAATTGGTGCAAACACTCGGATTCAGAGGAGCTCCATATACCACACGGAAAGGTCAGATTTCTCCAGGGATAAGGAGAGAGAACTACATAACCAGACACCTGGAGAAGAAAGACCATGGGCAGACAAAGCAACAGTCTGCATATGAAAGAAAAGCAGGCATCACCAGAAAAGGAAGTATACGAAATGGAGGCAAGCAACCTGCAGAGAAAGAGCTCAGAGAAGTGGCTATAAGGTGGCTGAAAAGAATGGAAGACAAATTCGACAATATGAGTAAGAACCAAGAGGAAATGAAGAACCAAGAGGAAATGAAGAATAATCAAAAAGAAATTAAAAATGGCATTGCTACTGTAAAGAACTCAATAGAAAGCATCAAAAGTAGACTAGAAGAAGTAGAGGACTGCATCAGTGAGCTAGAAGACAAGGTAGGAAAAAATACTCAAGTACAGCAGCTTCTAGAAACAATAAAATAAAAAGCAAGAGGAGAGCCTAAAGGAACTTTGAGATAACATGAAACAAAACAACATCCACATAATTGGGGTTCCAGAAAGAGTGGAAACTGAGCAAGGAATAGAAAACCTGTTTGAAGAAATAATGACAGAAAACTTCCCTGATATAGGAAGGAAAAACCCACACAAATCCAAGAAGCTCACAGAGTCCCAAGCAAAATGAAACCCAAAAAACCGACACCAAGGCATATTATAATTAAATTGGCAAACACCAATGACAAAGTAAGAATCTTAAAAGTGGCCAGAGAGAAACAGAAAGTTACCTACAAAGGAACCCCCATCAGACTAGCAACTCATTTCTCAACAGAAACTCATAAGGCCAGAAGGGAATGGAATGAAATATACAAAGTCATGCAAAGGAAGGGTATGAATCCAAGA
This sequence comes from Lasiurus cinereus, assembly GCA_011751065.1. Classification (NCBI taxonomy): domain Eukaryota; kingdom Metazoa; phylum Chordata; class Mammalia; order Chiroptera; family Vespertilionidae; genus Lasiurus; species Lasiurus cinereus. The sequence continues at coordinate 31,619,286 of JAAGEH010002531.1, forward strand.
ATACTGTACCTAGCAAGCCTTTCAATCAAAATTGAAGGTGAAATCAAGAACTTCACAGACAAAAAAAGGACTAAGGGAATTTATTACCACCAAACCAACAATGCAAGAAATGGTAAAGGGTCTGCTGTAAAAAAAAGAAATAGGAAGTGAACAAGGAACACAGAGGTAAAGAATAAAAATGGCAACAGATAAGTACCAATTAATAATAATTTTAAATGTAAATGGATTAAATGCTCCAATCAAAAGACATAGGGTAACAGAATGGATAAGAAAACATGGCCCAAATATCTGCTGTCTACAGGAAACACACCTCAGAAAAAGAGATGAACACAGACTGAGGGTGAAGAGATGGAAGACAGTTTTCAGGCAAATGGAAATGAAAAACAAAGCTGGGATTGCAGTACTTATATCTGACAAATTAGATCTCAAAGTGAAGGACATAACAAGAGATAAGGAAGGCTACTTCATAATACTAAAGGGAACAATCCAACAAGAAGAAATAACTCTGGTAAACATATACACAAGCAATATAAGAGCATCTAAATACATAAAAAAAACTCCTGGAGGAAATCAAGGGAGAGATTGAGAGCAATACAATCATAGTAGGACACTTTAATACCCCACAATCACCACTGGACAAACCCTCTAAACAAAAAATCAGCATAGAAACATCAGTCCTAAATGACTCACTAGACCAGATGGAATTAATTGACATCTTCAGAACATTTCATTCCAAAGCCACAGAATATACATTCTTTTCCAGTGCACATGACTCATTTTCAAAGATAGACCATATGTTGGCTCATAGGCAAAGTCTCTTCAAATTCAAGAAGATAGAAATGATATCAAACATTTTCTCAGATCACAGTGGCATAAAACTGGAAATCAACTACAATAAAAACAATACAAAGAAATCAAACATATGGAGACTAAACAGCCTGCTATTAAACAATGACTGGGTAACCAGAGAGATCAAGGAAGAAATAAAAAACATCAAGGCAACAAATGACAATGAAAACACAAAAATATAAAATTTATGGGACACAGTGAAGGCAGTCTTGAGAGGGAAGTTCCTAGCCCTACAAGCCTACTGCAAGAAAACAAGAAATAATGGTAATAAATTACCTAACTTTAAAACTCAAAGAGTTAGAAAGAGAGCAACAAGAAAAGCCCAGTATAAGCAGAAGGAAGGAAATAGTAAAGATCAGAGCGGAGATAAACAATATGGAGACCAAAGAAATAATTCAAAAGGTCAACAAAACCAAGAGCTGGTTCTTTGAAAGGATAAACAACATTGATGGACCTCTAGCCAGACCCACCAAGAAGCAAAGAGAGAAGATCCAAATAAACAAAATCAGAAATGAAAGAGGAAAAATAACAACAGACCCCACTAAAATACAAAGGATTGTCAAAAAATACTGTGAACAATTCTATTCCAACAAATTGGACAACCTGCAGGAAATGGACATATTCCTAGAAAAATATAACCTTCCAAAACTCAATCAGAAAGAATCTAAATATCTCAATAGTCCAAATAACTATGGAAGAAATTGAAGCAGTCATCAAAAAGCTTTCAGCAAACAAAATTCCGGGACCAGATGGCTACACAGGAGAGTTTTACCAAACATTCAAGGAAGAATTAAAACCTATCCTCCTCAGACTATTCAAAAATATTTAAGAAGAAGGAACACTTCCAAACACTTTCTATGAAGCCAGCATCATCCTAATACCAAAACCAGATAAAGACAACACAATGAAAGAGAATTGCAGGCCAATATCTCTCATGAACATAGATGCCAAAATCCTCAACAAAATGCTAGCAAATCGGATCCAGCAGTACATCAGAAAGATCATACACCATGACTAAGCAGGATTTATCCCAGGAATGCAAGGATAGTAAAATATCCACAAATCAATAAACATGATACATCACATAAACAAACGGAGAGATAACAATCACATAGTCATATCAATTGATGCAGTAAAAGCATTTGACAAAATCCAACACCATTTCTTGATAAAAACTCTCAGCTAGGTGGGAATAAAGGATCATACCTCAACATAATAAGTCATATATGATAAACCCACAGCCAACATCATACCCAATGGACAAAAACTAAAACAATTTCCCCTAAGAACAGGAATAAGACAGAGATGCCCACTCTCACCTCTCCTGTTCAACATAGTACTGGAAGTATTAGCCATTTCAATTAGACAAGAAGAAGAAATAAAAGGCATCCAAATTGGAATAAAAGAAGTAAAGCTGTTCTTATTTGCAGATGACATGATACTGTACATAAAAAACTCGAAGGACTCCATCCAAAAACTAATAGACTTAATAAATTAATTCGGCAATGTAGCAGGATACAAAATTAATGCTGAGAAATCTAAGGCATTTCTATACACTAATAATGAAATTACAGAAAGAGATACTAAAAAAGCAATCCCATTTACCATCGCACCAAAAAAATTAAGATACCTAGGAATAAACCTAACTAAGGAGGTAAAAGACCTATACACAGAAAACTACAGGACACTGAAAAAAGAGATAGAGGAAGACGTAAACAGATGGAAAAGCATACCATGCTCATGGATTGGGAGAATCAACATCATTAAAATGTCCATACTACCCAAAGCAATCTATTGATTCAATGCACTACTCATTAAATATATCAACAACATATTTCACAGACCTAAAAAGAACTCTCCAAGGATTCATATGGAACAAAAAAGACCCTGAATATCCATAGCAATCCTGAGAAAGAAGAATAAAGTAGGTGGGATCTCAATCCAGATTTCAAGCTATATTACAAAGCAACTGTTCTTAAAACAGCCTGGTACTGGCACAAGAACAGACACAGACCAATGGAATAGAATAGAGAAACCAAATATCCACCCAAACCACTATGCTCAATTAATATTTGACAAAGGAGGCATGAACATACAATGGAGTCAAGACAGCCTCTTCAATAAATGGTGTTGGGAAAATTGGACAGATACATG
>JAAGEH010002531.1:31622298-31697366 GCA_011751065.1 Lasiurus cinereus
CTATGTTCATAGCAGCACAATTTACAATAGCTACAATTTGGAAACAGCCTAGATGCCCATCTGGAGATGAGTGGATCAGAACACTATGGTACATCTACACAATGGAATACTATGCTGCACTAAAAAAAGGGAATTCTTACCATTTGCAGCAACCTGGATGGAACTGGAGAGCCTTATGCTTAGTGAAATAAGCCAGTCAATGAAGGAGAAACACTACATGATCTCACTCATTTGTGGATAATAAAGAACATTATAAACTGATGAATAAAAAGATAGATATAGAGGCAGTAAAGCATCAAACAGACTGTCAAATTACAGCAGGAAGGTTAGGGAAAGGTCGGGTAGATAAGAGATCAATCAAAGGACTTGTATGCATGCATATAAGCATAACCAATGAACACAAGACACTGGGGGGTTAGTGTATGCCTGGGAGGGCAATGGGAAGATATGTATACATGTAATAGATTAATAAAAAATAAACTGGAATAATACAATGAATATCAAATATTTCAGATAACTCATTCTCTGTAATAATTGTATGGAAATCTCATCTATCGATCCAACACCTGGCTGTTCACATATATGACATTGTCTTTAATTTCAGAAACAGTTTTTTTAATGGCAGTTTCCTTTAAAATTCTACTGCTAGCCATAAACAAAAATCAAGCACTTTTTGCACTTTTACTTTACTGGGCCTGCACTCAAGTATAAAAACAAAATCGACTGAATATTCAAGGTGAAAGTCTGGAATATGTTTTTAGGATTTTAAAAAATATCAGTCAAGTTGCTGAATGTATTACTCAGTATTTGTTAACTTAGGGAAAAGAGGGGTAGTTCAAGACAGTGTTATAGTGATGAAGGCAAGAAAAAATATGTTGACAAAGAGGACTTTCATGTGATGAAATTTGCTGACCTCAGTGAATACAGTGATAACACCATGGGCTTAAGATAGTTAAAAAGAAACTACAGAGTAATATTTTTGCAAATATAAAAGAATTAAGTAAATTATATGATCAGTTAACTAGAGGCCCGGTGCAGGAAATTCATGGGTGGGAGGGTGTCCCTCAGCCAACCTGCACCCTCTCCAATCCGGGACCAATCAGGGGATGTCTGACTGCCAGTTTAGGCTGAATCCCACTCAGACATCCCTCTCGAAATCCAGAACCACTGGCTCCTAACTGCTCACCTGCCTGGTGGCCTGATCACCTTAACTACTTTGCCCTGCTGACCCTATCCCCCTAACAGCTTCTGCCTCAGCCCTGCCACCATGGCTTTGTCTGAAAGGATGTCTGAAAGTTGATGCAGAAGATGTCTGGTCTAATTAGTATATTACCCTTTTATTATTTAGGTAATTTTAGATTTGTTTTTAAGAATTTCCATATTTGAACTGACTCAAGTAGTTTACAAGAGAACAATGTTGTTTATCACTTTGTAGCTAGCCAAACACATTAAGCTGACTTTCTAATGTCATGTGCAGATTTCCCTCCTCATGACAAGTATGATTTTGAAACCAAGAAACTTTAGTTTGTCCTTCAAGAAAAGTGATTTATTAAAGTTGGTGTGAAGGGAAAAAAAAGGAACCCTGCTTTACCCAAAAAGGAGAGGAAAACCTTGCCCAAGGCAGCATTGTGACATTGCCAATGTGAGAGGATTGTGAAATCCTGAGAGTATGTTTTTGTGGTGATGTCTGAAAGTGCTGGTTACTGTACTGATGTCTCGCTATCATGCATCTCTATTTCTGGATCTACTTCCTTATAATTGCTAATAAAAGTGGGGCAATGAGCAGAGCAGTGCATAAGGCTCTAATTATTCTGTAGTTTGCTTTGATAGATGGCTCCTTCTGAAAGTTGCAAAATAATCCTCTTCCACTTTTAGAAAGAACATAAATAATTCTATCTTTCTAATTAAAGAAATACACTATGTTAGTTATGGTTATTTAGCCTTTTGTCCTATACTAGTATACTGTCAATTTAAGCCTGAGCATCCCTTTGAACCAGTTTCTGACTATTCATGTGCATTTTGCAGATAATCAACAGGTTGAATCATAGTAACTGAGCAAAATCAGGGTAAGCCTAATAGTAGCCACGCTTTAAAATAAAACCAGAACATGCAACTCAGAATATAGTACTAGTTCTTCATCTTACAGATGTTCCCAGCCATTAGTCAGTGTGGGCTATGAAACTAAGATGTGGGATTAGATGGTTAAAAATTTGGAGAGAATGATAGATTTTTTTTTCCCCCAAAACACTCTTTCTACTACCTATATTACTTCATGTTTTACAGAATGCACAGGAAACTTTACTCATTTCTTATTTGCCATAAGAGCAAGCTTTCAGTGAGACTTAAATTAGAAACAGAATGGCCTCCCTCTGCTGATGGAATTTTAGGTTTACAAAACACATCTTAGAAAACAAGTGTCTGGCTTTAGTTACTTGCTAGCTAAGTGTCGTCACCTCATGAAACAAAATTTACCAATGATTTCTGTCATGGCAAACCATGCAAGGACCAACCAGACAGAAAAAACAGCTTCCCTGACCATGAAAGGGACACAGCAGAAATGCTGTCATGATATTTATATCCCACCTACTCAGAAGACCAATTGAGAAACTCCATATGGATTCCAGTTTGTCACTAGCCCACAAAATTGCAATTTCAAACTAAGAATTTTTGAAGAAATATGAAACTTTGCAGGTATTTATTTTCATAATTCTAGACAGTTTATTCTCATATAGTTCTTCTCATCGTACCCATTCTCCTTTTGTTGACATATTAGGCAAAGGAAATATATTCTTAGAATTCCTTGAATGTCTTTAGAAGACTAGAAGGCCAGGTATAAGGAGGCGGTGAGGGGGGTGGCTTGAGGGGAGGGGATAAAAGGATGCTGCCAAATAGCTCTAAGGTTCATTAATGAGAAAAAGAGTGTCTCTATAAGACAACAAGAAAAAGAAGCTAACCTGCATGGAGGTAGATTGGCTGATTTGAATTATAATAGAGGACAGAAACCCCTTCCTCTCACTTCTCAACTTTGGCCAAATGACAGGTGGTACAAGTCCAGTTCCCCAGTAAGTTCCTGTAAACAAAACTACTTATTTATAGATAGCTTCTCAGTACTGTTTTCAGGAGCCCAGTCAGACTGCAACTCAGACCCACCTATCCACTGCAAAGAAAACAAAGACAGAACATTCTATCTTCAAAAATCTGCTTTACAACTAGAGCTAGGTAATCTGATGCTCTATGCATTTAGACCATCCGACTCATGATTAAGAACTGATGTCAAACAAACAGAAAACAAAGAAGCCCATGAACCTCTGCTTTGGAACAAAAAGAAAACTGGGCTGACATCATGGAAATTTGCCAACAGAGCTAAGCAAAACTTGATGTCTCTACTTCTCCTTTCTATTCTTTTTTTCTTTCTGTTGGGCATTCATAGGAACCACCCTTGATAAAGAAATCTCTGAGCATTAGTATATAGATGCATCATAAAGTGGAAAACTGAGATTATTGAACTACTGATGGCTTTCAAGAAATACTTTGCCTTTTAGTATATTTATATGCAGGTCATCTTAAAACAATAATAATAATTAAGAAAATGATGCCTTCTATTTACATATATTGTTTTTCTATATACTTTAATTTATTCTTATAATTTAGTTATTGTATGTGAAGATATGTACAAATAAACTCAGTATCTATTTCATAAGGTAAATTCTTCAGTTGTTTTAATCCAGACATATAGAAAATAATAGGAAGAAGTATGGTTGCTTAGAAGGATTAACACTATAGCAGTATTTAATGTAATGAGTAAATAAAATTATTTCACACATTCACCAATTTTTATACATCAATTGTCAAATATCTTGTTTGTTTTGAAGTATATACAATTTAAAGGAAAATAAATACAATCTTACTCTTTGGGAACTAAATTTCACCAAAGAAATAAAATGCAAGTGCCATTAAAGCAGAGATATATTTAAGATATATTTTCTCTTGCCGGTACACAATAGGCACTTATTATGTATTGAATGAGTGAGTGTCTGAAATATAAAATCATATAATTCAAGAGTAATGCATGATTAAATGCTATACAATTTCAGTGAAGAATTCATGGAGTTGTATGAACTAATAAGAATTTAAATTAGGAAATAGTTAAAAATGGGGAATCATTTGGTAGAAAGAAATAAGAAAGGAAGTGTCAGACAGAGAGAAAAGAAGAGCTAGACCATTTTGAGAATGGGATAGAGTATATATAGCATGCCAATAAATGGCATCCAGAGGGTAAATCCAGTATGAGTAGGTGGGAAAATATAATAAAAGAAAATGGGTTAGAGACTGATTACAAAGGCCTTGGCTATTATATTGAGGATTTCAGAACTTATTCTTGGACCAGTGGGCCCTAGGTCTCTCAGAGTGCTAAATGTGTTAGGATTTTATAAATTAAATACATTAGATTATTTAGTTTTCTATATATCTAGATACATATAGACATTACATGTAGAAACTTTTAAGTACTCTATAGCTGCTATACTTTTTAACAAAACATTACAAATATAATGAAATAATTATTTTATATTTACTTAATACTAGGAGCCAAGTACGCGATTTGAAATTGCGTGGTGCCGCCCACCCTTGAGTGCCAGTCCGGTCCTGCCTCACTCCCCAGGCCCCATAGCAGCCACCGCCGTTGCCAGTTCCCCACTGCCTCACTCCCCAGGCCCTGCAGCAGCTGTGGTCACTTCCGGTCTGGCCTTGCCTCCCTCTCAGGGCCTTGAAGCAGCCAGGGCTGCTGCTGATCAGGCCCTCCCCCAGTGCAGGCACATGGATACCCCTGCGACCTACCCCTGACGCTGCACCCACAACCTCCTCCTGTTCAGTTGACCCATTATGGAGTCCTGGTTAATTAGCATATTTCTCTATTATATATACATATGTAGATAGATAAGTCATCTATGTCCCTTGATAAATTCAAAACTCTAGGACAGCAGAAAAGTTGTCATTTTTGTTGTCTCTATATTACAAGTGACTAGTGCAGCATTTGACACAAAAGAAATGTTAATTATTTGTTTGATGAAGGAATAAACTGAGAAGTTAGTTGATTGATCAAATTTATTTTGAAGTATGAATATACTAATCTGGAATCATCAAACATTCTACACATTTCCCACTAGAGATTGACCATCTATTTACTATTTTCTTATGAACATAAACTTTCAATCTTGAAATTATCAATGATAGTTTCTATATTTTAAGAAAAGGTGAAAGAAATAAGACTGTCTCATCCTGAAGTATAATTGAAACTTTCTTAATGTAACTCCACATTTCTACAAACTGAGGAAACTGCTCGTCTACCTTGGGCAGTGTTGGTTACCCCACTCCCACCACCACAGAAGATGGGTTAACAAAAGAATTAAGAATTTAATTTTTTATTTCTTTATTAAAAAGTTTCTCAAAGTAGGTTCCTTAGAGCCTAGGTGTCCCCAGTACGATCTTTAGTGTCTTTCATAGTATGAGGGCTAGAAAGAGAAGTCATACTTGGGGGACACATACTGCTACTTCAATCAGTCATCCACAATTTTCTCTATGAATATAGGTACTTTTATGAGATGCTGTTTGGAAAAAAAGGGATTCAGGAAATTAAAACAGTACTTTAAAAAACACTTATTTAAAGTTGTGTAAAGCCTGCAGAAACCCAATAGTTACAATTAATTACTATGTAAAATCCTGTGACTTAATGTCTTTTTTAAAAAAATATTGACTTGATCATATTATATAGCACACCCACCCTTTCTTCAATGGTATTGCTGCTAAATCCAGAATAAAATAAATAAATAAAACTAATATTTCATCCAAAGAGTAGTTTTACCCTTACTCATTTTGGGGTTTTTTGTTTTGTTTTGTTTTTCCTGTTTGTCTTTTTAGACATACTCCTCCCTTCTATTTTCTATCTATCACCTGGACTCCTTTATTGTTGGCTTCTGGGAGAGCATGGGAGGAGAAAGAGGTTATTGTTTACTTTCAACTCTCTGCCTGCCTTAGTGCTGCATCTCTGACAGGAGCTGTATCCTTCCATGGCTCCCATAGGCAGAACTTTCTCCACAGTTCCAGTTCTCTCTGAACTCTAGAAGTACAGTTTCCTTCCCTTTAGCTACAGAGGGCAACCACTTCCCACTGTTGCTAGTCTCTGAGTTTTGGCCAGCCTTTGTCTCCTTATTCCTTTATATCTCTGTAACTAATACCTTGCCTATATATTTGAGCCATCTGGTGAATTATGTCTTCCACCATGACCTTAACTGACACAAAAGTTAAGCCTATTAAAATAGCAAGATCTAAAATATAGAAAATAAAAATTTTGGTTATTAAAGTATTATAATATTGACTTCCTCATTTATCATGTTTCCGATATATCATACAATAGCTACCCTATTCTTATAGACTATGAGCAAATAAAATTTATAGAGAATGATTTAAATGTCATATCAATAAATGTCCAGTAAAAAATTCTTACTTTATTGAAAATGAAGGTTTGGAACTTTCTACTTTCTGCCTGCATGGGAGACAATAGGTGATGAGGTCACATAATTAATTTCACATATCCAAGGAAGATTCAGGAAATGTCCCTGAAAAAATCCAAAGAGTAAAATTTATGCCTATGCACATTTTTTATACATTTTCTACACAAAAGCAGATGATGATATTGTCAGAGTCCTAAGAAATGAGTTAATGACTAATAGTAGCAAAATATATTTATCTAGGAATGTATCAGTTACTGCTTGAATTTCAATGAAAAGCATAACTGGTAAACACCTTGATAAACATAACTAGCATTTAACTGTAAAATGTATTGTCTCTAGAAACCCTGAGGGGGGAAATTGATGACATGAACATGAAGAAACTTTACCAAGACTAAAAAAATAGAGAACATTACTATATATTTTGAATATATTCTTGAAAAGAGATCATAGAGAGAAAGTTTCCATAGAGCTTTTTTGAAAACATTAACTGGTTATTTTTATATAGCTATAAAAAAAATAGCAAGCCTCTTGACAAAGGAATAAAGAGAAAATTCTTGTGATGAGTTTTAAGAAAATCTCATTTTGAGAGAAACATCCAACAAATCACTCTATTACATTAGGCATCTTAAAGGAATATGTACAAAAGAAAATAGGTATTAACAACAAAGGTGATACTTAAATATGTATGGGTAGTTAACTAATTATGGCACACTCATCTCTGAAATAAGAACGAAGTCTCATCTAGATTTACATTAGTGAATGTTCAGGACATCATTTCAGATCAAAGAATTAAAGAAAACCAGATTATTGGCTTCTGTCTGCCTTGAATTTACAGAATCTATAGCAAAGAATATAAAACATAACACAAGAACACCCCAATAAAGACAGTGTAGGGCAATTTTTGTTTCTGTCAAGTAGAATCACAGTACTGAAACAACAGAATATTCCTGTGGTTTCTTCAGTGATTCACGTGAAAGTTGGCTATGATTACAAAAAAAATATGAAAAATAGCAGTATCCCTCCCACAGTTTACCCACATCAAAGAGACAGAGCTGGTGTCAGAGATTAATTTGTTCCTCCCAAATATGTATGGCAGAATGTACAGACCACCATGACTCTATGGGTAGTGTTGGTAATATGAGATAGGAGACTGCTTATCCTACAGATGTCACCAAATTCAAAGAAGCAACAGTGGGTAATCAAATTAGATTATAAGTCAAATTTGCAATTTTGGGCACTAAGAAGATTGATAAGAGAAAGAAGAAAAGTTCTTACATGAAAAACAAAATATTTCAAAAAATAAAATTATTTACAGAAATCTCTTGAGATATTGAAATCATGGTGCCATTTTCCAATTTGATACAGCTACGTTCTTCTAATCTTGCAGTAATATTTTTTCATATATATGATAAATTCATTAAGGTTCATCTGTGTTACTTGTTCATTATAACATGATCCCTAGGTACTTTTAATCTGGCTTCTATCATCAGAAAGCAATTGAAAATCTCCAGAAAAGTCTTCAAATTTTCTTTATAATATTCAGCATGATTTACCACCACTTCCATCTTATAATCTTTCCTCCATTAGGATTCATGACACAGAGGCTTTGGTTTTCCTCCTACCTCCCCAACTATACTTTTACTGACAACTTTCCTCGACTCATCTCCCAGATGTCAAAACGCCTACAGAACAGACTTTTTAATTGGAGAGTCAAATCACATTTTGGGTGTTGAGACATGAGAGGAAGTGCTTTGCTTTACATTATCAGAACTCTATCGTCAAAATCATTGAGATAATTTCCTCAGATTAGAAAAGTAAAACATTGCTTATAGTGTTCTTATTTGAATAGTTTGCTTGTTTTGTTGTAGTGTGTGTGTGTGTATGTATGTGTGCACAAAAACAGTAATAGGCAGCCATGGCTATTATGGCTTAGTTGGTTGGATGATAGTTCTGTACATTGAAATATTGAACATTTATGGGTTCAGTTCCTGGTCAGAGCATATACCCAGGTTGCAGGTTCAATCCCCTGTCAGGGAATGTGTGGAATGCAACCAACTGATATTTTACTCCCACATGGATATTTCTCTCTCTCTCTCGCTCTCTCTCTCTCTCTCTCTCTCTTTAGAAAGAGGTCATGGTTTACTTTCAACTACAAGTTAAAAGTAAAGTTAGTAAAAAGTAAAGTTAGTAAAAACATGTCCTCAGATGAGTATTTTTTTAATTAAATTAAATTAAAACAGTAATGGGTAGACTCAAGCACACTAATCAGAGCTTTTCTCTTTAGACTATGTCTATAATGCATAAATTTATGTACAGTTACAGATTAAGGCATAACATGGGGATTTGTTTAATATGATAGGAATAATATTTACTCTCTAAGAGTTTTTAATTTCTGACCTAAAAAATCATTAAGGAACAGTACAAGATTAGTGAAATATTGTGATTATAAGAATATGTCATCATTGTTAGTACACAGGCTTGTCTTACTAGACTAGCTAGCATAGATTTTATGGATGGCTTTGATATTGGTTCATGTAGGTATTTTTTTCATGCTATGAGAAAATACAAAATATTGCCCTAAGTTACTTTACCACAAAGTTATAGCTGTCATCAGCTACATACTTGTCTATATGCATTGAAAGTTACTATGATCACTGGTCCTGCATCTCCTGTTCTTCCTGAGGGCTTTCTAGTTCCTGAGTGAAGCCGCTGAGTGTGTGCTGTTATATGAAATGCTATGTTATTAGAAGGAACCAATTGATCATGAACACATGGGTCTCTAAGAGGTTCAGAAATTTGTTCAGCTCAGACAGGAAGTGAGAGAATCGACTGAAGCATTGCCTCCTGACAGACAACAGGTGTAGTGAGTGTACCTTTAGCCATCATGAAGTATTAAGCTAAAAATGTTTAAAACTAAAGGCTTATGCTAAATCAGATAATAGCTGATTTCATTTTTATATAAATAAGTAATAGTAGCAACCAATATTTTAAGGAAAATTATCAAAGAAAACATTGAATTAGAAAAAAATAATATCTATATTCCTCAGTAGATTAGGAAAATATTAACTTTAACAATAAAACATATTAATATAGCTTCAGAAAAACTTTCTGGAAAGAAGCTTGCAAACTTAGATCACAGAGTAATAAAGCCATAGACTATAAAATATGGCACATGGCTTATACATTATTTATTCTAACCCTTTAATTTTTCAAATGTGGAAAATGAGGCTCATATAATTTAGGTGACTTTCCAGATTATATAACTAGATATAACAGAAACAGGACTCAAGAATATGGGTATTCTGATTCCTCATTCAGCATAATTTTCTTTACTCGGCAGTCTTTGCTGCCTTCTACTTACATGGAATTTTTTTTTTTTAAAACATCCAAAAAGTTTTAAATTAATTTTAGGTTTTATAGTAAAAAAAAAAAAAAAAAAGTTTTGAATTGTCTATACTAGATACTTGATTTACTATCATATTTTCCTGGCTCTTAGCAGTTGTCCCAATAAATTTTACTGAAAGGAAATAAAAAGTGTTGCTCAGTAATTACCTTTAAAATTCAGTGGCTTGAAATACTTTAGAATTTCACTAAAAAATTACTTAAACAAAACTCTTTTAATAGCTTTCAAAAACACCATTTGAACAAATAATTCATTGAGCTATTATGTGACCTACATGCTAACAGTAAATATTTAGTATTCAAGAGGCAATAATTTAAGTTGAAATTATAAATGTATTTTAGAAAATCTGATTCCTTGTGATTTGATGTCCATTAATTTCACCATTTTTGTTTGTTTCAAATATCCCAGAGTTAATAGTAGTATTCACAAACTTATTTACTTGCAGTTCTGCCTTTCCTTGAGGCATTTCTAAGTGCCCGAAACTATTAATAAGGATGAATAAATAGACACAAATGAGCTTCTTTTCAGTCATTTACAATTTAGTCCACTATGTGCTAATCCTGTGTCCTCTGTTAATCAACCCCAAAACACAAGTCTTCCACTGTGCTCAGTAGAGATGAGGCATATGTGATGGAATTCAGTCAAAATATTAATTTAGACATTTGAGAACCATCACCTTCTTGAGAAAAATATCAGGTAAAATACAGCGATTTTCAGCCAAGCTAAATTCCCATGTCCATGAATTGCACAACCCTGTTAAAGTCAGTAAGTGTCAAAGTCTTGAGCTATGGACTAGACAACATTGCCCAATAACCACAATTAGGGTTTCCAGCATCTGCTGTTCCTCTTTTTCAAATCTGAATTCTTCTTCCTATGCTATCTCTGATATACATTATTCATGCTGATGTTGAAATACTGACAATTTATGGGGAGACTTCAGAAGTTTGTGTAGCACTGGAAATCACTGCCCAAATAACAGAAGGGAAGCTTACCCCAGGAAATTATCTCATAAGCATTCCTAAAACCCCATTTTATAATGATGTGCTTTAAAAAATTATACAATAGTATTAAATCTTTGGTTTGTTCTAAACTTTAAAACTAGATTTTAGCCCTCAGTATCATATTTTTCTTCACTGACTTGCCTTGATTTTATTTCTTTTTCCTTCACTCCTTTAATCAGTAGTCTACCAATATTGTAAACATGTCTCCTACTCTTGGCCTTCATTCCCACTTACACTGGAAATAGTTTACCAGTTTTCAGGACCATTTCCCCCCTATTTCATAGAACTCTCAAGATACAAAATTTTTAATGTAATTGATATTTAAATGCAATGATTATTTCCAAAAATCCATTCTATATTCTTCAAGAAAGTTAATTCATTTTCCCCTTTGCTCTTTATAACAAGAGAGAGAGAGAGACAGAGAGATGAAAGTTCATACAACATCTAAATTATCCATACAAATAGGTAACAGCCCATCTAAATTATCCATATAAATAGGTAACAGCCCTCAGATCTTTAGCCTGAAAAAAAAAAAAAAAAGTGAGAATCAAAAAGTGGAACTGAAACAAAAGTTTTAATATATTTCTCTTTATTAAAAACATTTGTTTGGTTTTTATGGAATTCTGAGTTTTAATGAAACTCTAAATATTATGGTTTTGTGAAAAATATCTCCTCTGATTTAGGAATCAATCAAGTTTTTTGGTCACCAATAAGAATATTAGATGTGGAAAGGACCAATTTTGCAGGGCAAACTGAAGTTTGGAGCAAAACACATTTTTTTTTAATTAAGGAAAGATTATATAATTACTTGTTAGTATTATATATTCAATTAATATTTGCAAATATGCAAAACTCTTTTTAGAAGAGATAAGTCCAGGTACAGATTATCTTTTTTTGTTGTTGTTGTTAAGAACTGCTTTCATCATTCTTAAGAAATGACAAATTATCCTATGTATAATCCAAGATCTATGGCTGAACCAAAGGAATCTCCATAATATATTTTCTTTTGGCTGGTAGCAAATGAACTTTTGGCTTGAGGAAAAAGTTGACTTGTTGATTCACTGATTTATTACTAAATCTAACTCCCAGGGAATCTCTAAAAATATTTTTAACATAAAGTTAGAAAAGTTTAGAAGGCATTCTAACGTTTTCATCCACTCCTTTTATGCAGACCACATTTGTTTTCTGCATAATCCTTTTCCCCTCTTAACAACAGCTGTAGCACTGTTTAGCGCCCATTAGTCTAATGCTATTCTTAACTAAAATTACTAAATTGCCTCTAAAGGAAGCACTGGAGGGGGCCAAAGAGTGCATTAGTGCAGGGCCTTCCATTGACCTGCCCAACATCTTATTCATTCAGTACTTACTAATATACACATACTTCGAGTAATCAGATAGATAATCAACCAACCTAAAAGCTCATTGATAATCTACTATATGCAAGGCATTGTAGTAAGCAGTATTTGGGGGATACCGAGAAATATGTTACTGACAGGATTTAACATTACTACTTTGGCTACCCCCAAACAATAGTCATGGGTTCATGACCCGTAGCAATTTGTAATTTTTCTGAGGCATGAAATTGAATTACATGTGGCAAGAGGCAGGTCTTTAGTAGGAACCCATATATCTTCTCACAGTGGTTTAGATATTCTCTGTGGTCAAGTTACTAAGTAGTAATTCTCATGACATGATAAAAATCTATTTTCTTTGTGAATATTCTTCCTGAAAATAAAGTCAGCTACTAGTTCTGGTGATGAAAGTAAAGTGGGAGCAAAACCATTCAAGAAAGTGATGGTTCTAATCCAGAAAACAGAAGTTTTATGGAGACAATTACATGCTAAACTGATATTCATGAATTTGGGGCTGTGGTGTTCCTCATGAATATCGAGGGCCTGCCATATAAAATAAAGTCCTTACCGTCAAAGAACATTAGAAAAATATAAAATTCATTGCCATAGTTATTTCTTACAAGCCACTCTGGCTTTAGATCATTGCAAATATAAATGCCGTTTTTATTATATTTTAGAATAGGACATCCATGTTATTTATATCTTCCTAATATCGTGCCCCAAATCAGCACAGTGTCTACTGTTCCACTACACAAGATTTGAGGTCTGACCAAAACTACAGTTGTTATATTTTGAGGAGTTTGTGGGGGTTTTTGGTGTATTTTATTTTTGTTTGTTTAGTTGGTTTTAGGTCCTAGCTAATATGGTAGCTTGGGTTAAATTAAAGCTAAGAATAGGGATACCTATTCTAATTAATTATAGCAACACGCAATATAGACTTGGGCTAAAACAATTCCATAGAGAAGTGGGATTTGATATATTTTTTCAGGGTGGCTTAAACATTTTTTTCTGGAAAGTAAGCCTAGAAACAGTTTTGAAGCCCAGGACATGATGTTACACAATGGAAGTATAAGGGGTATCTTGGCCACCTGTCCTTAGTGAAGATCAAGGCCCATCATTTCAGCTTTTGACAGCTGTTTTACACTCTCCTTTCTTCCTACTGCTGGTTGTATATCTAGCCTCCCAGGGTCTTCTACCCTTAGGCTGTTCCTGTTTGTGTTTTTGCTCTTGCTATTTTCACTGTATGCAGGCTGTTTGTGTCCTTTCTTTAACTTGTAAAAATAGGATTGAAAAATCCAATGCTTGACTTCTTGAATGTAAAGCTTCCTCTTTCCCTGGACAAGCACACAATAGACTGGGGAGGAATGGGGATAAAGGAAATAGGGAAGAAACAGATCATTTATCTCTTAAAGTTTGCAAAGTACTTTTTGAAAATGAGAATTCTTTGTGTTTTTAAAATTTTCCCCACCCATTAGCCTCAACACTACATTGCTGCTATACTTACACCTCGCTCATTATGTATTTAGTTTTATATAACTAAGCAGCACCCTGTCATAAATGAAATATTCATGCAAAAAAAAAAAAAACCTGCTCAAATGCATTTATAAAAAGAACATATAAAAACTACCATCTGCTCCCATTCCTCACAAGCCCTTAGATACCCGGTGTAAGCCCTCTGGTTCCACAAAGAGGTAAGGCAACATGTTTATGATGTATTCCTGAAAGCCAAACTTTCAGACTTTGTATTAAGATGGATCTATGAGCTCCGGCCATCGAAATACTTAGATCAACATTGATGGGCTTAGATATTGCACATAATGAATTCATGTGCTAGCATATTGTAATGGGTAGCCAGACCCGGTCAGGTTGTGCTGATATGAGCTGAAATTCTTCTGGGAAGTTGTAAAAGCATTTTGTAGTCAATTGATAAGATAGTGCTTTGTGATATGCTTTCCTTTAAAGAAAGTTGTCCAGATATCCCAGGACTTGGGCAGTGGGGTACTTTTTTTTGTTTTTAATTCAGATAGAAAGCTAGGACTAATTCTGATATACTCAGAACATTTTACTACATATCCTGGAGTATCACTATTGCTACACAGAAGATACACAATTTTCTCAGTAGTTCAATTTGTTCCAAATAATAAGTTGCACCTTTGTAAGTTCTATGAACACTAAAGAAATTCTCCCTTTCTGTACCCTTTCCTCCCCATCCAACAAAAGAATTCTCATTTTCAAAAAGTACTTTGCAAACTTTAAGAGATAAATGATCTGTTTCTTTCCTATTTCCTTTTTCCCCATTCCTTCCCAGTCTATTGTGTGCTTGTCCAGGGAAAGAGGAAGCTTTACATTCCTCCTTTCCTCAATGTTCAGTGTGTCAACCTATGTTGGTTGATACCAATTCAATGCCAACAGTAATCCCCAATTTGGGGTATGGTGAGAAAGGAGACTTTATTCAGTTCAAAAGAGTTTAATTGTGATGCAGCAGGGCTGAGAAAACAGCATGGCTGTATGGCAGCCCCAGGGCCAAGATAGCTAGACAGCTCTGCCCTGCTCCTCCCTGTTGTGCTCTGCTCTTCTCCCTGTGGGGCTGATTTGTACCGTACTGGTCTGCCTCTTTCTGCTCTGCTCTGCACCAGTATGCTCTGACCTATGATGCCCTGCTGGGCTCTGGGAAGACACATTCAGTGTTTCAGCTCAGTCAAGGAAACAGAGTCTGCAATCTTTGGTGGAAAGAAAGTGTGTTCCCAGAGTCAGAGAGGAGCTGGCTTATATAGACACAAATTCTAGCCCCTGGTCCCTGATTGGTCTGTCATGCAAATGAGGATTCCAAATTGTCACAGTCTGATTGGTCCAAAAGGCACTGTCCTGATTGGTCATAATAGAGCTGCTCTGGTTGATTGGAGATGTACAACTCTGATTAGATGGGGAAAGCCTCAGTCCTATAGGTTGAGATAGGATTCCTGGAACTCCTTTATAAAGGCTGGCTCAGCTGGCAGAAATACAGCTCAAGCAAGCAGTTCTGTGTAGAGACATGTAGTTCAGTGCAAGCTTCTCCATGAAGTACAGTTTATATGAGGCCCCTATGTAGAAATGGCTGCTAGGCTCTGGATATTTTTCTTTTTCTTTGTTTCTTTTTTTCTTTTTTTTTAATTTAAGCCCAATTAGCCATAGGGAGCCCTTCTTAGTAGGTATCTTTAATCTCAGGATCCACAAGTTCTATCCACTGTTAGCTCTAATTATGAAATTTTTATGTTTTTCCCTGAGTCAATTAGAATTAAGTTTGCCTGCAAGTGACCATAAAGTAAAATAGTAATGCATAAACAAGAAAAACAATTATTTTTCTCTCATAGGGAAGCTATCAAGAGGAAGGCATTCTAGAAGTAACATAATGGTTCTAGACTTATCAGAAGACACGGCTCCTCTTTGCTGCTTCACCCATTGATTTATGGTTAAAGATAATTCTGTTCATTCATTTCACTCACTACTCATATCAAGAAGAAGTTTTGCCGAAACTGGTTTGGCTCAGTGGATAGAGCGTCAGCCTGCGGACTGAAGGGTCCCAGGATTGATTCCGGTCAAGGGCATGTCCATTGGTTGCAGGCACATCCCCAGTAGGGGGTGTGCAGGAGGCAGCTGATCGATGTCTCTCTTTCATCAATGTTTCTAACTCTCTATCCCTCTCCCTTGCTCTCTGTAAAAAAATCAATAAAATATATTTTTTAAAAAAGTAGAAGTTTTGCTCCTTGTTTTCTTAATAAGACTTCTGGGAAGTACAACACACTTTGAATATACATTTTTTTACCATCATTTAATCACATTGACAAATGTTGCTGCAAATTATGCTGGAAAAGATCGTCTTTTAGGTTGATACATTGCCACCTGAACTAGATTCAGGTTCTTGTACTCAAGAAGAGAGGAGAATTGATGTTGGGATAGACAACCTATAGTCTCTGTTTCACTTCACTGGCTCAATCATAACTTGCTGTTACATATCATTTGTTCAGGTTTAAATTTCTATTGTCTTAATTGGCTAAATAACCCAAGTATTCATTATTCTATAATCAAATTAGAGATAACATAAAAATAGATAGAGAGGAAGTCTGGGGTACTTCAGTAAGGCACTTGGCTCATTGTTATAATTTGTTTTTGTGTAAAGAAAGTTCTAAGACTTGTCTTGAAACAATTGTCCATACTTAATTACTTAAATGAATATAGATTCAGGTCTATAATTCCATGGCCAAAACTCTTGATGCTTTTTTTCTTCATCAGTAGAATGACCATATGTTTTATGAACCAAATCAAACACTTCTGAGAGTGTGAAAGGGTTAGGTGACTAGAGTGTATGGTCAGTCACCCAACTCATTTTCCATACTGAATCCCTTCACAGGTCTTATACAGATGTCAATCGAGGACAACATTGGTAATTATGTCATGGCTGCTGGAATATTTATTAAGTTAATAGTATATTAATTGTGCTTAGAGTAGTATCTGGCATACAGGGAAAGCTTTTTAGGACTTGGCTATTTATAACCTATAGGTGGATACAAAATATGAAACTTGCCTCTGTATATAGATGAAATCAAACAAGTTCAAAACTGAAATCATCTTCTATAACAACATGTATTTTTCATAACATCTCAGTCTTTAAGTATATCACTTTCTCCCATGTATCTGTCTTCTAAATACTCTATATTCTTCCTTCCCTTTTTCTTCTTCCTCACATTTGAAAATATTCATTTTCCTTCCAAAATTCATTTACTTTTTTTCTCTTTCCACTACTATTTGCCTAACTCAGACTCTTTTTTTCTCCTTGCCCAAATAATTCCAATAACTTTCCTAACTTGTCTTTGTACTTCCAGGCTTATCCCTTCAAAACCATTGTCATACAGTTTATAAAATATCTGCGTTAAAATCCTACTATGGATCCTCTTGCCCAAAATAATCTCTAACCTACCCATCCTAACACTTAACAATTTTACTATAAGGTTCCAACCTACCTTTCCATTCTCATCTTCCTGCACTCTCTTGCTCCAGAAAAAAACAACAGAAAATTAACTGTGCATTTTGGCAACTTAATATTTTCCCCATTCTCTTCCAACTAAAAGGAATGTTCTATGCTCTGATTTTCTGAATATCAGCATGTTGCCTATTTTAAAGGTCCAGCAGAGATGCAAATTTCTACATGAAACTTTTTTCTGCATTATAAGTACTCTTTCCTTCCTTGGAGGTTCTGTGTCTTCTACATGTGTGATAGTTCACTACATTGCCCTCTAGGTTATAGTTTCTTATTCATACCTCCTCGAAGTCTTAATCCACATGTCTTTCATTTTTGCACTTCTGAGTTGAGTCCCTGCTCTTACACACAGAGCACTCTTGGGCCATTTAATATGATTGTAAATTTTTTACACTATTCTAAGGAGTGGGCCTATGTTAGCTAAAATCTAGCCCATCCTCTGCCTGTCAAGCTATGTGACACTGTCTGTCACTATAGAGGGAAGCCTTTTTCAAATCAGTCAACCCAGAGCTGGCCAACAGAGCTGCCTCATTCTTTTACTCCCTCCAGTAGGCAAAGCTCTAGCCACTATAGGAAGAGCACCTTTTTCTAACTTATAAATAGGAGCAGTTTCAACTAGCAGTATCCCTGGACACTCATAATAGATTCTAAAAAAAAAAAAAAAAAAAATCAAAATTGTCACAGAATTGTGACAGAAGATGTTAATAAAGCCATAGCATGAAACTTAAACTTCTCAGACTCGATCGAATTCCTCTGCTGTGGACACCCTTCTTCACCAAGCAGATCACCCAGGGTAGTGATGATTAACAAGAGGGTGACATGATCATGCAAGCAACCGCATCTCATGGTTGTAAAGTACCTGAGTTACTTGGGACAGGACCAAATATAGTAGCAGACTATATAGTGGCTCAACCATGAATGAAGTTTATCTCTAGCTCACATAATATTCCAAAGAGATTGTTCTTAGTTGGCAGGCAGTTCTCCTTCACATGGTGGTTCTGTGATAAATTTGCAAGGTAGATAAGGAAGGACATTTTTGTAGAAAGGCATAATGCATGAAAAATCATAGCAGCTTTACAGAATTGCAAATAGTTTCATCTGGCTAATGCACTAGTAGTATGAGGGAGTGTGGCAAAAGATGAAGTTAGCAAGATAGGCAGGGCCCAGAATGTGAATCTGTTTGAAAGTCCTGAAATAAATTGGCTTTTGTCCTTCAAGAGATAGGAAGCCACTGGAGTTTGCTTCTTGCTTTATTGTTGTTGTCATTATTGTTTTTTCATATCAGGGTGGTTAATATAATTTGATAAGGATGTTGAAAATTAGCACTGGTAGGGGTATGTAAGCTGATTTGAATTACTATGAACCGAAAGGCTGAATCACTCACCATGACCAAAACAATATTCCAAAAAAGATGATGAAAGCTCATAATAAGGCCATGGCAGTGGTGATGGAGTGGAAGGGAGAAGGAAAAGAGCAAGTGAAGAAACAGGTTAGAGTAGGGTTGGTGGTTGTTTAAAATTCAAAGGATTAGAAAGAAAAAGTTGAATATGCCCAGCTTTCTGGCTGAATTGAAGTCTGTGTCTGTGCCTACAAAAATCAAAAGTTGCCGAAACCGGTTTGGCTCAGTGGATAGAGTATAGGCCTGCGGACTGAAAGGTCCCAGGTTCGATTTCGGTCAAGGGCACATACATTAGTTGCGGGCACATTCCCAGTAGGGGGCGTGCAGGAGGTAGCTGATCAATGTCTCTCTTTCTCATCGATGTTTCTATCTTTCTATCCCTCTCCCTTCCTCTCTGTGAAAAATCAATAAAATATATTTAAAAAAATCAAAAGTTATTCATTTCTACTTTAACACTGAATTTAGTTGTGCTAATAAGCTTTTTTTTTTTTTGGTTACTGGTAAACAAATTAAATGAGAATAAATGTCTTTTCTATTATTACTTCCCATGTGGATAAAACCCTTCAAGCTGGAATGTGAGAATCTTTCATATTGTCATACTGAAGTGCCCCAGATTCTTGTTGGTTAAGTAAGAAAATAATTGGCAAGAACTGACTGTAACCTTTCAACAATGGTTGCCTGACCTAAACATCACCAAAAAGAAACATATTGGAACCTCAAAATAAAGTTGCCTTTGCCTATTCTGATGTTGCTATTCATTTTTCATTGCCTTCTTTTGTTTTTTAAACTATTTGGAATCTGAAAATTTGCAGTCCTCAATAAAAATCAGCACATGTTAGATTTACTTGCCCGTATGGCTGCTGAGCATTATAAAGTGTAGGAACAACCATGGAGGCTTGCACTTGCTGCTCTCTTTTTCCAGCTTGTTGAAAAGGCAGACTGGCCTCTTAAATCCATCTCCCAGGGATTAAAGAAAATGGGAAATGGTTTGACTCTTCATTGAATCTTCACAGCCATATGAGGCTGGCTGAGGATGGCAGTCTGAGTTGAATTGGCACAGCTCTGCAGCATTGGAATGGTATTTTTGACAGGGTTGGATGGCATATGTAGTTTTGTGTATTGTTCTGGTGCTTCTTAAATCAAGTTGCCCAATTTAAGTCAAACAAATGTTCTCCATTCTCACACCAGTCCTTTGTTTGGTCAAATCATAATTCCCTGACCCTGTTCTGCAAATTTTCCATGGTGCTGAAAACAGACTTTCATTTTAATACAATAACACACTCAAGAATACTTTAAATGATTCAATATTTTTATTTATTTTAATTTTATAATTCCTATGGTAACTGTTTACATTTTTAGAGTGTAAATGAGTAAAAGTTTATTGACCTGCATAAAATAAGTGTGGAGAATTGAAAAAAAAAAAAAACAATGGTTCTCATATCTTATGTAAGTTTTTAGATTGCTTTAATTTCTTGAAGATAATTTACCCGCATTAAGTTATATCCAACATTTAATCAAAGAATGTCTAACTGACTTTTGTGCAAGAGAAGAGAGCGGCTTGTAAAGAACATTGAGTGATGGGCAGGCATCTCCTGCAATATGACGAGCAGGCAAGACCTCCAACTACTTCTGAGCTATTCTTTATTGGAATCAGATTTACAAATTTGAGGATAATATGGATAGCATTATCTTATAATTTTAATCTTTTATCTTATAAAGACATCCAACTATTGTCACTGCTTATCCAGATTGTTTCTAAGATTTTCTGCAAACATTCAAATTCAAGTCATGGTTATGTGTATTCCTGGACCTTCTCCTGTGTTCCTGGATCTCACACCCCAAGGCCTACCAGGAACTTTTTGGAATGATTGGGCTCATGACTGATAATTTTCATTGTGGCACAACAAGGGCAATAGCTGCATCTGGATAGTAACATGATGTGACTTAGATAAGTTACTGACATTTCACAATCTTACCAGGTGGGTGGCACCTAAGGCTACCTAAAGTCATACAGGGAGGCAGGACATATGACATAAATAATATCTGGACATATAACATATTCATACTGATAATTTAGATGTCTGTAGAGTTTCAAACTGAGGAAGAGTAAAGTTCTGATCAAGAAATTAAAATAATGAAATGGCTGAAGTTGATGTATATTGTGAACATTTATTTATGACCTTCCCTCAAATTTCTAACCCTTAATGTGATGGTATTAGAAGGTAGACAGTTTGGGCAGTGATTAGGTCACATGGTGAAGCCCCCATGATGGGATTAGTACCCTTATAAAAGAGACCCCAGACAGCTCTCTCACCCCTTCTGCCATGTGAGGACACAGTGAGAAGACAGTTGTCTCAGAAGCAGGAAGAGGGTCTTCATTAGACATGGGATAGGCTAGAGTTTTGATCTTGGACTTTCTAGCTTCCAAAACTGTGAGAGCTAAATGTTTGTGGTTTAAGCCACCCAGCCTATGGTATTGTTATTATAGCAGCTTGAATGGACTAGGACAGTTGGTGTTAAAATCTCTGGGGAGCCCTGGCTGGGTAGCTCAGTTGTGTAGAGCATCATTCCAACACATCATGATTGCATTGCGGGTTCCATCCCTGATCAGGGAACATACAAGAATCAACCAATAAGTGCATAAATAACTAGAACAACAAATCCCCCCCCTCTCTTTTTCCTCCTCTCCCCTCTCTCTAAAATCAATAAAAAAAAAAATAATAACACTACAAAACAAAACCCTGGGAAACACCCTAACTGGAACCCCTTCCCTGGACATTTTGTTAGGTTTCTATTAGGAAACCCAAACCTCAGACTTCAAAGCCTTCAATTACTTTGTATTTCCTGGTGGGGACCCACCCCAGCTGTCCCATCATACCGCAGCATTGTCTGAATCTTTAGGAATTGCTCAGCACAGCTTGACCCAGTATGAGGATAAACTGTGCCTGTAGGCTATTTACATAGCCAAGCTCTATCTTATCTTAATGCTCCTTGCTGCTCTTTGGCCTCCAGCCGTTTTCTTCAGGTAATTCTTGATGTCACCTTTTTTTTCCAGGCATCCCTCTGAGCCCTGACCTTGGACAGTTCTGAGAACATTAGCCTCCTCCTTCCATCCTGTTTTAATATGTGCACTCTTTCCAGCTTCTTAGGTCACCAAGAGAAGTAGGTGGGGGAAGGAAGCGGCTTGTTTGTTTTTCATTCAGGCCCCAGGTCTGGGCCTTTGGAAACAGATGAAAATTCTTCATAGTCACTGGCTCAGCCTGTTTGGCCTCAGATAAACCTCCTTGGATCTGAGAAAAAAGCCTTTTCTTCATTTTTAAAAGTTTAGATTTCTTTTCTGTGGTCAGTGTTGTTTAGCTTCATTTTCTTCTCTTTATTCCTCTCTTTGCTTTTATTCCTTCTCCGCTGCTCTGCTGCCAGCCCCTGCCAAGTTTCTTTATCATCTGTCTCTACAGCCAGCATAACTTTCTGAGCCAACGGTGTCAAAGCAGAATGCATATGGGTACTGTCAATCTCACGCGGTGTGTCTTAGAAGTAATTTCTGATGCCTAGCAGATATTTAACCCAAGAGCAGAGTAAAATCCCGGTGGCCCTGCAGTCTCTAAATTAAAGTGCTCACTCCTTAACTCTCTATTCCCTCTCCTGCTATTTTAGCTCCCAGAGACCTCCAGGTCTGCCTGGAGGCAATGTGTGCCTGCCACCTTGTTCCCAGCTTGTTACCTAGCTTTCTTCTAGGTCTTGGGCCCATCTCTGCAATCCAACCTCACTTTTTGTCAGCTCTTGTTAATCCCTTGCTTCCTATCCCCTCAGTCACTATTTGCTCTGACCCTGCTCTAAACCAGAGGCTATCTTCAAACCCAGAAATGGCAGACATGTCAGAAAACTCTCTGGCATTCTCTGTGCACACCACACTGGCACTTATATCTCCTGGGACCCAACAAGAGTGTGGACAGTATTCTCTGGACACCTTGCCTTCACCCTCGCCAGATGTTCCAGCCTACCTAGCTTATCCTTTGCCCTTGGAAATGAGATGGCATGGTTCAAGCTCACTCTCCCTACAGATGACCCCATATTAATTAGTCAAGCCAAAGCCCCCATGTCATGTTATCCTTGCGTCCCATTTAGTTCCCATTTATTCTCTCTGCTGAATTCACTTTTCTTTAGATATAAGCTGGCAACCTGTTTATTTCTTCTTTACTCTTAGTATCTTTTTGAAATGCATCCTCCCAGCTCCCCTTACCACACAGCTAGCTCAGTGGAGAAATATTGCAGAAACCTCTATTTCACTGTTGTTGAATAACTTCACTATGACTTCAGAAGATGTTTTGTCTCCTCAGAGCTCAAACCAGACCTACTAGTAAGTACAGTTGGTATTTATTGACTACTCACTATTTGCTAGTCACCGGCCTCCATAATTCAGTATTTGTTTAACCTTTACAACATCCATATGAGGCAGATACCATTTTCACCCCACATAGACGTGGAGAGATTAAGTAATTTTTTTGGGGTCAGTCAGATAAGTGATAGAGTTGAAATTTGGACCCAGAGTTCTTGCTTTTATCCAAGGTTACACTCAGTACAGCCTTTTAAGTCCCATTTAGGTATCAGTTTCCCAGGAGATAATTATATTACTTCTCCACCAAAGATTTTCTTAGCATTTGGTGACAATGACTGCACTAAACCCTGGGGACATATGAATTAACTAAAGAGGAGGAGCCACTCAGAAACAGTGGTGCTCAGGTATAGATGTGGCTGTCCTAGTTTAAGAACCATCTCACCCCAAAGGAGCTGATCACTGCCTGGGGAAAGGTGAGGCTCCTCCAAGGCAGGCTCAAATCACAGATGGCTATATTGTTGTCCTCTGTGGCCAGGCATGCAACACAGTTTCCACATTGGTCATGAGTGGGGCTTTTAAATTAATCCATTGAGAATATGAAATGACAGAACCAGAAAGAAAACTGAGGTCATCTGGCTTAATGGTCTTGCTTTAGAAATGAAAAATAAACAAACAAATAAATACATATATACATACATATATACATAACATGTTGAGAAGTTAATTTTTCAAGGTGACATGGATGTGTACTGAAAAGATTATTTCCTAAATACAGTTGTCCCAATTCCCCATCTGATACATTCACTCTGGTATCACAGAGTCTCCTGGGGAAAGGGTGGAGTGCTTGGTGAAGCCAAATCTTAACATGGCTACAGGCAAGAATCTCAAGACTGCAAATCAATTTCTCAGAACAAAGCTCCTTCATTTAAGCCATTGCCCATAAAATAGTTCTAGAGTTTTTGTTTTTGTTTTGTTTTTGTTTTTAAGTGGTATCTAACTGGGTAACTTTGTAGATTTGTAGGACTAGCACTTGCTACTACTGATTGTAGGTAATTGTGTGTGATCTTAGTACTGTCTCCTGTTGGAAGTGGGGAAAACTCCATTTTTCCTATGGAGGCAACTTATTCATGAGCTAGAGGCCTGATGCATGAAATTCATGCAAGAGTAGACCTTCCTTCACATGGTTGCCGGAACCAGCTTCCCGGCTGGCACCTGGGACCAAGGCTTTCCTCTTAGCCCTGGCTTAATCTGGAGGGTCATCTGGTCTAATTAGCATATTACGTTTTTATTATTATAGACTAGAGACTGGTGCATGAAATTCATGCAAGGGAGTGTGTGTACTTCAGCCCAGCCTGCACCTTCTCCAATCTGGGACCCCTTGAGGGCTGTCTGACTGCCCGGGCAGTAGGATATCCCTCTCACAATCCAGGACTGCTGGCTCCCAATTGCTCACCTGCCTGCCTTCCTGATTGCCCCTAACTGCTTCTGCCTGCCATTTTCATCACTCTCTAACCACTCCCGTACCAGAATGATTGATGCCTAACTACTCCCCTGCCAGCCTGTTTGCCCCTAACTGCCCTCTCCTGCAGGCCCAGTCATCCCCAACTTCCTTCCTCTGCTGGCCTGATCACCCACAACTGCCCTCTCTTATTGGCCATCTTGTGGTGGCCATCTTGTGTCCACATGGGAGCAGGATCTTTGACCACTTGGGGGCAGCCATCTTGTGTGTAGGAGTAATAGTCAATCTGCATATTACTTTTATTAGATAGGATAGAGGCCTGGTGTATGGGAGGGGGCTAGCAGGTTTGCCCTGAAGGGTGTCCCGGATCAGGGTGGGGGTTTTCTTGGGGCCTAGGGCAGTCTGGGCCAGGGGCCTGGGGTAGTTTGCAGGCCGGCCATGCCCCGCAGTGACCGAAGCAGGGGCCCTGGTATCTGGGATTTATTTATCTCCTACAATTGAAACTTTATAGCCTGGAGCAGAGCCAAGCCTCCGGCTCACTCTGTGGCAGCAGCCATTTCTGTTGGGATTTATTTATCTTCTATAATTGAAACTTTGTAGTCTTGAGTGGAGGCCTGGGCCCACCAGGGTATGTAGAAAGCTTGGCTTCCTCCATTGCTGGGGAAACCCAAGCCTCACTCCTGCTTTTATCATGGCCACAGCCAACTTGGTTGGGGTTAATTTGCATACTTGTTCCTGATTGGCTGGTGTACGTGGGTTGTGGGCATGGATTGTGGGTGTAGCAGAGTGATGGTTAATTTGCATATCACTCTTTTATTAGATAGGCTATCACCACTGGTTTTTGTCTCTTTATGAGACCCTTTCATTTTTTCCCATCTAGGCCATATTCTTGGGTTTTCTTTGCCACTGAGGATATTAGGTTACTCATTTCCATATAGGAATAACCTAATATCCTTTCATCAGTTTACCACTTTTGCAATTTATCCTGATGTTTAAGAGTATAATCGTCTCCTCACCTCGGCCACCCCACCCCCCATGATATGAAGTTAGTTGCTTTGTTTCTTCCTTCTGACACACTTGCATTGTGCTATATTTAATTCCAGAACATTAGCATGAGTATCCAGCCGAACAAGTGAGGTTGCTGCTGTGCATTACTTCCACCAGGTACAGAATTATTCTGCTAATTCCTTTTGGGCATAAGGAAACAGATGCAAACACAATAAGAAAAGGACTGAAATTTCTCTCCACAGTATATTGAATACAAATCTTTATAAGGAGTTTATGTGCATGATTTTATTCTTTTGCTTTTTTACCTACTTTTTTGCTTTTGCTTTTGGCTGGCACACAAAGCAACTTACAAAAGGAGAGGCTGACAAAATAAAAGAATATTCTCTTAAAAAGAACTTGCTCTTACATAAAAAGAAACATAGGAGATCAGCAACATAGAGCATTTTTATAAGATTCCCAACTGCCTAGAACAATACTTAGTACATGGTGGATACTCAAAAAAAAAAAAAAGGCTTAATAATTAACCAGATATGATTTCTTCCCTCTGGCTGGGCTCCCTTTGGCTGGATAGGAATTTAACCTATGCTGAGAAAGGAACGACTGAGAGCCAGAGAGAAAGTATATATATAGGCATTGCGAGCTATTGATCTATTCACTCAATTTCCTTTTTTCTTTTTTTCCTTTTTAACTTTTCATCTATGAAATCTTCTCCCCCTCCCCTTCCTCCTCATTCTTCTACTATCTTAATATATGTCTCTTATTTGAATTTTTTAAAATTTATTTATTGAAGCACTTGTACCATAGTAGCATTTTTTTAAATATATTTTATTGATTTTTTACAGAGAGGAAGGGAGAGAGATAGAAAGTCAGAAACATCGATGAGAGAGAGACATGATCAGCCTCCTGCACGCCCCACAATGGAGATGTGTCCGCAAGCAAGGTACATGCCCCCAACCGGAATCGAACCTGGGACCTTTCAGTCCGCAGGCCGACGCTCTATCCACTGAGCCAAACATTCAATAAATCACTGCCTCATTAGAATAACAATAACAAAAAGGCATGTTGAAGGTTTGTTATCCAAATAAGAAAGCAACTTTTAACTGTTTTGTGAGAAAGGGACTCACAAAAAGCAATATTTTATTGCTTCTCAGCCTTTTGGCTAAGATCAAGTGAAAACAATATTTATTTGAATCTTGGGTAGTCAAAAATTATTTAATGAATATGTCAATTATGTAAAGCAGATTACAATTGTATTTGATTAACTAACGATATGGATACTATTTGTGAGAGAGGCAGAATCACTCAAAAGTAAAAGAATAAGGTGAAAAAAGAGACAAGAAGAATGAGAGGAAAGTGGGCCTGAGGCTGAAAAATGCATGAAAAGCTAATGCCTCAAAACAAGAGGATCTCTATGGTACCCTCAAAGGTTTCTCTGCGGAAATATTAGGGGAAAGCACGCCAAATGTGTAGAGTGGGGTTCCTTTCTGAGTCCCATCCATGAGAACACAGGGGCTGTTCTCTTCATGCCTAAGATCCCATCTGTGAATCTTACTTCATCCTCTTGGTCCTGCAGTTTCTTCAGATAAGAAGCCAACTAAAGCTAGGCCTAGGAGGTTTTTAGAAAGTTGTCCAAAGTTAAAGAGTTCTTATAGAGGCATTTCTACCTAATGAAATTGAAAGGTCATTCAACTTAGAAAGAACCTATCCCTACAGCAATGGTTCTCAACCTTCCTAATGCTGAGATCCTTTATACAATTCCTCATGTTGTGGTGACTCCCAACCATAAAATTATTTTCGTTACTACTTCATAACTGTATTTTTGCTACTGTTAGTGAATCGTAATGTAAATACCTGTGTAATGTTAATATCTGATGGTCTTAGGCTCTACAGCAGTGATTCTCAACCTGTGGCAGGGTTGAGAACCACTAGCAGGGTTGCCTAAGACCATCAGAAAACAAAGATATTTACATTACGATTCATAACAGTAGCAAAATTAGTTATGAAGTAGCAACGAAAATAATTTTATGGTTGAAAAAAATGAAGATATTATTTTAGATTGCATATACTTCTAATTCCTTTAAATACATCAGTGTAAACAAGTTAGTTTCATTAATTCATTTATTCATTCAACCAATGTTCATTGAATGCTTATAATTGTCAGGCAATATGCTAAGCAATGGGAAATAATTTTTGAGAAAAACCAGCAGCCTGATCTAAGTGTACTTTTAGACCATTCTTTAAAAAATTATACTTTGTTTTGTTTTTAAGAAGGAGCAAATGAAGAGTTTTAAACAGGGAGTATCATAGTCAGATTTCTATTTAGAAATATCTCTCTGATACCCAGATGTAGTTAAAGACTAGTCAAAATGCTGTGCAATCATATAGGTAAGATTGATGATCACTAACCAAACCTGCAACAAAGACAGATACTAAAAAATGCAAATAACAGGACATGGGAACACATTCAATGTTGAGAATTAGATGAGAAGAGGGGTATAGGATGATTTCTCAGGCCCCTGAACGGGATATGTAGAATATATGGGCTTACTTCTGAAGAAGTGATCTTGTCAAGGAGAAGAATGACCATGTTAGGAAGGAGAAGGAGAAGAGTAGCATGCTGAAGGGAGAATTATGGGAAACAGAAAGAGTAGAAGGAAGACTAAAGAAGATATGCAGCAGAAGAAGCTGACAGGGTACCGTCAAAGGGTTAGGAGGAGCATCTGGGAAGCACATTGAAGTTTTTAGTGAGTCAAAGTGGAGACTGAAAAGAAGTGTAGACAGAAAGTGTAGACTCTATTTTTACGACATTAACATAAGAGACAACATGGTATGGTGGGAAATGGGAAGGGTTTGGAGTCCAACTGATAGGTAATTACAACAGCTGTCAGTCACTTATTTGCTCTAAGATCTTGGGAAAGTTACTCATTCCAGATTTTTTTTTTCTTATAAAGTCGAGATGATACCTTGTACATACGATTGTTTTGAGTAGTAAAGGTTATGATATGCTTAGTGTCTAGCACTATGCAGAAAAGCCCTTCACTGATTCCTTTCCTTTAGCTTTATCCTCCTCCAGGCCATCAACTTCTGGCCTCAAAAAAGAGATTAGATTAGATCAGCACACTATTGGTATGCCTTTACCTGCAGAACAGAGGACACAGGTGGTCTGACCCTTGCTTACCTATTTAGCCCCATCTCTCATCACTTCAGCACCTCACTCTAGCTACACCATATTTAATGCTCTTTCAGACCTTCAAATCTGAACAAACACCTCCCTTTTCCAAATTTTTCTCACCTGGTTCTCTGACTGCATAACTCTTTATCAACTTTTCAAGACTTTAGTTCAAGAACTTCATTCTTCAGGTATGTGTCTCTACCCTGTACTAATCCCCAGCATTAATCAGACAAACTTTTTTTTTCTTGTTGCCATAATTTTTGTAGGTTTTCCAATCATACTTTTTTTTTAAGCAACATTTTAACTATTTGTTTAGATGTTTATGTTTCCTCCACCCAATGGTGATGTTATGTAGTAGATGCTCAATAAATGTCTATTTAATGACATTTAATGACTACATGGTTTTAGTGTAGGCCCTGGCTGCCACAGGTGAAGCATGCACTTCATTAAATACTTTAAACTTAGATAAACAAAGAATAACTTTAGGACAGCAATTTCTTGGGAGTCTTGTAGTCAATTGCCTACTCTGAGGCTAGATAGATTTGAGGTTTAGTAGATTATTACTATACTGACAATATCCAGGCTCTAAACTCATATTACCCTAGAGGTTTGTTCTCAGCCCAGAGTTCTAATCCAGTCTGGAAATGATAAGTAGTTTGAGAGAGAGAGAGAGAGAGAGAGAGAGAGAGAGAGAGAGAGAGAGAGAGAGAAGGCATAGTATGGTAATTATGAACATGGATGCTGGAGTGGAACCACTCAGATTCAAACCCTTTTTGCTGGTCATTACTAACTGAATGGTCTGGGCTACTTACTTAATTCCTCCATTATTCAGCTTCTTCATTTATAAAGCAGTGCTGACAATAATGGGACAGATCTCCTAGAGATGTTATGAGAAATTAATGAGTTAGTACAAATGAAGGGATTGAGTGAGTTAATACATAATGGTAAATTTTAGCATCTATGACTTGTGACTTCTTTTAAGGATGTCAGTAGCTAAAGTTATACATGTCCATAGACTACTTTGTGCATATACACAGCTAGCAGGATAAGCACCATATGCCAACAGAATTTCATGAGAGTTCCAAGGGAGATCCAGATCCTATATTTGCCCTGAAATCAACATGTGCTCCCTATCATCTTTCTGTCTGAGTTTCTTCTTCACCAAACTGTTCTTTCACAACAAGCACTCAAGGAAGAACGAAGGCAAAGCAGCGCAATCTAGGGTGAGGCTTTGTTTTAAAACAAGATATTTGAGAACAATAGATACTAGTGATGCCAAACAACAAATATTCTTTAAATACCCACTAGAGTTGAGGCACTTTTTCAGGCACAATGAAGCCAATCCCTTTAATTCAAGGCTATTAAACGCCCTCTAAAACCTGGAAATGTCTCATAATTTTCTGCCTTAAAGGACGCTGATATTAGAACAAAGAAAAACCTGAGGTTGTTTTTTTTTAACCTGCCTTGTGCTTTTTTTTATTTATTAGTTCTAAAATAGCACTCTTACCAATGTTTGTAGGCACTACCGTGATAGCTGCTATCTAAGTACAGGGATGGAGAACAAGGGAGGAGGTGGAGGTAATTAACTAAATTGTATAGACTTTCTTTAAGAAGCAGAAGAGAAGTTCTCCATAATTTTATTCCTATCTCCAAAGAGGCAGAAAAGGGTGTTCTGAGGGAGACGTCCTTACACTCAGTCCTAGAGCACAATGCTCATTTTAAGACAGAGTCCACTAAATTTTTCCATTGACTGTGCAAAGCAATCCAATTTCCCTACTGCTTTTCCCCTTCTATGTAAATAGCTTCTTTATAAATGGAAAAATGGAGAGCAAGACTTTCAAACAGTTGTCATAAATTAGAATAAATTGCATTAATTAAAAATGTAAAACTAGAAGAGCCAGGAGAACATGCAACATATTTTCCTCAAATAACACTGTGAACAAGCACAAGTGTATACTTTGGGCATATGTATATCTTTCCTCTGACTGACAGCCTAAAGGATAGTCCATGTGATTTTTGTGTTGCTGAGGTGGAAATAATCTTTATTTGGATTGAATAGCAGAGTAAACAGGAGTGAATAAGATACACAAAAGTTGACATTTTTCTGATTCATTTTTGAAAAATGTATGCCTTATCAATTAAAGGTGCACTTGCTTTTTGTTCTAATTAACTGTCCTAAATTCTTTTCATGGTTATATAAGAAAAAAATTAGAGGTGATCAGTAAATTTTGCCCTGGGCTAAATAATGCCACACAGTCTATATGGATCATTAAAAGTTTATCTTCTCTATCTTTTGTCTGTAAAAATTAACACATCTTGTAGTGTAGTTATGTAAGTCATTAAGAAAACTAAAAATCTCAGTGATAAAACAAAATTTTAAACAAGGATACACACACACACACACACACACTCACACACATACCTACACTATAGGGGGAAAGGGCAAAAAGAGTTTGGTGATTTAAGGAAAACACAAAATGGTGTGCCAAATCATCTGGTCTCCAGAGATAAAGAAATTGATTACACTATAATTACACCTACCTATATGCAGTATACACCTGTGTACCTGAGTGCCTTCTTTCTAGAATTGGGAGAACATTTTCCTTCTCACACAGTCATCTGCTTCTGTTATCCGAATGAACTGCCTAGAGTATCAGTTTATGTAGTACATCTAATCTTCTGTCAACAGTCCCCCCTACCCAATTCAGGGGAGCCGGGCTATTTTTGATAGAATTACTAAGTTGACAACAATAATGTTAACATGTAAAATAAAACAGTACTATCTACTTACTGAGCATTTTTATTTAATATAATTATGACATTGAATCATGATTTGTCTTTTAATCTGTGTCCAATAGTGCCTTTATCCCCAACATTTTTTGAACATAGAATGTGGGGCAGTTAAAAGGTCTTATTGAGGACTCTTAAAAGATGATGAGTAGACAAACATGCAAGTTTGACTTTCAGGCTCGTCCTTGATTCTGCTGGCTCTTCTGCCTGCCTTGAAAAGGCCAGTTATGGCTCTCGAGGGTGCTCTAATCTGGAACAATTCCCACAAAACAATCAATGGTGTATCATCATTTCTTTCCCTTTCCCAGAGAACAGGATGCACAGAAAATAATGCACATGTAGTAAAGAGTTTGAAAGCCTAATGCACATAGGAAACTTGCCGCCTCTCCAAATCAGCACATCAGGCCACCAGATACCAGTCTCAGGCAGGAGTTAGTCATCATTTTCTTACATGAGCCATGCACTTCTCCCAGGATTGATGCATCTTCTTTCCTTCTACATAAAGAATTAGCTGAATAAAGTAAAACTAAGTGGACTCTGGGGCTGCAGATGGTTGACCAGCTGTTTCTGGGTGACTCCCCATGAATCAGTGCCTCATCTGAGCTTTAGTGCTTCCATGTTTTGGGGGCAAAATATTCTGCATTTTGGAAAACTAGTTCATGGAAAATAATACAGCAAACTAACATTTATAGAAAACCACAGTAATCTTGTAACAAATGTCCTAAATTATGTACTCAAAAGCAGACCCAATTTTACCCAAGATTCTCTGTCTGCAAAGCCTATAGAACCCTTTTTGTTGTTTATAACTCTGGCTCCTCCTAAACCCCCAACCCAAATGCCTCTTTTAAAATGATACACCACTTTATATAATATACCTCACAGAAGACAAAGTTTCAGTTTGAAGAAGGGATAAGGGGATTTAAACAACTTCACTTTTCTGTCCCTTTTGGAAATTCATCATATATATTCTCCTGTAATTTGATGGTCAGATTTGTGCTGCTTTTGAAAGCCTCCTGATTTCCTTTTGAATGCTATTTACTTGTCAGTGTTAAGTGCAATGTTGTTTGTATTGACAAAATAAAAGTAGAATGCACTTTAGATTCTCTCTCACACATTTTCAAGGCTGAAGTTTCTAGCAAGGCAAGAGTTTCATTGGCTATTTCTTCAATTTTAGATGATCATTTGATGTAAATATATCTAAGAGTTTATATTTTGAAAAACAGAAGAGCAGAGATAGCTCCAATGCCTATCATAGGGGGTAAGCTGGGGGACATTTTTACATGATGGGAGAGAAGGAAAGTTTCTGTGATCATTTTTATTCTATGAACGCCATTCTTTTGGGTGAGAGAGTCAAATGCTATTAACCACACATGCTGCATGCATACCAGCACAAGCCAGAGGAATGCAGATTTCTGTATCTGAGAGCAGCTGCTAAGTGAAATGGAACATCCAACAGATGGTTACATTGTCATTGTTGGGGGAAGATGAGAGGGGAGCTATTTTGGTTTTTCTGGTGTGTATGTATGTGTGTGTATGTGTGTGGGTGTGCGTGCGTGGGTGCTTAATAGGATGTGTTCCCCACTACCTGGGTATCTCTGTTGTTATCAAGGGCTTTTATTCACTCTGAATCTTTGAACTAGAATAAGCCTTTGAGATCATTTTGTCATTTTACATGTAATGGAGAAAGAGAGAAGATCGAGGACACATTGCTTGTTAGAGCCAAGACCAGAGCTCTTTCTTTAGTCCATACTACTCAGAAGTCATGCATTCTATTTACTTGAGTAATTGGGACTTAGCACCAATACCAAAGCTCCAGAAAAAGGAAATCCTACAGCAGTTGCAGTTTCATAGTTTGAAAAGTACATGTGTATTGTTTTTTTGAATGCCTTATGGTGGAAGAATTCTCACGTTGGAAGAAAGAATTAAGATATTTAAGCAAAGTCATACAGAGTCTCTATTATATGTGTTATTAGATATTTGGAACAATAGGCCTGAATTTAAATAACATACTATAAAATAAAAAAGATTCTATAGTGGTTTTATAGTCCAGAACAAGGAGTTAAACTTACAAGTCAAAGCTTTCAAAGGTCATGCATAGTTAAGAGGCCAACAGAAAAGTTGTAGGGTTCCATCCTGCCCTGTCTGCAAAGGGTCACCATCCTCATTCGGACAGGAGCTTGGGGTCAGTTTTACAGTCACATGGCTCACCCATTGGTTCGTGTATTTTTTTTTTTCCAGAAATAGAATCAATAGAGAACAGACAAACCCACAGTTGCCAGTTTGTACAGTCTTGTGGTTTCTGTCGGGGCTACAGGCTCGAGCAGGTCTACCAGATAATGAAGGCACACTATTTCAGTTCCTGTGGGTCCGGAGCGCCTCAGTAGAGTTCTGGTTTCAAACAAATGAATAACAAATTAAAAGGTACAGTAAAATAAGGGGGTGGTTAAAATATATTAACTAAAATCAATGGAAGAGAAATGCAGTTAAAACCCCGCATTCTCAGCAATAATCAGTGATGTATTTTGTTGCTCTCTTAAAATTTATGTTAAAAGCCTTTTAACAGAAAGTCAATATATTTGGGTGGTTGAGCAAGTGTATCATCCTGTCCTGGCGGTTTCATTAAATATGACGCAGAGGCTCCATTCCCTGTAGGAAATGAATGCAGGTCCATCCAACGGAAGTCCCACCTCAAGGAGAACAGACTTTTCCCCCAAAAACAGCCTGTGGAAACAAGCTGAGTGTCATGCTCCCCTCCCCTGCCTAGGTTCCCCACTGACGTCAATGAGAGTCCTGGAAATGAAGAAGGATCAGAATACCAGAAGCATAGCCTAATAATAGAGCAAAAATGGAGAGCAGATGGAAAATAGAGCGTCTCGATAAAGTGTGACCTAATGTTATAAATTTGTTCAAGGAAACAAAACAACAACAGCAAAGCAACAAGGCCTGTAAGCAGACACTGGTGCTAAAATTCAGGAATATGGCTCACTAGGAAAAACACCTAGATATTTAGAAAACTTCCAGAAAAAAATATTGAAAAAATAAACAGGAGAAGAAGCAAAATGAATTTTTGGATGAGTTTGAAACTCCACTAGTAAAGGTGCCTAGGGGTAAAAATGACACAAAATCAGAAGTGGGAAGCTAGAAACAGAAAATGAGCAGTTCTTTTATTTGTGATTCTTTTATTCTTTTATCTTGTCTATCTTCATCCCTGCTGGACGATCTGCTGTCCACCTGGATAAGGAGTGCTGGAGAGTACAGATATGGACACTGAGCATGGTGGCGAAAATGGGGTAAACTACAGGCCCAAAGTAAATGTTTTGTATAGGAGCTCTGTCACACTCACAGCTCCAAGAAATGCTCTCACAGTATACTCATTGTATGTGTGTGTCTGTGTGTGTACTTGTGCATGTATGTAGTAAAAGCCACTAAGGCTACATTTATCTCTTAGCATGGCTATGACCTCTTTTGATTTTTTGCTAACTATGTATACATTTTGTCAGAAAAAAATAAGATTTTTACATTTATTGAATAGACTTATAAACATATTATTTTTGATATGGATAAAGAAGTCTCAAAGTTGTTGAGATGGTGATATGAAGAAAAACCTCTATTTCAGTCTCTACTTTTCCTACCTAGAAATCATCAAACCATCCTATTTGATAAACACCCTGCATTTTCTAAGAATGGGCTATTGATTGGAGAAAACTAATGAGGTAAAGTTTTAAAACAGAGCTACATTTTCACACTTTCTTTTTATTTTTGTTGTTCAACCATTGATTGAATTAAAAGAAAGCCTTATTGTTATTTTTTAATTTCCTGTTTTTGGCTTATCATTCTAATGGTTCTTGGACTCTGTTTCTAATACAAAAGAAATCTTGTTTCTCCAGGTAACCCTCTAAGTTCTGCCCTCCTCAACCTCTTTGTCTAGTTATCATTTTTCTTTGAGTCTGAGTCTCATTCTGCCTGATTTTTTGAACTTGATATTTCAGATTTTGCCTCACTCCCAGGAGAGCTCCCTCATCTTGGATTTTAACCAAAGACTCCCTCTGCTTCTCACCCTGTGGCTGAGGGTGAGCCCAGCCCATGCATTGCCAGGCTTCTAAATGCCCAGCCTGGTAGAGTCCCAAGCCTCCTGCCACCACCTACCACACCCAGGAGAAAATATTGGACCCTATCTCTGCTTGGCAGACCCTCAACTAGATAGATCACAGGGAACTATTCTAAAATAATACATGATACATGAATGCACGAGATGAGGAGCATAAGAATCACAGAATTTTAGACATAGAGGACATCTAGAAATCATTCATTTTATAGTAGAGGAAATGGGTACTCAAACCCAGTCAATAATCCAGAGTTCCTGTAAGTAGAGAGTGACATAATGTACATAAAATGCTCTATAAACTATATAGCACTATATTCTGTGCATTAAAAAGTCAGTGTTTGTCTTTTAAGTAATGTGTTTGAGAGTCATTCTAGAAATGCTGCCATTACTCAAAATGTTTTAAATCTCTTTTTTAAAAATGTCATTTCAGGCAGTTAAGATTGTCATTGTATAGTCACATCTCTCTCTTACCAGGAAAGGTATTATCCAGGACTCAGACATTCATCTCAGATTTGAGCTTCAATGTCTTTGAAGGCAGAACCCATGTCTGTCTTGCTCCTTGCTCCTGGTATACTGCCTGCCACTTAGCAGCACCTGATAATTATTTGTTCAATGAATTTTAAAAGAAATATCAAACCCACCCTCAGAGAATGATGATTTGCATGATTGATAGGCAAAGGCTCTAAAGACATTTTCAAAAGAGAATTTCCCAAATAAAATTATTTTTTATCTATAACATTGTTTTTGGAATAAGTTCAAGGTTATTAATTGGGAGGGGACAACATTCCTTGTATCTACACATCTGTGTTCTGGCTGACCTGCTTACCATGGTAGAATTTATTTTTATCTCACCTTTCAAAAAAAACAAAACACACACACATACAAAAAAAAGGCAGATTGAAAAAACAACAAAAATAAATTCGTAATAACAATAATGTTAATAAGAAGCATATTACTATAATCATGTCTCAGATATGCAAAGCAAAAGGCAGCCCACAGGGTGGGTTCCTTATGTGTGGTTAGCTAAGGAGTGACAGTAAGTAACAAGAAATAGAGAACAAATGAGACTCACCCAGTCTCAAGCACATGTCTGCCTGCCATCTGGCCCTTGTTCCCCATTGAGTAAAAGAGTTACTTACAGCTAGTAAGAATGCAGTCATAAGGAAACATTCTGAGCAAACTGGGGTAACAAGATTCCCAGTTGATAATAAGTGCTCATGAAGAAAGGCATCTGCAGGTGCCATGATAACCAATCATCAGTGTTGTTAGCACTAACAGGTCAAGTCAATTTCAAGGATTCCATGTGACACATAAAAGTGAGAACAGTCCCTCTCCAGTGAACTGATATTTAAATATGCTTGAGGAGGAAAAAAGAAACAGAATACTGAGATGCAAGCCATATTAATCACAAGACAAAGCTCTCCACCTTTTTCGCATGAGAGTTACTCTCAGAAGTGATGGTAGAATTTTACAATCATTTTAAAATGAATTAGGCACATACACAAAAATCCAATTCACATCACAAAAGTAATGAATTTGTTCCCATATTTCAACTATTTGTTCCCATATTCCAGTCTAAAGCATCCTGATCAGGTGACGACTCAGGGCATGCATTAGTAATTGCTCAGTAAACATTTTTCTGTTCTTTTTACTGCTCCCTGAGACATCAGACTAAGAAAATTCATGTAAGTCCAGCTAAAAGCAAAGCAAAATGTGGTACTTCATAAAAATGAAACCAAGGAATGCTCAGAAGAAGAAGTAGAGAATGCTGAATTTCTCAGCAGGCCACCATCTTGCTCATTCAGGAGCCACTTCTGGTTTTGACGAGAACCAGAGTATGGATGTCATTGGTGATGTGGGGCATCCACAAGAACAAGCATTACTTTTTTTTTTCTAGAAATCAGTGCCATAATTAAAATAAGGAAATATTTTTTGAATTCTGAAGTGGCTGTAAATCTGAGCAATATCCTGTAGCTAAAGAGGTAATATTAAAGGCCACTGCCATAGAGAATTCATGTTCCAGCATCATTCCCTGAAATCTCATCCCAAGCCCTAACCACAAAGCGGGGTTCCAGTATAATCTCCATGGAGCATGGAGAGTAAGTTTCTGCAAATCTGATTCTATAAATACACAGGTTACTAAAGTCCCAAATTTTAAGCTTACCTTGTGAAGATTGTCAAGGAACTGACTCTTTCCAACGTTATCTTCTATAGCCTTTCCATGTACACCCTAAGCTCCAGGAGTAATGAATTAATTAAGGTCCAGAATCTAGGATTTCAACATGTTCACTTATACCTCTGAGGGACGTATACTTTCTTTCCTTCCCTAGAAAACTACTATTAATTCTTTAAGACCAGACTTTCATCTTCTTTTGAGGTCTTTTTGCCATGATTCTCACTTTCACCCCCTAACCATGAAGACTCAAGTACTGCTATATATAATTCTAAAGAGTACAATATAACCTCGACCATTTTGACTCTGCCATTTTGACTTTGAGAGCACTTTGATCCCACTGGTATAATAACCTTGAGTTTCACTCCCAAAGGGACAGAGTGCATGAATGTATATTGAACTGGTTACAGTATATCCCCATAGCTGTTTTCTACCCATCTCACAGGATAATCAGCTGCTTGAAGAAGATTGTGTTTTAATCAGCATATTAGTCCACTTGGGCTGGCATAATAAAATACCACAGACTGGTAGCTTAAACAACAGAAATGTATTTCTTCACAGTTCTGGAGACTAGAAGTCCATGTGCAAGGTGCCAGATGATTTAGTTTCTGGAGAGGTTCTCTTCCTACCATATAGACAGCTGTCTTATTGCTATATCTTCACTTGGCCTTTCCTTAGTACCTGCACACCAAAGAGAGAGAGAGAGAGAAAGAGAGAGAGAGAGAGAGAGAGAGAGAGAGAGAGAGAGAGAGAAAGGACTGATGAGGGAGTGAAGTGCTAGCTCTCTGGTGTTTGTTTTTCTAGACACTAATCCTTTTATTTTAGGGTCCTACCCTAATGACCTCACTTAACCTTCATTACATCCTTAGAGCCATGCTATAGGGTAGGGGAGGACACAAACATTCAGTTTATAACAATGAATTTGGGGGCATACAACATTTAGTTTATAACAATCACCTTGTGTTCCCAATTTCCAATGTAGTCCTTGTAAAGTCTGTAAACATTTGTGATATGATAAAATGCTACACCATGTAAGGGGAGAATGAGTAAAACAGGTTAGCTCATTAATCAATCAAAAGTATTTAGTGTGCACCATATGCAAACCTCTGTTATAAAACATGCCAGTGTTCTTAACGAATTCACAATCAAATTACCTAATTGAGAATTTAAACACAAATGCATGCCAAATAAGTGATCTGAATCAGAAGCAACCATAAAGTAGAGCAAAGAGCACTAGATTTGGAATCAGGAAATATGGGTTAAAAATCCAGTACTGCAACTTACCATCTCATGAACTTAAAGCAAGCAGCCTTATTTCCCTAAGTTTCAGTGTTCTTTTCTATTGCATGGTGAAGTACTATGCACATGCACTTTGAAAATGCTAACAGCACATCACAAGGAAACAGAGATGTGAGCAAGCCCTCACAGAAGGCTCCTTTGACAGGATCTTTGGTCCATTCCTCTTCCCCTGTGGGAAGGGCGGCTTTCCTGCAGGGCATTGCCTCCCTACAAGGCTATATTAGCCACACTTGTGCATGCCTAGTTATCACCACTCTCAGAACTCAGCGGGTTCTGTTGGTACCCCACCAGAAAAGGAAGAACTCTGGCTTATTTTCTACATTTGCTTTCTTGCATAAAAGAAAACCAGAATGCTTCAATTCTGAATCATAGAGAAGTTGTGGTAAAAAGCAAAATGAGAAATTCTTCACAAGCCAATGCCACATGGGTTCCTTCAAGGCTGTATGCACTCTCACTGAAGCCCTTAAGTACTAACATTTCAGTTAAGGCTGAAGTGGCCAAGAGGCCACCGGACAGTGAAACTTCTTATTAAAAATCCACGAAATATGTTATCATGTGCTATCAACACAGAGAGAATTGTCTGTCAACAATGAAACATTCACTTTCTTGCCAGTGCCAGGAGGGGAAATTGACCTTGACCAATTGCTAATTATTGCTTCACCTTCCAATCAGCAGCTCTCAAATCACATTCCTCAATTTTAAACAAGAGTGTGATATTTGCAGAGTTTGTAGAAGCAAATGGAGTCCAGGTGGAGCTGCAAAGGGAAAATGAGAAAAATGGCTCCTCACCAGAAACCAGAGATGAGCAGGGGAGGACAGATTCAGACACTCCAGGATCCCAAACCCCCTGCTGAGAAGTACCTTGTGTTTTGTGCACACACGCACGCGCACACACACGAATGCACACTCTCCACAAGCACGTTATTTATTTATTTTTAAACAGCCTCAGTTCCTACTGATGCTGGCAATGCTCTTCATTTCCTTACCTGTTCTTATATGTTGAAGAAAAGAGTTGAGGGGTGGAAACTAATGATTGTAAGGAAGATTTCTTGATTAATTCAAAGCCAGGCTCCAGAATTGACTTTGTATTTATCCTTTATCATATATCAAAAGCAACAAAACACCACAGCTAAAGGAATACACACTGAAAACTTAAATTGAAACTGTAACTGAAGCATCCTGGAGTGACAAATATGGCTTTTAATGTGTAATTTACTTTCTTTATTAAGTGTAAAGGTGTCAATGCATATAAAGGCTCCTTATCAAGTGTAAAGGTGCCGATGCATATAAAAAATATTCGCTTGAGTTGCTAGCAAAACATTAACGCAAAAGCATAAAGGAGCCCTCCCAGCTACAGGAAATGTAAGTCACTTGTCCATTCACTGAGCGGTCAGGACATGCTTTACAAATCTCTCATGTATCTGCCTTCACACTCTTCACAAAGTAGTTCACACAGACAGAGGCATTTTTTTTTGCCCTTCTTAATCACGTACCTTTTAAGATTCATAATTTGGGATGAGCAAAAGGCTCGGCAGGAGGTGGGAATGAATTAAAAACCATAAAATTGATGCTATCACTCTGATTGACATACCAGTAGTGCAGCACACATTTCCTGTTTGTCAGGAATGAAAGGTGTTCACATTCTGTAATAACACCTAATAATGTTTTGGAAAGACAAACTGCTGTCTGACTACATTTTAGCAAGATGAATTTTTTTTTTCCTTTCTGTCAGCACTGAAATCAGAAGCTCAAGTATATATTACAGCCCTCTATAAAGGATGACCTAGATATTTAATAGCTGCAGCTATTCCAGTCCACTACCTGGACCTCCCCAGGTCTCTGAGGCTATATTCTAGCTTGCCCCGGAATCACCATTACCCCTTAAGACTAATTCAAGAGAGTGTCTCGGGAGCTAGCTGTCCAGGACTAAGAGAAGAGAGTATCCTTTGCTACCTAGAGCTGTCTCATCACAAATTTGGTCAACCTTCTACCTAGAGGTTTGTCTAGTCTGACAATTAACATGTTGTACAGGATAATAAAGAGAGTCGTGTACATGGGGGTCAGGAGGCCTGAATCCTTCTAGCTTCCATGCCAGTCTGTAATCATGAGCAAGCCATTTAACTAATCCACATTTCAATGCCAACACAGTTAAAACAGATGCTTCCATTTGCCTCGACTACCTGAAGGAGTTGTTGGAAACATAGAAGCAAAATAATAGTTTTATAACTGCCACATAGATTCTAAATATGATTTTATGTTAATTAAACAAAGGATTGGGGGA
The DNA here is from genome assembly GCA_011751065.1 of Lasiurus cinereus. Classification (NCBI taxonomy): domain Eukaryota; kingdom Metazoa; phylum Chordata; class Mammalia; order Chiroptera; family Vespertilionidae; genus Lasiurus; species Lasiurus cinereus. Next base: position 31,663,600 of record JAAGEH010002531.1, read on the forward strand.
ATGTTGAAAGATATTTATTATGGGGTGGCCATTTAGCAAAAGGATGAGGAAGAATGGATAAAGTACTAGATCTTACAAGACAGGACATCAGAAAAAAATCAGATACAGTCATTCAGGAATTTAGCTTATGGTAAACTTGAAGCCAAAGATATAGTCCTCTCCTTATATTCTTACAGAGTATCGATTATGGGCACTAATTACTTCAGGTTAAAAATATCTGGAAGAAAGGAGAATAAAATAAAGAGATTAAGCAAGTCAAAAAATTTCAGGAAGGAAAGAGAACAGACATGTTTGTATTAAATATTTCAATGGCACATTTTTGTATATTTTTAATCTCTGGGATTCTGCTATTTCTTCAGAAGTTTTCAAGAAAACAAAAATGTAAAATCAATGCTACAATCATTGCCTAATAATGCCAAGTTGCAGTAGTCAGGCACTAGATTATGAACAAGCATTTGTCTCCAGAATTGTAAACACCAGTTTGGATGCTTTGGGAAGCCTATAGAAAACTAGCCCAAATGAAAAGGGGAGGGTGTTACGTATACCCTGCTCTTGGTAATAATACTGTTGCACAGGGATCAAAAGTGCTTTTGAATACAATTTATTGCTGGATTTTTTTTTTTTTTTTTGCTAAGTCAAATAAAGGCTTTAAACAAAAACAGGTTTCCAGCCTTCTGCTTGTAATTGCACTTCATGTGACTTGACAATGCTGATTTCTATTGAATTTTTTAAATCCATGTTTGGTAAAAAGAAAAGGCTTTTCTATGAGTTCTTCAAAGTCACTGCTGGTAAATTCAGCTTGTTGGTACACATGCTAACAGACATAGTGCAAATGAAATTGGAACAAAGCTCAGCAAAGTCACTTTTGGTCCCTCCTAACCCTGTAGGAGTTAGGATGCAACTATTCCAGGATTTGAGTGCATTTAAATCCTGGCTGAATTAATTTTATATTCACTAAAAGTAAAATTAAAGACAGAATGTATGGATCACGTCCTCATACTCTCCAAGTGGCAGTTCCCAGACTGCTGTTTCTTCAGTTGGATTGACAAAAACTGAAAGCATTAGCAAAAGGGATCATGAGTGCTATCAGCTGAAATCTACCTAAATCCCCCACAGCAAAATGTAATCTGGAAGAAACAGGAGGGTCCTTGAAGGTTAGGTTATGCAATATCCATCCCTCTACTTGCTCAGTTCCCCAAATGTACTGACAAAAGAATAATGTTAAGTATTCAGGCCAGAGATATTTATCAGTGATTTACCTGGCCATTTGCCTCAGGGCAAGCCTCACAGGAAAACATAGGTACAAATATGCATAAGTGTATTTATAAATGTTCTATAAAATCAGATTGGCATTAGTTAAATGGCAGAAAAAGCAATGTGAGTATTGTTTGGAGGGTAGCCTGCTCCAAGTTCTGATTATAACTCGCTTCCCAAAGAAGGAGCCGCCCACAAGCTTAGAAGACAGATGAGAAGATCATCAGCGCAGATTTGCTGTGAACAGCTCGGTTCAGCTCTGTCCCTGCCAGACTCAGGGCCACACACACCCTCCCAAGATGGCTAGAGATTTACAAAAAGAGCACCCACTTCTTGCTCCAGTTTTGGCAAAGGCAGAGGGTGGTTTTGTCTCAGGGTAACCTGAGGCTTATCTGTAGAGCTGAGAACTGCCCTCAACAGCAAAATTGTCACCGTCCTTATTACACCTAACATTTGCATTATCTCATCTGATCTTCATAATAATCTCATGAAGTAAATACTATAATTACCCAAATTTCACAGGAGAGAAAACTTAGGCTAAAATGTGCCCCCAGTTACAGAGATGGTGAGTGCCAGAGGTAGGTCTTGACTTCAAACAACTTCACTCTTTTAGAGTTTTACCTCTTATACCCATAAGAGGAGCTTACCAACTACAAAAAACAACAATCATGAAGTAGGCTTTTAAAAATCCTACTCCACTTACAAAATATTTCCTATTTATTCATGAATTTTACATATATATATATATATATATATATTTGGAGTGCTAGAACTATTTGAAGCATTAAGAATTCAGCAGCAAACAAGAATAATTCTCTACCTGTATAGAGCTTATATTCTATATTCCATACACATAACCTCATTTATTCTTTAATATAGGCACATAAGTTTGGGGCTATTAACATCACCAACTTTTAGATAAGAGATTCATTATTCAGAGAAGTGACGTAACTTACCCAAGGCCACAAGTTGATATGTAGGAAAGCCAGGGTTTGCCCCTGGCATTCTGACTGTTAATCCTATATTCTTTGCAAAATAAGCCAGAGGGATGTAATGTTCAGCAGCATATATAGTCAATAATCTACTATATATATAAAAGGCTAAATGAACTTCCAACCATCCAACTGGCCGGCAGTTATCATGCAGGGGGCAAACACTCAACGCAGGAGCTGCCAAGCTGGAGGGACTTGGCAGCGACAGTTCTCAGGTGATGCACCCAGAACCAGAGAGGAGGGAGCCCAGTTCTGGGATGTATCACCCAAGAACTGCCTTATTGCAATCTGTGACCCCTTGGGGGATATAGGAGAGCTGGTTTCAGTGCAACCCCCACAAGCCAGGCCAAGGGACCCCCACTTGCCAGAGGGGCCCCACTCATCCCCCAGATGACCTTTGAGCTATAGTGCCACCCCAGGTATGGCCAGCTGGGGAGGGACTGCAAGAGGTTGGCTCCAGGACCCATTCAACCTGTCTTGCCCATTCCTACCCACCAGTCACCTTCTAATTAATTTTCTTTCAATGTGCACAAATTCATGCACTGGGGCACTAGTATCATAACTATGTATGATGATGGGTGGTTACTAAATTTATTATGGTGATCACTTTATAAGGTATATAAATGTTGAATCACTATGTTGTACACCTGATGCTCATGTAGTCCTGTCACCTATCCCAGGATGGCTTTCAAAAGCTTGGACAGAATGGTTGTACTGCCAGAATAGGAAATATGACCAAGTTGTTCCTCTTTTTCATAATTTTTGCCTCTCTTTCTTGCTTTTCAGTCCTTATTTCTTTCACGCATCTGGTGTCACTGTCTTCTAGTTGTCCATAGTATCTCTTATCCCCACCAAACTTGTTCTGCCCTCCCCTCCAGTTCCTTCACTCCTTCACTTCCAAACCTCAGGGTCACTCTTAGCTCCCACTCTTCATTTCACAGAGTAGGCCTGACATGCTGTGAAAAGTGATCCAAATGGGAGTCCCTTCTGTCAGCATATCAGAAAAACCTGTTACTAGTAAGTCACAAATTTTATTTCTCAGAATTTCTTGAGTGAGTTTTCCCATGGAAACATTCTCCCATGTGGCAGTTATATTCTGTAGTATTTACTGCAGGTACATCTGGGCTAAATATGTTTGTAAAGGCTGGCCAGCAGAATTTAACAGTGGATGATATGCTTTGAATTCCAATCAACCCAACTACAAGTGACCTCTGGCAAAGATTTCCTTCATAATGCATTCCCTGTCTTCACTATCACTCACAATAAAAAATGAAAAGAAGTAAAAAATAAATTTTAAAAATAAGTGATTTCTTAGAATTAGAGAGATGGGGTCAAATTATATTAAAAACAGTAGTAAAAGAAACAATTTAAATTTATGGGTGGCAATAGTGGAGGTTGTAGGAGGTAAAAAGATAAATGTTTCTGGCATTAGAGAATTTCAAACTGTGAATGCAAATGACATTCAAGAACCTCCTCAATCTGATCCTAATTTTTCCATTAGCTTTGAGTCCCATGAGAGTAAGACCACATCTGATTTTGCTCAACATTTTATCAGCAGCACTTAGCACTGGGCCTGAGACATAGTAGACACTTAATAAATGATTACTGAATGAAGGAATGTCATCCTAGACATCTCCAGCCACCACTACCACCACCACCACCACCCCCACCCCACCACCAACACCACCATCTGCTTTCTAAGCAGCAATGCTCTCGGTTGACTAGCATTCTGTAAAAAAGGCTGGGTTTTCACATTGAGCTTTTCACTCAAGCAGTAGCCTCTACCTCTACTGTCTTTCCTCCCCTCCAGACCTGTTGAAATGGAATTCTTTAAGACCTAGGTCAAAAATTGTATCTGTTGTCCTGACCAATGTGGCCCAGTTGGTTGGAATGTCATCCAGTATAACAGTAGATGATGAATCCATTCTGGTCAGGGCACATACCCAAGTTGTTCCAAATTGTGGGTTCAAAGCCCCCATTGGAATGTATATGGAAGGTGACAGTTCAAACTCTCTCTCTAAAGAATATGTTACAGATTATGGAGAGTGTGGGGTGGAATAAGATTATTACACATATATGCATAGCCATGGACAGACAATAATGCAGGGAAGGCCTGGGAAGGGGATGGGAATTGAGTGGAGGGGGACAATGGAGGAAAAACAGGGATATCTCTAATACTGTCAAGATAATCCTATATAGGAGAAACCAAAATGTAGCATAGGTAAACACCTAAACTGCTGCCTCACACAACAATATCAAAACTATAACTAAAAGACAAAACAGAACCACAGGAAAGCTGGATGAGTGGAAATTCTACAACTAGAAGGAAAGAGGAAAGCACATTGAGACTCAGAGGAGCTGCAAAAGGCTGAGGTATGGACACCCACGCATAAGAGGATGGGCGGCTGAGTGCCCAGTGTCTGAGTGTATGGCTGGCTTTCTAAAGTGGGAGGGAAACGGAATCTCCGTACTGCGTTGAACTCCAGTCCTGGGCGAGACTCTGGGAAATCAGACTCATTCAGGGGGAATCTGGAGTATCAGGAAAAGAGAAAGCACACTGAGACTCACGGTAGCTGCAGAAGGCAGAGGTCTGGAGGCACACACATGCAGAGAGGACTGACTGCTGAGTGCACAGGTGGCTGAGTGCATGGCTGGCTTTCTAAAATGAGAAAAGCCTGTTTTCTAAAAGCCTGTTTTTCCTCCATTGTCCCCCTCCACTCGATTCCCATCCCCTTCCCAGGCCTTCCCTGCATTATTGTCTGTCCATAGCTATGCATATATGCGTAATAATCTCATTCCACCCCACACTCCCCATAATCTGTAACATAGTCTTTAGTGAGAGAGTTTGAACTGTCACCTCCCATATACATCCCAATGGGGGCTTTGAACCCACAATTTGGGACAACTTGGGTATGTGCCCTGACCAGAATAGATTCATCATCTACTGGTATATTGGATGACATTCCAACCAACTGGGCCACATTGGTCAGGACAACAGATACAATTTTTGACCTAGGTCTTAAAGAATTCCATTTCAACAGGTCTGGAGGGGAAGAAAGACAATAGAGGTAGAGGCTACTGCTTGAGGGAAAAGCTCAATGTGAAAACCCAGCCTTTTTAGAAAGCCAGCCATTTCAACTACAATGAACTCCAGTTCCAGGCAAGTTTCTGGGAACCCAAACTCATCTGGGGAGAAACTAGACTGTCTAGCAGCAGGCAAAGCTTGAGGGCAGCTTTCCCTCAGAGGTGCTTACAATGATTACCGAGGAATACTGAGACCCAAGGGCCTAATAGGGCATAGCTGACAGGAAGCCAAGGCTGTCTGCTCCACCTTGAGACTCTGCCCCATCCAAGTCGAGCACAGAGGCTTTTGCAATTTTGCAAGTCTTGTCTCATAAGAATGTCTCCAGCACAGAAGTTTCCCCAGTGTAGATACAGTTCATCCTCACAGACAATTGGCCTGAAGGTCAATTCCCTCCAGTGATACCAACAACAATCAAGACTTAACTACAACAAGGCTGTGTGCACATTCCACAAAGGAGTGCACCAAGAGTATCCACCTCAGGTAACTGGGGAGGCTGAGCCACTGGGCCCTGTAGGACACCTCACACACAAAGCTACTCTACCAACTCAGGAAACAGCAAAACTGTGGAAACAAAGAAATGGATCACAAATGAAAGAAATGGAGGAAACAACTGGATATAGAGTTCAAAACCAGGGTTATAAGGTTTTTCAATAATTTTCTAGAAAAGGCTGATAAATATAGTCAGAATCTCAAGGAAAAAGGATCAACTAGAAATTAAACATATACTGACTGAAATAAAAAATATTATACAGAGACCTAACAGCAGACTAGAGGACTGCAAGAATCAAGTCAAAGATTGGAAATACAAAGAAGAAAAAACACTCAACCGTAAAAGCAAAAAGAAAAAAGAATCCAAAAGTTTGAAAATAGTGTAAGGCGCCTCTGGGATAACCTCGAGCGTACCAACATCAAAATTATTGGGGTGCCAGAAGAAGAGAGAGAGCAAGATACTGGAAACCTACTTGAAGAAATAATAACCAAAAATTTCCTCCCACCTGGTGAAAGAAATAGACTTACAAGTCCAGGAAGCACACACAAGCCCAAACAAAGGGAATCCAAAGAGGACCACATCAAGACACATCATAAGTAAAATGCCAAGAACGAGAGACAGAGAGAATATTAAAAGCAGCAAGAGAAAAACAGCTACCTACCTACAAGGGAGCACCCATACGATTGTCAGCTGATTTCTCAACAGAAACTATGCAGGCCAGAGGGGAGTGGCAAGAAATATTCAAAATGATGAATAGCAAGAACCTACAACTAAGATTACTCTACCCAGCAAAGCTGTTATTCAAAATTGAAGGGCAGATAAAGAGCTTCACAGATAGAAAAAGCTAAAGGAGTTCATCAATACCAAACCAGTATTATGTGAAATGCTAAAAGGTATTCTTTAATAAGAGGAAGAAGAAAAAAGTAAAGATAAAAATTATGAATAACAAATACATGTCTATCAACAAGTGAATCTAAAAATCAAGTGAATAAAAAATCTGATAATAGAATAAACTTCAATATAATAGAACAGGGGCATAAAAAGAGAGTGGACTAACAATTCTAGTGGGGAAAGGGTTGTGGGGGTTTAGGAAGAGACTAGACAAAAATTATTTATGTATGAATGAGTATAGTTGGGGAAGTAAGTGCAGAGGGTCAGGGGAGCTAAGTGCAGAGGGTGGAAACTGAGTAGAGGAAAACTATAGGGGGGGAAGAGGAACAATTATAATAATCTGAACAATAAAGATTTATTAAATTTTTAAAAAAGGCAATCCTATATAATAAAGAGGTAATATGTAAATTGACCGTCACTCCAACACACAAGATGGACGCCCTCATGTGGTCAAAGATGGGCATCCCCATGTGGACACAAGATGGTCATCACAAGATGGCCGGCAGTGGAGTGCAATTGTGGACAATCAAGCCAGCAGGGGAGGGCAGTTGGAAGGGACCAGGCCTGAAAGGGAGGGCAGTTGGGGGTGACCAGGCCAACAGGGGAGGGCAGTTAGGGATGACCAGGCCAGCAGGGGATGGCAGTTAGGAACAATTGGGCCAAAAGGGTAGCAGTTAAGGGCAATCAGGCCACCAGGTGAGGGCAGTTGGGGGCAACCAGGCTTGCAGGGAGGGCAGTTAGGGGCAATTGGACTAGAATGAGAGTGGTTAAGGGGTAATAAGGCTGGCAGGTAGAAGTAGTTAGGGGCAATCAGGCAGGCAAGCAGTTGGGAGCCAGAAGTCCTGGATTGTAAGAGGGATGTACAACTGCCCATTTAGGCCCAATCCCACTGGGCAGTTGGATATCCCTTGAGGGGTCCCAGATTGGAGCGGGTGCAGGCTGGTCTGAGGGACACACCCCACCCCATCATGAATTTCATGCACCAGGCCTCTAGTTTTTAATAAAGCATATGTTATAATTCTCCTAACTTGGATCCCAGGCATGAATGTAGAAGCTTTGTTGGGTAGGTACTCAGCAGAGCTTGGGCAGAGGCTTCTTGCCCATCTTAGACCAAGCTATTGAGCATGTTTCAACACAGAGATTGTAATTCCACTAGCTGGTGGAAAAGGGAGATTGATCACCCCACCCTACCATTTACACATTATTATTTCACTGTGGAAGCCTGACAATTAGTAGCTGGTCCTATACCTGAGGAGGAAAGCATTCTGGTTTCCTTTAAGAACATTTTACAACTTTCCCCATAGTTTTTGAAGATTCTCTAGGCAACCATTGGAAAACACGGATATTTACATTATGGTTCATAACAGTAGCAAAATTACAGTTATGAAGTAGCAATGAAAATAATTTTATGGTTGGGGGTCACCACAACATGAGGAACTGTATTAAAGAGTCACAGCATTAGAAAGGTTGAGAACCACTGCTCTAGGAGCAAGGGGGCTTAGACTAGTAATCTTAGCCTCTGACTTTGCCCAAAGGTTTACTGAACTGATTTGAGAGAGGGAAAGTAACATTTTATTTCACACAAGAAAGGTAGATGATCCCAAGTCCAAATTTACCTGAACAAATCAGAAATTGGACTATATAACACCAATTCATTTTATCCCCCTGAGATTGCCATGCAACTTATTCAAGAAAAGAAATTTTACAACTTTACCATGCTATTCATAAATGCTTTTCTGCTAGATCAATATAAAGCCTTTAGAATCTGAATTTATAAACTCATTCTGGGATATGGTTTTCTGCAAAGGATTGGATACTGTTTAAATATAATGATGATCAAACTATTCATTCATAGCCATTGTTACTATGTGCAAAGTATAAAAATACCAGACCACTAAATGTTTATTTCTCAATTTAGCCTTCAACTTAGCCCTGCCCAAGACCACTGTAGACAGTTGCTTATCTACAGAGATAGCTGAAATCCAGTCTTCACTCTGGTTGCCAAACCACATATCCTAGCATAGGGTTGGTTGTATACAACCCGGGGAAAGTGGCACCTTTTGTCCTAATTCTCACAACATAACTTCTTGGCCCTGCCCCTTGTTCCACATATACCTCCTAAGTTGCATTGGCCCATCTGTAACTTCTTTTCCCTTCCCAGAGTCACCACTCTCCAACTGAACATCTCTCTAGTTGCATAAAGATGCTGGAATAGAGGGAAAAGGGCACACAATGTGATTTCCCAAGAGCCAATATTTCCCAAGAGATGGTTCTGGTTAAGGGGACACAAACACTCTAACTCCAACAGATATCCCGTCCAAATTCTCTTTTCATAACACAATGTAGCTGTTTTCAATATAAAACAAGTAGAGTGAGAATTGAATGTGATATACAGAGCAGAAGTTTAATCATGATACATGAGTTAAACAAGAAAAAAATCAAAACCACCATTTTTATTTTATTGTCAGCAGTTTTACCAAATACATCATTTATTTAAAATGTGGCAACTCTTTGAAATGAGTTTTCAACTTTTCATAAAAGTTTAGATTGTCCCTACCCTTGTAGTCAACTGATAGAAATTATTTTTATTGCTACAAGTCATCCATGTTGTTTTTAAGAACATGCCATTAGTCATGATTAAGTTGTGTAGGCTGAAAAATCACTAATAATTGCAATAGAACAAAAAACAGCTGTAAAAATATTTTTCAAATAGAAAAAAAAAACTTGTGTGGATTTTCTATAGAATTAGCAATAGGAATGATAAAATTTATATTTTTATCCTTATAAGAATCTACATAGGTTTACATAAAAGTAAGGAATAAAGTCAATTACTTTACTATTTAAAATAGATTTTGCTTTTGACAAGTATACAGATCATAATGGAATTGTGCCTTTGAGCTCTTTAATTGTGACAACTCTGAGACACTACTTGGTAAAGCAGATCATGCTGCTCCTGTTATCTCTCCAATCTGTTCTCAAATGGAATCATGCTCATGTTTCCAAGGCAGAGAAAGCACCAAGAGGTGAGCTTCTGTTAGCTCCTGCTATGGACTGAATTTTGCCCACCTCCCACCCCCAATTAATATGTAGAGGCCCACAATGTGATTGAATCTGGAAATAAGGCCTTTAAGAAGGTGAGTAAGGTTGAATGAAGGTCCTAGGGGTGGAGCACTGACCCAATAGAACTGGCACTGTTTTAAGAGGAAGAGACATCAGAGTGCTCCGGCATGTAAGCCAGGACTCAGAGAGACTTTGACCATGTTGGAACCCTGATCTTGGACTTCCAGCCTCCAAAACTATGGGAAAATATATTTCTGTTGTTTAAGTCACCCAGCCTATGATATCTTGTTATGGTAGCGTGAGTTGACTAATACAACCCTTAAGCAACCTAACTAAAACTAATCATTATTATTAATTTTTTGGAAAAATAGTAAAAATAAATGTTTTAGAAGGTTTTTTAAATTGTTGCAATTTTATGCAAAAAGTTAGTGAAATAAGCCCATCAGAGGAAGATAAGTACCATATGATTTCATTCATATGTGGAATTTAATTAACAAACTGAACTAACAAGCAAAATAGAGACAGACTAGAGCAGGCAGACAGCTCCGATGGAGGTGTATTAGGGAGGGGGGTTTAGGGATCAAGAAAAAAAGAGAAAGAAATCATGGACATGGACAACACTGTGATGTTTGCAGGGAGGAGGGAGTGCATAGAGGTGGAGGTGGAGGATGGTATAGGAGGGATAAAAGGTGATGGGGAAAATATTAGTAAAGTAAATTTAAAATTAATAAAAAATTGAGTACTTTTTATTGATTTGTAATATTTTTTCTAAGCAAATTTGGTGTTTTTTGCTATGCAACCATAGCTTCAAAAGAAATACTCTTGCTTATGCCTAACAGATTGTTGCTCTAAAATTCCTCTTATTTGGATATCCTAGAACCACCATTGCCTAAGTCCCAACACAAATGCCACTGATTTTCTTATTCTTTCCTAATCTATCCTCCTACTCTAGCACAGTACTTAAATTTAAAATGTCTATGTCATTTATCATATCACCTTGTAATTCTGTACCTTGTGCACATGCCTATCTCCTCCACTAGAAGACATACATGCTAAGAATAAGGTTCAGGCTATCCTTTTGGATTTCCCCAATGTTCATTACAATCTTTTGCCAGTGGTAAGTATATATTCAGTAAATGTATGAAATAAAAATAAACTATGGATAAATGAATGAAGAAATAGATCAATAATTTATTAATAAATAAGTCTAAAACTTACCATTTTGCTTCATTCATTTTCTATGACATCCAGGAGAATTACCCTCCCACCACAATGCCTCCCCTTGATGCCTCATTTCTGAAAGAAAAATAATTAATAAAAAGGTAAAAGGTAGTAGTTGTTAGTTGCAGTGCATTCTAAGGCATAGTACCTTTGTACTTATTCCTTACTACCTTGGGAGTTAAGTTTCATTACCCCCATTTTTATGATAAGAAAACTGAGGCTCTGTGAGGTTAAGTAATGCTTTCATACCCATACAGCTAATAAAAAGCAAAGCTACAATTAAAAACCAACACCAAATTCAGGCTCAATTCCCTGCTTTCTGTATGGCTTTCTCTTGACTTTTTGCTTTAGTTTTTTGTCAAAAACGAGATACTAGTAGTTCAAGGTATTTTCTGAAGTTATTTAATATGGCCATGTTACTGGACTCATTTTGGAGGATGAGGTGAGGTGTTCATTATTTCCCAGCATTTTTCATTTTCCAGTTAGGTTCTGATATCTCAAGGGATTCTAGAGATGCAAAGTGAAGGAGTCAGGTTCTTTCCAATATGATCTCATCCATATTGCTACTCCCCAAAGTATAAAGCTTAGAGGAGAACATGTATGTTATGTTCAGGCAAATTTGAGTTACAACCCAGTCCTGGCATTCATTAGCTATGTACTAGTATAGTTAAGTAATCTGTCTCAGTTTCCATATTAAATATTGTTCATGAACTCAGACATATCTGAACATATGGCCAAGGCTAGGAAGAGAGACCCATTAAGGATTAAGTTGCATGAGAGATGGAAAAAGCCCCTTGGTCAATGTGGCAGATTGGCTAAAAACTCACCAATCACACTTCTTCCTTTTGGGCACTCAGGAAACTATATTTCCCAGCACCCTTTGCACTTAAACTGGTGCCATGTTATGAAAGTAATGTTCAACACTTCCAGTCATGGACATAAATTGTATCATGCGATCTTCCTTTCTCTTTACTGCTTCACCAACTAAATATAAACAGCATAGCAGTGAGTTCTGAAGTGGCCTTAGGAAGTGGCCCCACTACATTGGGATTCCATGATCATGGAATGGGAAGCTGACTTCCACACAGAGTGTGATATTAGCCAAAAGAAAAACCTTTCCTGGCTAAATCACTAAGACTCCAAGGGTGTTTGTTATAGCACCTGGCACTATTTACCTGACTCATACAGTTTCTCAAGTTAGCAAATTTTAGTTTACGGCAAAAATAATGGTTCATAAAAAAAAAAAGAGAGAGAGAGAAAGAAAGAAAAGGGATGATTTGTTATTCTGTGACTGATAAACACTGCTCAGCATATTCTCTGGGCTCCTTCCCTTACCACCCTATCCCTACTCTACCACACTTCAGCTGGTACTAAGGCCACAGGAGGGGCTATCAGGAAGATCCTTCTCATTAGAATCTCCACAGGACACTAAAAATGCAAAGCGGTATTGCTTTGTGGTCTGTGTAACAGAAGGAAGATGGGGGATATATCCTCTCTTTGACTAGAAAGTGGTTGGAGAGCAGAACAGAGGAGCCTAACATGTCAGAGGCAGAGAATGTCACACTAGTTACCCGGGAGCAAGCAGCCCAGTCAGAAGTGAGAGGAGACCACAGCAAATTGAAACCTCAAGAAAGGTTCAGCACCTCCAGACACCTGCATAGTTAGGTGGGTCAGAATTAAACATAAAAGAGCTCAGGTTTTAATACCCGTTTTTCCCTCTTCCTTGTTCCCCTTTTATGTGCACTGCCCTCATTAAAAGCATCCCAACTTTCTGACGAATGCCTTTGAGTTGCACAATGATTTTACTCTTCCCTATAAAAGAGAATATTGGAATTACACATTGAGTGAGGGACACGCTGAGAGTTGCTGTCCATCCGCCAGTGAACTGCAGGATAATCCCGTTAACCTTTCTAACAGGAGGTCGTTAAACAATTCTGAAAGCTGTTTCCTTTCACATCAGAACTGCATGCGAAATCTGATCTAGTGTTTTTAATATAGCTGTTCAGCTGCAGAGACAGCCCTTCACATGTTTTAGATGGTCTTTTCTTATGCTTCCCTTATCTGCTGAGTGCTATTAGCCTTTCTCTCAGTGTAGGTGTTATCCTATCTCCCCCTCCCCAACCCCCAACATGATTTCAACATCTAACACATTTCTTCCAATAGGATAGCCCCCGTTTTCTCATTCCTTTTGATGCTTTGTTTATCACTTGTGCCAATTCATATTTCATTCATTTCAACATATCACTTTCCTGTGCATGTCTTCTAAAATTCATTGTAGTTGGTATTTTGTTCTTTGTGCTGCTTAGCTTTTTTCATGAAACTATCAATTTATATTAAACCTAATTTATTTCTGTATTTCACTCACAGTCTCTCTTTTTATCCCCAAAGACATTTTCCCATCCAGTTTTCTTCTTCCTTCCTTCCCTTTTTTTCCCCCAGTGAAGTATGCTAACAGCCACAGCCATGTGATGTCAGAATTTGTGCCTGAATAGATTTTTGAGAACAAGCATGTTTTCCATATTTATCTTCTTGATCATGTAGTCCTTCAATTCAGCTTGAAAGCCTAATTTCCTTTTGGATCTCAAGAAGCACTAATTTTTTACCTTACATGTAAAGTAAAAACTTACGTTTTTAACCATATCTAAGAAAGTAGGTAAAATTGAAATGTGCTTCTGGTGGTTTAAATAACACAAAATGGATTCCTCATCTCTGGAGAAGATTCCAGAATAAAACCCTATCATTGAATCAGCAACGCAAACACCAAGAAAGTCAATTTCAGGACTGTCATGTTAGGGTACTTGACATGTTTAAGAAATCGCTTTGCAAACGGGGGCCTACTTATCATTGGATGAAGGACATGGATTTAATCTCCAGGGGTGACTGAACCCAGTGTCTGGGGTTCTTCCAAAGATTTAAAGTCATTTCCAAATGTTCTGATGCAGCACCACCCCAAAAGGATTTTGGCAAATGTGTTTTCCCTTCATTTTAAAACCCATGCGTATTACAAGGGAAATGCAATCCATATGTCTTTGATTCATTTACACTTAAATCATCTAAATGCCATTGTGCAAGAGCTATTTGATGTACAAGAAGCCTGTGAGCCTGTTGTATAAGCCTTTTTAAGCCTTATTTCTTTGAATCAGAGAGTCATGTTTTGCCGGCCCTAAACAGAGAACTTGAACTGGGAAAGGCTCAAGTTCATTTCTACACTGAAAACCTGCAAAGTTTTGCGTGGCTTCTGTACTTAGCAATATGTTTCCCTTTGCCTAAAGCTCACAAACACCCAGCATTTCTCTTCTCTGTCTCACATGTAGTGAGAACAGGGTAAATCAATTTTTGAATCACATTTTACTTGTAAAATTCACATTTTGAACCTCAGTTATCTCCCAGGCACTGCCAGAAGTTAAAATAGCAACACTCGAAAATTAGGCTTTTGCTCTAAAAGGGCAAAACAGTCTATAAAGTACATAAATTACTGCTTCTGTACATTTATTTGTTTGACAGGTTTAAGATATAAGTGTGGCTTACATATGGATTTTCAGGATGCCAGATTGGATGCTCCACGAGCTACAGTCACAAATGTAACCTCTTTTTTTAAGACTTATGTTTGGGAGAATAGAATTGGAACAATCTTGCTGTTCTGCACAAATCTAATTGCTGTGTCAAAACAGCAATGGAACATGATGAACATTTGCATTTTTCTCATTTACTGGCCTTTTCTATGGCTTTAATCATATTCACATCCATGGTCAAGAAGAAAGTATGTTAAACTATTTGCTTCCTTGCTCCCTGACACTTTAAAAAATTCTCATGAGTTATAAACTAATACTTTTGGAACTAAAACTGTGAACCACTAATCAGGTGTTTGGAGAAACCCAAGTGATTAACACTGATTGCTATGGACATAGAAACATGTCTTGCAAATGGATAAATCTTTCTCAAGCAAAAGCATTAATTACCTTCAAATGTGTGATTTCTTTGTTTTTATTTAGACACAGCTTAGAGGTTGCATTTCAGTGAGAAGGAAGAAATAATGATGGTGTGATTGTCTGAAGAGAAACAATATTTTAAATTTACATTTGAAGCTTAGAGAGTAGAGATGAATATAAAAAGAAAGAAATCCAGGTGAACCTAATTATTCCTTGTGTGTTCTCTATAGTTCACATATATGATAGACTATCGTGTTTGTGTAATCAAAAGGATTTTAAAATTTAAGTTTGGAAAAAAAAAAGAATTGGGCACTAAACATAGCAAACGCTTAATTATGCTGAGATAATTAGATAGCAGAAAGTGTTGGATTTAGTTCTTTTTCATAGTTTTCATTAACTACCAAGTCTTCATGATTCTCTGCAGGCAGAAATTATTAGCATTCTATTCTTAGAAGAATGGTACACAACTGACAAAGAATTAGAGTTTCAAAGAGTATGACAGAAACCTTTATATTGAACTATCCACATATTTTCTTTAAAAAATAGATGTTTTTTTCTATTAAAAATTTTATATTACAAAGTTTTAAAATCTAAATGAAATTTAAAAATATGTAGTTTAAAATTTTAGCAGACAATCAGAACAAAACTATATTTCCTAGTATCAATTTAAAAAACAGAACAAAGAACTTGAGGTTTTATGATTTTGCTGCCAAAATTGCCAAATTGAACTACAGGGTATTGATTATAATTGTGCAATAAGTAAATAACTTTGATTTTGGTCAAAACAACTAGGATTGTATTGTAAAATTCCCTGCCAGTATTTATGACATTAAACTTGAGTTCAGGTGGACATTTAAAAATGTTCAGCAGTTCTTTTTGCCCCTGACCTGCTGCTCTCCACACTCATCTCTTCTTGCTCTAGCGAAATTCTCTTCCTCCTATAAACACAAAAGACTTGTCAGCCCTCATGTGTCATTTTAGGATGTGTCATTTACTAACTATCTTGGGAACCCATCTGATGTAAGGCATTATTAACCTCACCTTGTAGGTGAGATTGTTTAGCTCACTGTTAATATAATAGAAGTTTCAAACCTAAGGGAAACATAGATAGCGGAGGTTGGAATATAATTGGAAACCTTGCAGTTATAAGAAGACACTAATCAGGGTAAATTCCAACACTGAAAATTCCAGTTCTTATTTCAAATGGATCAGAAAATATCTTTATAATGTCTCCTTGACAGACATTTACCCCTTACAAACACACACACATACACACATTTGCATAAGTACAGTACATATACCCATACACACACACACACACACACACACACACACATGGTTTGCAAACACATACCCTGCAAACCATATATGTCTATAAGTATGATTTTTTATATCCAAAAAAAATTTTGAGTCTCAAATATACCCAACTGTACATGTTGAAAGCTGGGTGGGCAGAATCCTTTCAAAGGCAACCCATAAGAATTTATGAAATATTTTGTACAAAAACATCAAATTGGTTCTTATTTTATCTAAATCTATTTACTCACTCCTCACTTAAGCAGCCATTCAATCTGTTTGTTATATAATGATCAAGAGTCAATGGTAGCCGAAACTGGTTTGGCTCAGAGGATAGAGTGTCGGCCTGTGGACTGAAAGGTCCCAGGTTTGATTCTGGTCAAGGGCATGTATCTTGGTTGCAGGCACATCTCCATTGGGGGGTGTGCAGGAGGAAGCTGATCGATGTTTCTCTCTCATCAATGTTTCTGGCTCTCTATTCCTTCTCCCTTCTTCTCTGTAGAAAATCAATAAAATATATATTTTTTAAAAAAGAGTCAATGGTATAAAATGGGGCAGATCATTCTCGGCAGTGTCTTGAGATTCAGACTTAATCATTATAAAATTTTTAAACTCAAATTTTAAATGTTTGCTTATGAGAAAAAATATTAATTACTAATGTTTACCTTTATCCCAAAAGACTTTGATTTTCAAAATTGTCATTCAATACTATCATAGACAGAATAATGGCCCCCAAAGACTTTCACATCCTGATTCCTGGAACCTATGAATATATTAATTTATGTGGCAAGGAGAATTTTACAGATATTAGTAAGGATCTTGAGATGAATTATGCAGTGAGCACAATATAAATAGAAGAATTCTTACTGGAGGGTCATGTAAAGAAAGATGTGAGAATGGAAGCAGAGATTGAAGTGATACACTTTGAAGGGCCATGAATCAAAGATGCAGATTCCTTCATGAAGCTGGACAAGACAAGGAAGTAAATTCACCCCTAGAGCTTCCAGAAGGAACACAGTTCTGCTAACTCCTTATTATTAGCCTGTGAGACCTTTTTAGATTTTTTAATTCCAGAATTGTAAAACAATAAATTAGTTTGAGCCACTAAGTTTGTAATAATTTGTTATAGCAGCAATAGGAATGTACTTTTATGATAACTATATTTAAAACTTTGCTATGTACTTTTCTTTAAACAAATATATATACAAGCTTCATTGTGCAAAGGATACTTCATAAGATTCCCAAAACTATAGTTCTCCCAATCCATATAAAAATCTACATAATTGATTGTTCATAAAATATGATATATTGCAATACATAAATTTTCATGACAGTTTTCAGGAACATATCAATTTGGTTGAAGGATATAGTGCTAATTACAATCCTTTCCCCCATAATTATCTTTCATTTTTCTAAAGACTAAAGTTCAGACATCCATATTTATCAGTTAGCATTATATTTTTCTTGGTTAAATTGATTTAATATTCATATTTTATAACACCAAGTATCAAAAAAAAGTCCCTGTCTATTTCTACTCATCCTTTGTCCCTAAAGGCCTAGTATAAAAATAAGTTGGACCTGAAATTTGGAAGTTTGGGGTCAATCAGTTACATCCATGACACCCATCCCTATAATTGACTACCCTCATTCAAGCATTTTGCTCCATTCTCTTTGCTGTGAAAAGTTCAAGAATTTGCAATTTGATCAAGAAAGAGGCAGGACCATGAAATGCAGTGATACCTAAGCTCTGGTGGGTGATATCTGGATGGAATTATATGAGGGGGACATCTTCCATTGAGAGATCTTCCAGAGTTAGTGACAGGAGTCCCTTAAGGGAAGTAAATCAAGAGCAGGAAAAACCACAAAGAGGGCTTACATGTCAGCATGATGTCATACAACAGCAAAGAGAGGAGTCTCTGAGTAGAGAACTCAGAAGAGCAAAACTGTTTTGGATTCTTTCTAGCTGCAGAGTTTATCTTGTCTATAGTTAGCAGACTTTGGGTATAGTTTCACAATATGTAAAGTAGGTCCTAAATGGCCAAAAAATGTTTAGGTGGATTATATTTAATGCAGTCAGTTGTGTAAGAATTTGAAGTTGGTGTCGGCAAGCTTTGGGCTAGCAGTCCTAACCTGCTCTAAAGCAATAGAATGGAAACCACAGAGGCCATCTTTGGCCATATATATGACATCTGCTTTATTCTTTCTTCCACCTTCCCAATTCCTCTTCTTTTTTGAACTAATCTTGGGACAAAACATACTGCATCTTCAGCCTCTTTGCAGAATATAAAATGTTTCTTCCACCTCCTTGCTCCAATTCAAATTAATTTTTCCCCAATGGTAGTACTATTCCTTCTGTACTTTTGAGTAAAGACCTTTCATTCTCTTGCAACTCAGTATCATGAATCTGGAGGAGCTGCCTATACCCTCCTCCTTATTTAGACCCTTCTATCTAGAAAGTTCAGGTTTTTCCTAACAGAGCTTTTTATGCTTACATCCTAGGTTTTCTTTTTTTTTTTTTAATTTATCCTACTAAAGATCAGTTTACTTGTTCACAAAACATATCCTTCTTTTATGTCATCTATTGGCTTCTAGGTTACAGACCCATATTCATTGTTGTTGTCCCCTGGATCACAGCTTCTTTCTGCCTGAATGCTTGTTATTATCCTGAACGACTTCAATGGCAGTGTGTAAGAACTCTCCAAAACCCTTCCACATCCATCCTCAATTCCAGAGGGCTTAACCTCCACTTCTCCTCTGGCTCATTTTTATGTCTCTTCCTGGACCTTCTCGGGAACAAAAACTTCTCACTTTAGAAATCAGAAATTCCTCTCTTCTGTTTTTCTGCTTCCCTTCTAGAACCTTTCTTTACAACTGCCCTTCTACATTGTAGAGTACTTAGAATACTTTGTGATTCCATGTTATTTCTTAATTTCCTCATTTCCTTCCTGTCATAGGTTCACAAACACCCTCAACTGGTTTGCAACTATATACTTTTGTCATACATTTTAATTTTGAATCAATCTTATAAATTGTCCACCTTTGGACTCTGAGGCTGAGTTGAATTGAAAACAAAATAATACAATTCTGTAGACTAGAATTGCTAAATGTTTATATACTTCAACTATAGCTTGCCTCTCTCCATTGCTCATAAAGGTTTTTTATGTACCTTCTTCTAGTTTCCACTCCCATTTCCCACAATAGCAATTCAAAATATTTATCAGTCTACTCAAAACCTCTAACAAAACTCCTATTTTTATTCTCCATAGTAAATGTCAACCTTTTCTTCAGAGAGAAAATAGGGGTTCCCAATTTAACTTCAAAATCTTCTTGCACTCCTGTCCTGTTGATCTCCATTTGTGGTCTTCAGCCATTCAGTCATCCAGTCAGAAAACGAAATGATATTGTCAATATCTTCAACTCCATTACCCACTATAAGCAAGCTATGTATTTCTCATTTTTTCTCAAAAATATCTTATTTTTTATCATCTAAATATTTATTTTAGACTGCCTGGTGTTGCTCAGTAGATTGAGAGTTGTTCCCAGAACCAAGAGGTCCCTGTTTCGATTCCCAGTCAGGGCACATCCCCAGGTTGCAGGCTTAATCCCTAGTAGGAGGCATGTAGGAGGCAGTCAATCAATGCTTCACTGATGCTTTTATCTGTCCCTTCCTCTCTATCTAAAAAGCAATAAAAAACATATTTTAAATGTTTATTTTATTCTTTTGTATACCTCCCATATTACTTCCAAGTAGCTCCATGTTACTTTAAAACCTAATTTTCTCTTTCTTAAGCTTTGAAAATACCCTCTAATTGTAATAGATTAAATTTAAGACATCGTTTATTCCACCAGATAAAACACTCTACACTGAGATTTAGAATGTTGGTGGACATTGCCCAGATATTTAGTTCAGGGAAATGGTGATTTCCCGGTAATTTATTAAAGAAAGATTATACAGGGATGAGGAAAAGTAGGTTCACAATTGTTCATAAGGGAAAAGACATGCAGGTTATGATTATTACAATAGCTTTATTAGCTCAAAAGAGTGTCACAATGGCACAGCGCACTTAGGTATAATCTCATAAGTGCTCAAATTGCCAGACTTCATTATTACACATTCTTTAGTCTACTTGCTAAATAAATCTGTTTTTGTGTACTCACAACTATAAACCTACTTTTGCCCTGTCCAATATGTGTCATTCCTGTTCCTGAACTGTAAAATCCCCACAAGATAGGGTTTGTACCATAGTACCAGGTACTGAACAAGTGTCTAATAAATTTTAGTAGAGAAGGGAAGAAGAAAGAAAGCAGAAAATGATAGAATTTTACTATTTTAACTTTTCTCTTGTCAAATATTTTGTGGATATCCTTTAAAATATTTTACTTACAGAAGATCTCCAGACTATCTATATTACTGCTACCAAAGGGCAATGGTCAAATATACCATTTATGGAAATGAAGAATTGAAAGAGTTTTAATAGCAGTGCCATCAATTTCAGAGTGAGAAGAGTGAGAATGAGGCAGATTCATAATTAATTTATTCTATATTTATACCATAGTAGCTAGGATCTGCTAACTATATGTATATATACATTAGAATATATAAATATACATATATCATACATGTAAATATATATATATATACATATATATATATACACACACACACACACACACACACACACACATATGTATATCCAACCTTATGCATAATGTGAAGAATAAAACACCTCATCCATAAATAGGTAATAAAACAAGCCAGCAAAAAAAAAAAAAGTATCTCCAAGTGATTAGCATACACTCTGATTTAATTTATGTATTAATTGATTTTTTAAAATTATGTATTCAAAGGTTAATAAACTGTGTATCCTGACCTCTAGGATCTAAATGCACAGCAATAGAGATGAATGTTTATCATAGAATAAAGAACAATGGGAAATTAGGGCAGAGAGAGAATTTATCTTCCTGGAAAGATTAGGAAACACTTTAATGAGGAGATGATAGCTGTGCTGGGAATTAAGGATTAGTAGGATCTGAATAAGGGGAGAAGAGAACAACAAATACTTGAAGTTCCATAAGCAATAGTTCACAGGGGGACGATGCTGGAAATGGCTATTGATAATTGTGGTGCTCACTAGTTCTGTTCACTAATATCTGGCCTTCTTCTCCTTGTGCTACATGGTAGGTTTACATTTCCTACTTTCTCCCATGGTTAGTTGGAGCCAAATTACTAATTCTAATTCTGACCAGTGGATTGTGATCTGAAGTAAAATTTGTTACTGCTATGCCATAATATTTAATTGCCAGTATAAGGTCCTCCAAAGCTCTTTCTACTCTTTCCCATACAATGGAAACCAGCAACATTTAAGATGGTGGCTACTGCCCTTCTGGTGTGCTCATGAATGTCATCCCATGTACCAAGTGGTCATCTGTTTGGTTCCTGTTCAGGGCACATGCCCAGATTGCAGGCTCAATCCCCAGTAGGGGATATTCAGGAGGCAGCTGATTGATGTCTCTGACCCATGTTTCTATCTCTCCCTCTCCCTATCTCTCTAAAAAATTAATAAAAAAAGTATTTTAAAATAAGATGGTGGATACTACTTTAGGGTGGGACTTTGAGTAACAGCAATAAACAGCATTCTTGCTGACTTGAAATGCCTATATAATATGTGAAAAATAAATTTTTGTTCATTTAAAAAACTGAAATTTTCAAGTATTTTGTTATCACATTTTAACCTAGACTACACAGACAATTACAAAAATGAGACTCCATTTGATAGATATATGTAACATATTAAATTGGAAAGTGATAGATAAGTTTGGGGGTTGGGGGTAAACAAGTTGATTTTTGGAGAAATATGAATTCCAATTTAGATAGTTTGGACTTTATTTTATAAAGTAGAGCTGTAAAAGCTTTCAAACAAGGAAATGTTCTGAACAAAATTGTGTTTTAGAAAATTTAATTTAGCAGAATAGAAGATGCCTAGAAAGCAGAAAGACACTTAGAAGCAGAGAAATAAGTTATGTTATTGTGAAAAGCTAGAAGTCATGGGGTTTAAACTAGGGTAGTGGCAGTGGGAACCAATTTGACAGGATGAATAGAACAGTAATTTGCTAGCCCTGGCAACTGATGAGGCCCAAGGGACTTATACATCATTTTAAGAGTTTGAGCCTGAGTGATTACCATTGCCACTAAAATAGTGAGTAAACAGAGAAACAAACATATTTGAGAGAAAAAAGAAGTGCAAATGTGGGTTAAGCATGAAACCCAGCAGGCAATGCCCAGACAACTGGAAAACAAATTGAATATATATATATATTTGACACTCATTTGGGAAGTGAAGCCATTAAGGAATAAAATTGTCAAGGGAGAGGGAAAAAGAACCAAGAGTAGACTTTTGTGGAACACCTATATTTAGACAACAAAAAGAGAGTGAAGCAAAGATATCAAGAAGGTATATTTTCACAAAGTCAGGCTGAGGGAATTTTAAAGAAAATGGATTATTTACAGCATAACATGTAAGGAAGGATTAATAATAATAATTTTTAAAACCATTAGGTTGGTTAGTTTTAAGGGAATGGTTTTAGAAGATAACTAAGGAAGAAAACAATTTCAAAAGACTGAAAATTAAGCAGGGGAAAACAAATTGAGGTTGTGGTTTCTTCATACAGCATAAAAACACTTATCAGTTAAAATGAAATTATTATATAAGGAAAGATGATATATCTCAAAAATACTGAGTAAAGAAGTACATGAAAAAATATATATACTATATGATTATACCTATTAAACATACAAATAATAAAGGCACATATTATTTTGTAAGTATATATATGTTATTTATAAAACACATACATATACAATTAAGGATAGTAGTTACACCTGGGGAAAGTAGAAGAAGGGATGGGGAAGACTGATCAGTACCATTTTATAAAAAATGATAACAGAAGCAAAATAAAAAGATGTAAAAAAAAAGTAGAAATAAGTAGTAGCTTGAGAAAAAAAGTAATACAATATAAACATATACATTGTCTTTTCAATATACTGGAAAACTAGAAAATATTTGTAAGATGATGTAATGTCCCTGTTAGAAAAGACAGACATTGAAAATATGAAGATGAAAGCAAGACATCAGAATCCAGAAGGAGATTGAATGAAAGATCATATATATAAAGGTTAAGCATTGGGGAGGAGACCAATTCTTTTCAGCTAACTTCATTTGCCCTTATTCTCCTCTAGTTTATGTCCCACCAATAGGGGCTTTTCACTTCCAGTAAGCCTATTTTTCTCATTCCTTTACCTTCTCGTGCCCATCTTTTAATATTCTATTCTAAAGTCAACTAGGTCAACTATGCCATCAATCCTAATTATCTTGTCATATTTGCATTTTTCTAACACCTTAACCTTTTTTTTCTGGCTCTTGCGACAACTAATTATCATTGTTTATTTTTTCCAAGTCTGTATATGTCTTATCACCTTAAATTTGTCAGAGTTCTTATGTACAGGCATCAGAAAGTATTTGACCTAACTAGAGTAGAAAATGGATCTACGGAAGGCTATCAGATGACTCACTGGATTAACAGGAAATTTGAGAACCCATCTAAAAAGAGGCCAAGGACCTAGGGAAGGTAGCCAACTGCAACTATGGCCAAGTTTGAAAGATGGACGCAATCTGGTATGAATCCACAAGTAGCAACACTACCCCTCAATTCTCAGCCCTGGGGTGCAGACTTTATCAACCACTCCTTGAGTAATTTCTCCCCACTCCCAGATTTTTGCATCACTTTATCAAATCCTAGTTCTAGGGACCAGAGCCTTGACCATACCCTTGAGCTCCAACAGCCTAAGCAGGGAGGGAAGAGGGCTTCTTCAGCTCCAGTAGTCAGAGACAAAACAGAGCTTCCTGCCAGGATTCATGTAGTGAGGATTTTCCTGAAAACATTTCCTGTTCAGAATTTAGACAACAAGAAACACAACAAATACCATTTGATTCCTGTTTTCTTTTTTTCATTTTGAGATTTCCTAACATATTGTGTTTTATATAGATTTAAGAATAAATAAAATAACTAATAAATTAGTTATATATTTAATTTATATCAAATTCCCCAAAGATTGTTTTTTTTACTAATAAACATTTTATACCACAGATATATTTCTGAGTTTGGAGCTATGTAAATTTACCCTGTGGCCTTAAGGAAATTATGAGCTCCCTAGCTTTAGTTTCTTATTTGTAGCAAGGAAGATAAAATTCCCATGTCTAACTAAAAGTTTATGTAAAGATAAGAAATTGCCTGTTATTCACTTAATATGGTGTCTGGCACACAGAAAACACTCAACCAAATAGTGCTATTATTTTTATTTATCCCATTAATGATGAAGAAGAAAAAAGATAATGATATTGTCCTTCCTCTGTACTTAACAATGTACCAGAAAGGAAGTGCATTACCAAAGGGAAAAGGAGATGAGAGGAGGTAGAAGAGGGTAAAGAAGAGATAAATGGTGATGAAAGGAGACTTGACTTTGGGTGGTAAACACACAATACAATATGCAGATGATGTGTTGTTAAATTGTACACCTGAAACCTATATAACCAATGTCACCCAATACATTTCATATATTTTCTAAGAAAGGAAGTACAATATTTTTTAAAATATATTTTATTGACTTTTTACAGAAAGGAAGGGAGAGAGATAGAAAGTCAGAAACATTGATGAGAGAGAGACATCGATCAGCTGCCTCCTGCACGCCCCACACTGGAGATGTGCCCGCAACCAAGGCACATGCCCCCAACCAGAATCGAACCTGGGACCTTTCAGTCCGCGAGCCGACGCTCTATCCACTGAGCCAAACTGGTCTCAGCGAAGTGCAATATTTTTGTCAAGTGAAAGGAAAAGGAGCCAGACCTCTTGGATACAGATCAAAGCTATGACACATACAACAAATTAACTTTGTAACCTTAGAAATTTAGGTAATCTTGTTATAATTCCATTTATTAATTTCTAAAATGGAGATGATAAAACTGATGGTGATAATAATAATAATAATATTGATAACGGTGATAATGGTACATATGATTTTGATAACAGAATCTCCTTCAGGATTGTGAAATTTTAATTAATAAACACAAGCTACTTTTAACAGTATTGGTACATATTAAATAATCCATATGTATTTTAGACTGTTATGTTATGTATGTTAGCTATCGTCATTAGTTGTGTGTTTTGTTTTATTTTCATTGGAGAGTGTTGGTGTTTTTTGTTTTTGTGGGTTTTGTTCTTTTTTTGTTTTTTGTTGTTGGTTTTTAGTTTTTGTTTTTTTTGTCCTTGATGAGCTTATTCCTCATTATAACCCATACATTGGTATTTGGCTGTTTGGAAGATAGTTAAGGATAGACTCTGTAATCATGCAATAAACTTATACTTGCCCAGATAAGAAATTACTCCTAAGCCTGTCTACATTAGCACAATGATTAAACCTTAAAAATATTTATATTCTCTCATGCATTAAAAATGAGATAAACTATTAAGTATTTACCATATATGCAGACACTGTTCAAGGTCTTTGAGATAAATAAAGAACATAATTTGCAATGTCTTTGTTCTCATGGAGTTTTCATTTCTGGCACACTTGTTAAATGAACAAAATATATGCTAAATTTTGGTTTAAATAAACATGGCAGACTGTGTTTCTAATAAACATATGACAAATATAAATCAAATTAAAATCCCCATAGTTTTGAAACTGAGTACAATCTCTTATGCTAAAACTCAGCACAGGTGACCACTTCTCCCATCTTGAATTACTTTTTACCATGTGATTTTCTTAATATCACTACTGACATTTAACTTCTTTCTGGCTTAGATTCAATTAGTCTCTAAATGTTGGCCCGTCCAAAGACTTCAACCTGCTCCTTCTCTCTATTTAAAATCACTCTTTATTTTTCCTCATCTAACCTGTGACTTTCAAATTTATATCTTCAATTTTAATCTCTTTTTTTTAAAATTCTCAATTTTTATCAACTGCCTACTCATTATTCCCATTGCATATCTCTTAGCTTCTTAAATGTAGTATAACTCCTATTCCATCTCCTCAATCTGTTCTTACAGCTCAGTAAGTGGCATTATGATTTGTACAGTTGCATAAAACAGAAGTCTGGATGTCATTCTTAAAAATGTGCTTTTCTCCTTTCCTTATCCCACTCTCTCTTCAAAATATAACCTGAACTTAATCTTATTTTACTACCTCCGCAACTACCATTCTATTCCAATTCACCTTATCTCTCTTCTAAACTTCAATAGACTCACTCTCCCCCACACAGTAACCATGGGGAAATTTTAAAATCTCAACCATACCACATTTTATTATTAATCCATCTAAACTCTTTCCAAGGTTTTCCAACATACTGAGAATTTAATTAAAATTCCCAATCCTTGTCTTCATCATGTAGCTATTTTCTATTTTTCCAATCTCATTTCCTATTATATCCCCTTCCTTCAAACATGTTACAATTTATCCAGTGTCCTTCTTACAACTGCTTTCATACTTTAAGTCTTATACAAACCTCAGTACCTTAATGCTTGCTGTTCTCTTTGTGTAGAACAAATCTTTGATCTTCCAATAACTTGCTCCTTCATTTTATTCAACTGAGAAATTCCCTGACTAACATGTCTTTAATATCTCCCCTTTCATTTGTAATTCCTTTACATTAATCTACTTTTCTTAATTTACAACTAGAAATCACATTAAATATTGTATTTCATTAATTTGGTTTTTATTCCTGTCCTTGTCACTGGTATGTAAGTTCTATCCAGGCAAGAAATTAGTGTCTGAAATATTTCTACATTTAGTAATAGATTATATTAAATTGGTGTGTAAATTCATGACTTGATTGATTAAAAAATGCTTTTTTCCCCAGGATTTTTTTAGATATTTCAGATTCAAGGTTTTATTTCCCCTTTGAAATTGAATTTTATCTTAATTATATCTTCATTTTTTTCATTTTATATGGCAGATATGGACATAGTTAAAAGTATTCTGCTTTAGAAATTTAAAGGTCATAAATAAATACTGAATATCAAAGGCTTTGTGCTTTCCTATAAGATTGAAATTGGTTCAATATCCAAGTGGAGTATGAATTTGAGGGTCAGTTGCCCCAAATTTTGAAAAATTAAAGATTGTTATGAAGTAAGATGCTGTAGTAGTAGAAGAAGAAACAGTTGTTTAGCTTTATCATTAATTTTTATTATATCACTAGAGGTCTGGTGCACAAAATTTGTGCACGGGAAGGGGGGTGGTCCTTCAGCCCAGCCTGCTTCCTATCCAATCTGGGACCCCTTGAGGGATGCCCGACTGCCCGTTTAGGCCCGATCCTAGGGATGTCCGACTGCCCTGATCCTAAAGGGGCAGTCGGACATCCCTCTCACAATCCAGGACTGCTGGCTCCCAACTGCTCACCTGCCTGCCTTCCTGATTGCCCCTAACCACTTCTGCTTGCCAGCCTGATCACCCCCTAACTATTCCCATTCTAAACTGATTGATGCCTAACTGCTCCCCTGCCAGCCTGTTTAGCCCTAACTGCTCTTCCCTGTGGACCTGGTCACCCCTCACTGCCCTTCCTTGCAGGCCTGGGTCCCCCTAACTGCCCTCTCCTGTAGGCTTGACGACTCACAACTGCCCTCCCTTGCAGACCTGGTCTCTGCCACCTGCCCTCTCCTGCTGGCCTTCTTGTGTTGGCCATCTTGTGTCCACATGGGGGCAGGATCTTTTGACCACATGGGGGCAGTCATATTGTGTGTTGGAGTGATGGTCAATGTACATATTACTCTTTTATTAGATAAGATAGAGGTCTGGTGCATGGTGGGGGCCAGCTGGTTTGTCCTGAAGGATCAGAGTGAGTTTTCCCTTGTTGCATGTGGTGGACTGGGCGAGGGGCCTGTGGAGGTTTGCAGGCCAGCCACATCCCCCAGTGACCCAAGCGGAAGCCCTGGTATCTGGGATTTATTTATCTTCTACAATTGAAACTTTGTAGCCTGGAGTGGAGCCAAGCCTCTGCTCATACAGCCATTGAAACTTTGTTGCCTTAAGCGGAGGCCTGGGCTGGCCAGGGTATGCAGAAAGCTTGGCTTCCTCCATCGCCAGGGGCAACCCAAGCCTCACTCCATGGCGACAGCTATTGAAACTTTGTTGTTGTAAGTGGAGGCCTGGTCCAGCCAGGGTCTTCCTCCATCGCCAGGGGAAACTCAAGCCTCCCTCCTGCTCTCTCTGTGGCTGTAGCCATCTTGGTTGGGTTAATTTGCATACTTGGTCTGATTGGCTGGTGGGTGTGGTTGGTGGGCATTGGCTTGTGGGTGTAGCAGAGGTACAGTCAATTTGCATATTACTCTTTTATTAGATAGGATTGTTTAACTGTCTATTTCTATTTATATGAATAGACTAGTGACCCAATGCACAAAATTCGTGCACGGTGGGGGGTTCCCTCAGCCCAGCCTATCATCTCTCACAGACTGGGAGTCCTTAGGAGATGTCCGCAGTCTGGTCTCCCTTTGTGGGAGGTGACCAAGCTGAGCAAGGGAAGGTGCCAGCCCCATTACCCTACTGCTGCAGGCACTGCCAGCCACTGCAGCCACCAAGGTGTTTTCATCAACACAGACTCTAGTCCCTTCACCATGGAAAAATGACAACTTTCTTTAGGTGTTTTCAAAATGTGTCTTTCATAGGATATGATTTCTTTCTTTTTTTTTATCCTCACCTGAGGATATGTTTCCATTGATTTTTAGAGAATGTGGAAGAGAGAGGGAGAGACAGAGAGAAACATCAATGTGAGAGGGACACTTTAATTGGTTGCCTCCTGCATGAGTTCTCACCTGGGCCCCAGCCAGGGAGGAACCTATAATCTAGGTACATACCCTTGATCAGAATCAAACCTAGACCCTGTGGTCAGCAGGACGAGGCTCTATCCACTGAGCCAAATCAGCTAGGGCAGGATATGACATTTCTTAGCCCTCCAGCAGCAGACCTTCATTTTTTCCTCCAGGAGTGAGGTGGAAAAACCCTAGATGACCTTCTTGGATTCTTATAATCCAAGATACCAAGAAGACTGCAAGTGGTGGCATACAGGAGCTTAGCCAATGAGCAGTCAGAAAAGGTGTTTATGCTGGAACTGGTTTGGCTCAGTGGATAGACCGTGGGCCTGCAGACTGAAGGGTCCCAGGTTTGATTCCTATTAAGGGCATGTACTTTGGTTGAAGGCACATCCCCAGTAGGGAGTGTGCAGGAGACAGCTAATCGATGTTTCCGTCTGTCCCTCCCTGTCTATCCCTCTCTCCTCTTCTCTGTAAAAAAATCAATAAAATATATAGATTATGGTGTTTCTTCTGCAGCTCATGTGGCCCCTGCATTGTGTCCACTGGGCTAGGAGGGTGTCCTTGCCACCCAGTGGGGTTTCTGCACACCCCAGAGACTGGCAGCCAGCCCCCTGTTGTGGGCGCTGGGCTGGGAGGCATGCGGGGACCCTGGGCTACATGCAGTGGTGGCCACTGGAGTCTCTGCATGCCCCAGAGGCCAGGAGCCAGACCCCCCATTATGGGCATTGGGCTAGGGGTGTGGCATCTGAGCACATGCAAGCAGCTAGGGGTGGAGTGGGAACATCCCTGTCTCCAAATGCCCCAGAAGCCAGCAGCCAGCCCCGTTGTGGGTGCAGGCTGGGGGTGTGGACCTGAACCGCTACTTGGCACCAGAGCACACACAAGTGGCTGAGGGCTTGCACCCATAGTCCCAGAGTGTCTGAGGGTGTGCTGGGACCCCTGCTGCTTAGGGCCTAAGTGTGGGCCTACAGGCTAGGAGCAGCCTGGGTCCCAAATATGTTCCTGGGACCCAGGTCGCTTGATGTCTGTGTATGCAAATTAACCACCATCTTTGTTGGGTTACTTTGCATAGTCACACCTGATTGGCTTGTGGGTGTGGCTTGTGGTTGTAGTGAGGTACAGTCAATTTGCATTGTTTCTCTTTATTAGATAGGATTGTTTTCAATTAATTTTAGTGCCTCAATATGGCTATCCCATTCTCTGTATTTGCATTACTTATGCTTGAACTGCTATCTTAGTTTTTACTCTCTCATTTCAAACTGAAGTTTTCTTTAAGTCTTTATACTTCTTACTGAATATAAAATCTTTAATGTTTGTCTTTCCTATGAGACTGCAACTCTATGAGGAAAGAGACACTATCCATTCAAGTAATGTATCCTTGTTGCCTGGTTCAGATGTATTCTTTCCCGCAGTAAACCTTTTAAGATTCATCAAGCTTCCTAAATCAGTCTTTAGTCAATATTGGGAAATTGCTGACCATTTTCTTTTCAAATATTTATTGTGCTTTATATACTACTATCTTACTCTGATGACTGCAATTACATATATGTTAGTGTATTTGATGGTGTCCTATTTGTTTTTTCTTCTATGTGTTTCAGTTTGGATTTTGTATTGACCTATGGTTCTCATTTCTGTCTTCTGCTATGTCCAACCTATAGTTGTATCCATTAAATGAGTTATTAATTTCAGATAATGTTTTTTTGTTTCTTGAAGGTTCATTAGATTTTTTAAAAAATATATCTTTATTGTTGAAAGTATTACAGATATCTCCTTTGTTTTATTTTATTTTTTTCCCCATTGACCCCCTCCACTCCACTCCTGCCCTCCCAGGCCTTCACCACTCTATTGTCTGTGTCCATAGGCTATGCATATATGCATATAAGTTCTCCAGTTAATGGTTGATCTCTTCCCACCCACCTCCTACTCCCATCTATCCTCTGAAATTTGTCATTCTGTTCCATGCTTCTGTGTCTCTGCATCTACTTTGCTCATCAGTTTATTTTGTCCATTAGATTCTACATATGAGTGAGATCATATGATACTTATCTTTCTCTGACTGGCTTATTCAATGGAAAATTGAACACATCCTTGAATAATGAATATTACTACAGTCAGAAACATTTTATTATATTTTATAAGGTATATTACAGAATATTACTAAAACAACATTTTGTTGGATAATAGCCAGAAATATTTTATCTACCACAATACTAACAATTCAACTACTTGTCTAAGTCGGCTATTTATTTAAACTCAAATTGTTTGATCTCAGAGAAAATGAAGAAAAGGCGGGGCGAATGAGTCACCTTTCATGCCAAGAA
The DNA here is from genome assembly GCA_011751065.1 of Lasiurus cinereus. Taxonomy (NCBI): domain Eukaryota; kingdom Metazoa; phylum Chordata; class Mammalia; order Chiroptera; family Vespertilionidae; genus Lasiurus; species Lasiurus cinereus. Next base: position 31,695,000 of record JAAGEH010002531.1, read on the forward strand.
TGATTTATATTCCTCTCCTCTTAACTAACAAAGACACCAAGTGTGAGGTATTTTCTTCAATTACCATCTCCCAGAAAGATTTCAATCACCTTTTAAAATAAACTTTATTTTTAATCTTTCCAGCAATAGAAAATCAGCATTGAAATTTCAGAAAATAGTTTAATTAAGAAAGCAAAATCACCCATAATTTCATATCCAAAGATGATTGCTGTTAGCCTTCTTGTGTATTTTCTGCTACTCTCTAACAAATGCATTAATCATACAAATTTATTAGACAATGCTTGGCCTACATTTTTTTCTTTATGTGAATTACATATTTTAAAAAGTATTTTCCAATGCTGTAAATCTCACTTTAATGAATTATATTTCACTATGTAGATATACCATAATTTATTTACCATTTTTCTAATTTTATTCCAAATTTTTCACTATTGCATTATTTGGAACTGGAATTCAGTAAAATTATCCTCTTGAGACCCATAAATTTAAGACATAAAATTTATGTTTTCCTTTCTACTTACCCTTGGTAATAGATAAATTAAATGTTAGCATTGTTTCTGCTTTGAATTTTATGTTTAAATAATCTATTTTTAAAGTTGATTTTCATTTCAAAAAACTTTCTAATTTCCTCTTCCTTTAAATATAAAAGTTAATATCTAGACATACTGTTTTGTAATATTTTTTCAGGTATAACAATATATACCTAGGTAATATTTCCATTTCAGCACTTTAATATGTAGAATGTTTCTCCTTCTTCTTCCCTCCCAACCCCCCCCGCCCACCACACAGATGCCTATAATTGCATTATATGAATGTACCATAATGTATTTAGCTTGTGTCTTATTGATGGAAATTGTTTTGTGCTGGTCTTTTGTTACAGCAATCAATGCCACAATAAATAACCTTGTAAACTTTCATATTAATGTGCACACATAGGTCTGTAGAACAGATTTCCAGAAATATGACTGTTCAGTAAAGATATAATTACATTTGCAACATGTATTTACATCTTGAATTTGTATGAACACACATACACACACACACACACACACACACACACACACACACACACACACCTGGGGAAGTATACCAAAAACAATGAGCAAGTGATTCACTTGTGTGGAAAGAGGGCATGGGCTAAGTGGTTAGGAAGTAGCATGGGATTAAAATTGTGCATATTTCACATTTTTATAATTTGTATTTTTACTTTGAACCTTGTATGCCACCTGTTTGGAAAGTAAATTTTAAATGCCCACCCATCAATATCACCCAATAGCTCTAACTCTTTATTCTATCAGGATGGATATTTAAAGACTGTTACAAAACCCAAACCCAAATTGGACACATTTGCAGTCTCTGTGCTCTAATTCACTGAGTTTTGTGACATTTAAATATGTAAAAAGGCATTACCAATTCAGACAGGATATGGAAATGACTAGACTGGACTATAGGAGGCTCTGGAACACAAATTCCAAGGCTTAGCCCACAAACAGCCCCCAGTTGTTACAACATAGTTTTCTAAAGAAGTCACCACTGAGAACATTTCCCATGCCATTCCCTGTGAGAGTGTTCAACAATATAATGTGAGAATTGGTTCCTCAACTCCCCAAGTATGGAATTTAATCATTTAAAAATAGCTCCTTATTTTATAGTTTAGGACACTATAGGCAGAGCATCAAGTGTTTCCACAGTGAAAACGGTCATCTTTCTAGAAAGAATGTCCTTCATACAGTGATCCCTCTGCATTAATAACAAATGGGATGGGGGTGGGGGGCGGTGTGCAAAATTTTAAAATAAGGATGGTTCCTTGGTATGTTCCTTAAAGCAGAATACTCTCATATTAAACCTGTTATATGCATATTGACAGATGATTTTTTTTTATATCCATGCTTATTGACCACCCTAGAGTAAATAGGACAATTTTTCTGGATAGGATTAAAATTTTATCATTTTTTACTAAATGCATTTTTTAAACTAATGCCCACCTAAATTGGAAGAAAAACAATGTGAAGTAGTGTTCAATGCTTATCTAAGTTGAGTCCTTAATCATAAAGCTTTAGTTCAGCATGAGCTCTTAGTTTACATTGAAGGAGGAAAGAAGGTTTTAGTTTTTTTGCAGTATATATATTTCTAGTACTCCTCTCTGATTTTATGGCCAATTCTGTCTTCATGCTTCCTTAATCTTGAAGCTCTTTCAAGGCACCATACTGTGCCAAATGTACAGTGATTATGTAATGTGGACAAAAATCCAGTGGGAAATGTGTAGAGTAGATCAAAATCATTCCACTTAAGACCTCTTACAGTCATTTGATCTAATGATGTTCACTAGGGCTTGATGTACTAAAAGGCAGTCACTGCAAGAACATA
>JAAGEH010002531.1:31697766-31788525 GCA_011751065.1 Lasiurus cinereus
TCTCTCTCTCCATATATATATATATATATATATATATATATATATATCCAAATGGACATCAAGGTGGTATCTTACATGAATGGGAAAGATAAAGAAAGCCATTGATTATCCACATTGTAAGTAAAGCTTATCTGAATTTTGGAAAAAGAATAAATTTCCATCTAGTTTGCTACATGTAGTTTCAATATTAAGCTATAAAATATTTACTCATTCCTCTTCATGTTCTAGCCTTTATTTTTTTCAAGATTCATCAATATTGTTATTTCAGGATTCAAAAATACATGCAAGAATTCTAGTTTCAACTCAGATGTGTAAGGAGCTTGGAAGTATGGTGGTTTAGAACAAGCCATCCCAAGATATCTCAGTGGTATGCAGATTACTTTGAGCTAAAGTTCATTTTAGCTTCAAGGTCAAGAGAAACTTCAGCCCTTCCCTTTAACCTTGCCCATAAGAGATTATCAGAGATAACTTCTTTTGACCTATCTATCCAGCAGGGCAAGCTTATATTTACTGAATGTCTGCTTTTCTTTTCCCTCAATGACCTTTGAAGCCCCCAAGGTGCATTGTCACATCCCTACCTCAGGAGGTTTTCTGTATTTCATTCCCCTCGCTATGCCTGAACCTCTCATGTTTGTAGGGTCTCTGACTCTCTCATGTGTGTGGGGTTCCCATACATATGTATGTATTAAATTTGATTATTTTTTCTTGCTAATCTCCAGTCTATTTAATTATTAGAACAGCCAGAAGAACCTTGAGGGTAGAGGAGAGTTTGTTCTTCCTCCAGAGAAGCCATTACTCATGTCCTTGTAACAATAAAAAGCTGAATAAACCGAAAAGCAATAGTTCTTGGATCACAGAGGACTGAGGTGGCAGGCAGACTGCCACCCAGAAATCCAGAGAGACCGGCAAATTCAGAGTCACAGCCAAAACGTGCCTGCCTGGAGCAGAAGCCACTGGAGCCATAAACTGGTAGAAACACTTAAATAGTAATTTTGACAAATTGCTGGAGGCCGAGTGGACTAGTGTGAAAATGAGAAACTCTAAGGGGCCACAGTCTTTTGGGACCCCACTCTTTTGTGGTTTTACCTCCAGGAACCTCACCAGATTCTCACTGTGGGGATCCAAGAAAATTTCCTCAGGGCTCTGGCAAGAAGAAAAGAATAATCATAGTGAAGCACATCTTAGACCTCTCTCCATAACAAAGGCCTACAATCCAGGAAGTCTGTAGCTCATCCCAGAGGAGGAAAGGGAATTTCTTTAACTGTAGCACTCTCCAGTCTTTAATTCTGCCTAAGAAAACAAAAACAAAAACAACAAACAGGAATCAGAGAGTCAAAGATATAGAATAGGTGTGCTGCAGTCAGAGACAGGGATAGGAGGCAGAGGGGGAAAGCCATGCCTCTGGAAAAAACACTTGTAAAGTGTTCACAGATTAAAAACACAGGCTGACTAAAAGATTCAGCTTTAATTATAACATTATAGAAGTCTTCCCTTCCCCCATGCCTTACTACATCAACAGGGTTACACTAAAAGAACTATAAGATGCTCAGTCTTTCTGAGGAGTACTTAGAGAAGCCCAAAGGCAAAGGGTAAATAAAACAAGTACACTGGAGGAATATGAAGCTGTAGGCACTTGAGTTACAGCCAACATAAACAAAGACCAACTCTTAGCCAGATCAGGATAAATCTTCACATTAAAGTCCTATTTACCTGTTTCTATTACCCAATATATCATGGTTTTCAACAAAAAGGCAAGAAAAAAACACTGTCTAAAGAGACAAAGCAAGCTTCAGTACCAGATTTAGAATGATGCACACATGTTGTAATTATTAGACAAGGAATTTAAAATAACTATGATTAATATGTTAGGGCTTTAATGAAAAAAAGTAGACAACATACAAGAACAGATGTGTAATAAGGATGAATAGATTAACAACATGTGGAATATACATTCAATGGAACATCATTAGATCATAAAAACAAATGAGGTACTGATACATGCTACAACTTAGATGAACTTTGAAACATGGTGCTTAATGGAAAAATAAATCAGACAAAAAGGTGACATCTTGTATGGTCTCATTTATATGAACTATCCAAATAGTTAGATGTAGATTAGTAAATGCTAGAAGTGTGTGTGGGGGGGGGAGTTGGGGAGGAAGGAGATAAAAGGTGTCTATTGATGGATGCAAGTTTTCCTTTATGATGCTGAAGATGTTCTAAAAGTAAATAGTAATGGATGTACAGACTTTGCAATATACCAAAACCCACTAATTTGTACAATTTAAAGTGGTAAGTGGTGAATTTTATGGTATATGAATTAGCTTTCTCTTATACCAGTCAAAGACATGGCAGAAAGTAGATGATACACATTCAGATGGTTTTATTGAAGATAATTTAATAAAGGGATTATTAAGCAACAGGAATAAAGGAAGTGGGGGAAGGAGAAAGAAAAGTGTTTTGAAGTTAACAATGGTGGGGAAGTATTATCATCATGGGACTGAAGAAACAAGGAAAAGGGTGAATTCCAAGAACTTGGAAAGAACTGTAGGAGAGGGCCACACAATAAAAGTTGGACCTTTAATAGAGTTTCCCTGACCCTGCCAAACAGTCCCCAAAAGCCTGGGTGATAAATACCCCAACCACTCTCTTATCCCCTCCCCACTGCTGATCTCCTACCAATGCCTCCCTAACTGACCACTCCCAATAGAAGCCAAGAGGTAGGGAAGCTCATCTAATGCAGTCAACAGAAGTTGGCACCCTGGGGCATAAAGCTAGAGGGAGAAGGGCAACCATTACATCCAAAGAGGGGCTAAGAGAAAATATAGTTGAATCCCTCTAATTCCTATCTAAAGAATGAGTACTAAGTAAGGGAGAGCAGCAGTTGTATAAGAAAAACCACAGGAGCAATATCAGAACTCCAGGGTGATGATGGTGCCTTGAACTGGAATGACAGTAATGAAAATTAAAGATAAAGAGAAACCTTAGATGTCTTCCTAATCTTTAAAACAATATCTAGGAACAAAAGGTGCAGTAAATTGTAAATCACAGACCAGAAATGTCAAATAAGCTAATTTTCCAATTTTTAGACCCATATCTAAGTTCAACCAGTTCATTCGAAGCCCTAGTTCAATGTCCTCCAAAGTAAAAATACCTTGTGGAAAGATGAGGCCCCAGGGAAATGTGATATTAATTGGCTACCCAAATCAGGCTTTCTTTTTTACTAGGACTATAGTCTTGAGAGGCTGAGTCTATAGTGGCTGAGAAGAGCAAAGCGATTTATCTGAAGGGTTTTGTGTGTGTGTGTGTGTGTTTCCCTCATAGATTTTGGAACAGAAAGTAGCCTTCCAATAACTTAGTTTTGCCTTAATTTTAAATGAGGAAATTAAGGCTCAGTAAATTGGCTTGCCTTGCCTACCCAAGGTTGTTTAATGGGCAAATGGCACTGCTGGCCCTGGAGTCCAAATGGACTGACGTGCTTTCAGTCATATTTTTTGTGAGACATTCAACTAACATGCTTTGTCTTTCCACAACCTCCTTGTTATAAAGGTGATCCCAACCTTGACAGTGTTCTTTTGGTCTTGAATCCAGCTATACTGGAAGAGGAAAGAAGGACACACAGTTTAACATTAGATTAATAGTGAAAGGATTTCCAAAATAATGTTAGTGGCATAACTTAGTGGTTAAGAATGATGTTTTTAGATGTCATTTTCAGGAACAAAATATTTGTTTTACACCCAATTATGCTTCAGCATGTCAGATTGTATTACTCATGTAGTTTTACCTTCTAATATCACAGTTATAGCTGAATATGGTAAATGCAGACTTCTGGAGGGAAAAGGCAGCTTGTGATTTAACTTTGCTTTCACATATGGTGCACACATTGTGATATCAGTGCAACAGGAAAAGAGTGAAGAAAATGATGAAACCTCTAGAGAAATATGAGGCTGGGTTCCTTTGTGGTCAAAACTGAAAGTGCCACCTGAAAAATGTATCTCACGAGTCAGCTATATTTGTGATTTGGATCATGACTTTGCTTATCTCACCTGGTGGTCAGGAGAACCTTTAGAGTCCAAGATCATGTCCAAAATTGCAAGGTGAGAGTTACTTTTTGTCCCCTCTCTATTTTTTAGCATTTAGATTTCATTTGATTGTCAAATTTATAGGTTATTCATTTCACTTTGGAGTACCTAATATATATAAAGTGATCAAAGTGGACAGAACCATTTTTAGGATATTCAGGGGATCTCAATAAAAATATTTGCAGGACTCTATCTATGTAAACAACTTAATCACCTTAAATCAGCAGTCCTAAGTCACCAAACCCTGAAAAAGAAATTCTGATCTGGGCAGTGGGGGTGATCCATTTGCCAGGCCTCCCTCCAGCAGCTCCAGGAAGACTTTCTACATACAAATTCCCAAGCTACGTCAGCAATGGGGTGACTAAGGCAGAAAGGGCTGAATAGGTTTGGAGAGTACCCAAAGAGGTGAAAACAGGGACAAGGACCTTTCACATTCCCATTTAGGCTTGAGTCTCGACAGGGGCAAGATAGCAGAGGAGGACTTAGTAAATACCAAGGAAGACACTCCAAAGGTAGATCTTCTGAGTTTACAGCTGGGCCAGGGCCTTGTTTTCCAGAGCCTGTAAGAAGTTCTGCGGATGCATATAAGCTCTGGTGTCAAGAACCTCATCATATCACGGACCTTCCCATCTAATGAGAAAGGCAGACATTGTCCAAGCCTATCCAATTGAAATTATTATTATTAAAGATGATGTTGGTATGCTCTGAGGTTCCCTAGCTCAGGCTGGAAGGAAATAAACATTTTCTCTGAGGGAAATATCCTTAGATGAGATACAAGTTTGGGCATGAGCTTGGTAATAAGTTCCACTAGTGATCCATATGGATATTAAAGTTTGAGAAACACTGGTCTATGCTACAAAATTCCTTATGACACTGTAACATAATTAGGAAGTTAGTACACAAACATCTTTGCTATACTTGAACCTCATAAGGAGGGAGTGCACCATAGTTGTAGGATAATGTAAAATCTATTTGGAAGATCTGATTCCCATGGGAATATATGAATCTGTATTTATATAAACCAAGTTAGAATGAAAAGTTGCAATTCCCCACAAAGAAAAGCTCTTCTTCAGCTTGGACTATGGTAGTGACAGTAGAGTTGGGAATTGATCTTCCTTGCTCTCTCAAACACTGCCTAGGAACTTGAATTCAGCACTGCATTCATGTATATCTCACATTCAGAATTATATATGCATTTAAAACACAGTATTATTCTCTTGAGGTTAATATATTATTTCAACAGTATTTTAAAACCAGCTCCTCCAGGAGCCAAGTTAGTTAACTGAGCAAATTATATAGCTATCTATGATAATAAATGCTAGGGCTGTGAGGAATGTCTGGGTCCTGGGTGCCTGCTGGCTGCCAGAGGGAAGCCAGTGCCAGCAGCTGGAGAAAGGAAGGCCTACTCTTGCATGAATTTTGTGCATTGGGCCTCTAGTGTCTTTATAAAACAGAATAAAAAGTATCTATGTACATGAAAATGCCACAGAAGTATAATTTCCATTAATTCCAGGAGAAAAATCTATATGAAATGTAGCACCAAAAAATAAGAGGAGTTGCAATTCTTAAAAATAAAAATATGTAAAAAGACAAACAGTAGATGTTATATTAAAAATTCAGACATATTTGCTTTTATTAATATAAGATAAAAATCCAGCTCCCAAAAAATAATTTAACAAAACCTGTATACCTATTTGTTTTATTTTTTAAAATTTTTTCATCATAAATGTATTTCTTTTTGAAAACATCACAGTGAAATGTTATTTATCTTTTTTTTCCTTTATTGATTAAGATATTACATATGTGCCCTATCCCCCATTACTTCCTTTCCCCTGCTCATACTCTCATCCCCCTAGTGTGATATTTATCTTTCTCTGACTGGCTTATTTCACTTAACATAATTCTCTCCATGTTTTTATTATTTATTTTTCAAATAATAAGTACATACGTACATATATATGCATTGAAAAATAAATATTATATATATATATAGCTAATATGCTAAGTGTCCATCCAGGTAATGACATCACGTAGGGGCTTCCTCTCCCTAGTAACTAGCCTCCTTGAAGTTTCTTCAACCCAGGAACATGACTTGCTTTACAGCCAGGTGAAAACATTTCACACTTTAACCAAATGTCTGTAAAGCATTTTCCCCTGCCTCATCTCATTTGATCCTCAAAGAAGTCCTGGAGTAGATAGATAGGTGACTTGGTGGAGTACTATTTTCTTTTTATTCACCAGAAAATGGAAATTTAGAAAGCTTAGAAACTTGACCTGACTGAAAAGAAGTAAGAAATGAACCTTGAAAATGATTTCAGGTTTTCTCATTGCATAGAATATAGTCAAACACTGCTGCAGTTAAATATTTTACCCTTTGTTCTCCCTGCATAACCTGTAATAATAATCTGCTTCATGTTGATATTTACTGCTGTGTTACTGACAATTAACTGAAAGAGAAGTTTGCATGCTTCACTGGGCTGGAAAAAGTTTAGCAAAATCAGAAAGCAGGTCTAATTAAGCAAGTTTATTCTATCCTATCCTATATAATAAAGAGTTCATATGCAAAAGGTTGTCATGCCCTTGCACCCTCATGCCCTTGCACTGGGGACCTGAGGCTGCATCCCCTGCCCCATCACTGGGTCAGGAAACCTGAAGACATGCCCCCCAAATCAGGTGCTAGAGCTGGGGAACCTGAGGCCAGTCCAGGGGACCTGAGGCCGTGCCCCACACCCTATTCCTGGGCAGGAGGACCTGAGGCTGTGCTCCCCAACCAGTGCCAGGCCAGAGGACCTGATGCCATGCTTTCCACCCAGTGGGGCTTGATGGGGGACCTGAGGCTGTGTCCCTGCCCCATGAGGCTTGATGAGGGTGGGGCCAGCCAGGTATGGGTCTCATGTGATTTCAAGGCACATGTGGGGACTTGACTCTGGGTCCTTCAGCAGGCCCACACTCTGACAGGAGAGATATTTTCATATACATTTTACTAATTTTCTTTCACCTCTAACACTTCTATTATAGAGAAAGGCAAATAGCAATATTAAAATATTTCCTCAAATTAATTATTTTTAATGTGCATGAATTTCATGCATTGGGCCACTAGTATATAAATAATCAAGAAAAACCTCTAAAACTCATGTAAGATTTCTCTTGATGATGAAATAAGTAACTTAAATTTTTAAGAAGATTTTTTAGGCAAGTGTTTTCTTAACTCCCGCATTTAGCATGTAAGATATACACACATATATACACACATAAACACACAAAAAGAAAATGAGCATAGTTGATAGAAAGTAATGACACAGTGAAGAGTTATAAGAGCCCAGTGATTTCAATGATCTAGAATAAGGAATTTAGGATAATTTAGGATTATGTTTTAGTGAGAGGTAATAATCTTAAATATCTATGCATATTATTAAGCATTCATATTCTTATAAAAATATGTTATTTTGAGAAAATTTAATGATTTTTCTAAGATAAACTGATTCTTCAAAAAAATCTATGAGGTAATACATGGAATACAGTTATAACAAACCATACCTGATATAAACACTCAATAAACACTAGCTACATTATTATTATTTTATTTTGTCAATTTAATTTAACTAAAATGACCAATTATCAATAAAAGAAATGTTAAGTTCTATCTCCTATTCAATCTTTAAATAACTTCATGTCATCCCATACCATTCAATAATTTTCTGACTTGGTTCAATTAAAATTTAGGCAATAAATATACATATATATTGAGCCCTAAGAATGTTCTTGTCATAATGATTCTTGTTGGGTAAGCTTTCAGGTTTTCTATTTTATCCTTTAATCTTTTCCAACAAGTGGCCATTTATTAATTTGTGAAAAATAATTGTTACTATAGCTTTAATAGATGATGATAATGGCAGCCTATATCTTTCTCCCATGGTATAAGCTTTTAAATAGGGACCAAGGTAGTTATCTTATTAAAATTTCACACAGATCTATTCCTCTAAAAAATGTCATTTAATTGTGCTTCCCATCTTTCTATGGCTGGTGCTGGGGCTACCCATGTTTTACAGAACTTATGTTACAAAACGCAGATCACATTTGAGTGCTTCTTCTTAAATGCTTAATGGGAAACAGAAAACCACTGTAATGCTACACTAACTTATAAGGGCTGTGGCTTCACTCACAGAAATCAGCCTGGCTTCCAGCTGGCACAGAGCCCACAGTTCAAACTACATCCAAGATAGAAAAACCCTGAGAGGCAAAAAAGAAATATGACAGAGGAGTTCAAATAGTTTTCCTTTAATCTACTGAGCTACATGAAGTATGACATGCTTAAGAATTCTTCGAGGAAAAGTTTCTATGTAAAGGTTATCATTAAATAAAGTAATGACAACCATAAAGAACTGAGTGACCCTTAAGCATAATATTGAAAGACAATGGAATAATAATGATACCAATTGAGGAGAAAATTGACGTAAGAAAATGGTCTGATGGACAAGAAATGAGTGAAGAATTATAATAAAGTTTCATTGCTGTGGATCTGAGAAACTTCTAACACAACCCGGTCATCTAGAGCTAAGTAGTATTTGTATTGGTCCTCTTCAGTCTTCCTTCTACAACCCTCAAATAGGAAAACTGCCTAAGATTATGTAAAACATACAGGGCGGAAGAAAAAAAAAAGTATTAGTTCAATTGCCCACTCTAATGAGTTGGGAATTGCTACTCCAAGCATGTTGTTGAGAAGGGCAAGGTCATCTCAGTGAGAAAAGGAGGACTATGATCCATTAGTGTTCATTATCATGGACTAAGGCAGAACGAGACTAAAGAGGAATTCATTATAATGTCTAATGCTGTCATAGATGGAGCATTGCTGAAACCATATAGAGCCAGTATGAATATTAATCAATCTGAGGTTTTACAAAATATAATTTTTATTTCAAAATTAACAGTTTATTTTAAGATAGACAATTCAATTTTTTTTCTGACAGCTTCTATACATTTCCTCTTTAATCCTGAAATCTATTTTCTTCTTTCTTCCATTTCAAAGTATACATCCAGTCAGACCAAATTCATTGGTCTTTTCTTAAGATTTGGCCTTTGGCATTGCTGAGATTTTTAGTAATTTTAAAATCCATTACATGGAACTCTCTCTTCCTTTATTCTTTGGTTGTTTGATCCTGTTGGTTATCTTTTGTCTTGGCTTCTAAATAATTAGCTTCTCTCTAGTAACTTTGGCTACATACAGTCTCTCTCTGTTCCTAGCTCTCCTGTTCCTTATGTCTCACTGATCTTATTAAAATATGTATTTCATCATGCTGGCTTTTACTCAAAAGCCTTGTTACTTTTATGACATAAAGGTCAAACACCTTAGCCTGGACCATTAGATTCTTGTATTAGAAGCTCCTATAACAATCCTTTCAGTGGCTTATCCTAGTAGAAATTTATTTTTCACTCATGTAAATTTTAGTGAAAGTAGGGAAGGGCCCCTGTTCATGTAGTCTCTTGGGAACACAGGCAGGTGGAGGTACTGCAGTATTCTACTAGGACACGAAGTCAAATCAGCAAAAGGGAAAGAGAAAAAGTGGAGGATTACACAGGAGGTTTTATAAGTCAGGCCTGCCATCCACATTCCATTGCCCAGAATCAGTCATGGAGCCAAAATAGATGTAAAAGAGTTTAGAAAATGTACCCAGAAGCAAAACAAAATAGATTTATTGAATAGCAATGAGGTTATTGTCACAATTCTGCATAATCTGTTACAAACTAACTTTCAAATATTTTTCAAGTCTTCATAAAATACAGCTAATCTTACCAATTCATTTTTTTTCTGGCTATGCTCTGCCTATTTACACTGTTTTCAGGAAATAAGGTTACCCTTCACTTTAACTGGTCTCCCCTTTCTCTGTACATCTAAACTCTATACACGTTTCAGAGTTTGGTTTAAGTTTCACATCATCTGTGAAATTTCCCTAACTTTTCCATGACCTCTGCTTCCGCAAAGTAGATAACATTATTTTATTATTTATTATCAGATGCTTCTCCAAATATTAGGAGGTATGGTAACAAGACCATGTGTACATGCCAAGTTCATGTCATGAACTGTGGAATTACCTGGACCAAGAGATATTTGCACATTTTATAAGACCCAAAAAGAAGACTGGTTTGTTTCAAAGTAAGCCAACACACCTACGCTGAATATGTAACTACACAACTTTTGGAGTATCTGCCTATTTCATGATTCAACAGTTCCTTATCTTCTGGAAACCTCTTTCTATTGGCAGCAGTGTAACCCAACTCCCATTTCAGTATAGAGTGACTCCCTTCTTCCTTTTCTACAGCTATTAGAAGCTAAGCTATTTCAAATAGGCTAGATAATGGACAAAGGGCAAGAGCCTTCAAAATGGCAAAATAGAGAAAGCCAACCTTTGGTATCACTGTTATTGAGCCTCTTAAAAGTGTTAATAGACATCTTCATAGGTTGCTTCAACTAAAATACAGTGGTTACCAAGCCAGGTAGATCCAGAACTCTTGTCACTATTCTCCTCACTTGCTAGAGACATAGAAGTTATAATTATTGTTAACTTTCAGGTGAGTTTCCTATCAGAAAAATTCCAAATGCTACATGTAAATTGAGTTTTTATCCTTGAAAAAGTAGCACTTCTCCACTTAGCTCAATACACCTCAGGTTGGGATATCAAGCAATAGTTATTTGAGAATGAAAACGTTTTTTCTCTATTTTTCAATTTATTTTGATAATATGTGAAAGAGAAAAAAAGGACATCTCTATGTTCATATGTTAGTTAGCAATATTGACAAGATCAAGTAACTGTTTCAATCATTAAATAATTACAGATGCTATAGAATTTTGCAATGGAATAAAATACAAGCAAATGCCAAAATTCTGTGTTAGTAAGTCACTGCCTTAAACATATGGAAATTTAATTTAAGACAAATGTCTGAGAGGCATCTAATCATAGAAACAATAGTAGTATCTAATGCATAAAGAGTAGTAGGCAGGAAAAAATAAAACATACATAATTGCTTAACTGTGTATTACATGAATAAACATAAATATTTTTGACTTTTAAAGAATTTTTGTATTATCCAAAAAGTTTACAGGAGTGCCAATAGCTAGTTCAAAGAAGGAAATAGTTATTTATAATTCTGTGGAAAAATTAATGTCAGAAGTACTTATACATTCTCTGGGGATGTAATAAAACATGCCCCACTCAGTTTGCCTCCTCCTCTCCAGTTGGAAGGACAAAACAATGCAGTAAACATGTTGAAAATTTATTTTAAAAAAGTGAAACTCATATATAATACCCTGGTACTATGTTAGTTACATGTCCAAGGCAAAAGAAAACCTCAGAAGCCTTGAATAATACCACTTTGTTAATTATTTCAATAAACATTTGTTGACTACCAACTTTGGGCCACATATAAAATGCTGTGGATTCTAAGGTAAATTAAATGATCTCAAAAGGTTTGAAAACTCAAACCTACTTCATTATGGATAATTAGGAACTCTGCCAAAGAGGATGAAAAATTAATAATAATGAGTAATACAGGGTTCCAGGTATCCCAATATAAAATCTACCCTTAGCCTCCAAATATCTTGCAGGACATAACCTCTTGGTCTTCTGGCAGAACTGTGCAGATAAAGAGGAAGGAAATCCAACTCATGTCTGAAAAGAGTGCTTTACCTCAGTGGCACTATCTATTTGTCTCTTCTCACTATGTTAAGTGCAACTTTACCAAAAAAGCTCATCAGATATGAAGATTACTCTCTCAAAACCTATCTGAGGCTCAAATCTATACTGAGAAAATGTGGACTAGCTCTTGTTAGAAAATACTTGTCGTGGGGAAAATAGACAACTATGAGAATAAAACAAGATATATAACGGTGTTCTAAGTTAAGGGGGGAAATGTAGGTTAAGATTTAAAAGAAATTGCAATACCAAACAAATAATAGATGGTCAGTATATTATAATAAATATATTAAATTATAAAGACAATGCTTTCCTGTAAAACAGGACTCAGAAAACTATGACCCAAAAGTCTAGTCTGGCACTAGTACCTGCCTCCCAGAAGTTTTATCAATAAAATTTTATTGGAACACAGTCACACTCATTTGTTTACATAATCTATGGCGGTATTTCAGCTAAAGTGGTAGAGTTCAGTTGTTGCTACAGAGACCAAATGACCAATAAAACCAAAAATTTTTAGTGAATGGTTTTTTTATTGAAAAAAAATTGTTAATCACTAATACAGAATTGGAAACTTTTTCACCCACATTGACAAACCTACCAGAGTGTTTCATCCCACTTCAATCTATTTTTCTTCATTATTCCAAGCTTGGGATTGCCTTTAGGTATTCTCTCTGATTTTTTCTTATAGGCCAAATGACTAGCTGAAATTTATTCTATATTGGGCTCAGTAAAGAGTCTGGAGAAAGCATTTTTTTAATGCTTTCTTGAATGAATTTATGGAATTGCTGCCTTTTCCTGAAGGGAACATTTGTACTGAAGCAATTTCTTGGAAGAATTTTGTGGAAGCAATAGATACAAAGGTATATACCACATGAAGAGTAAAATAAGGAAGGTTAGATTACCCAGAATCCCCAGAACTTTGAGGAAGCTGGGGGAAAGAGAAGAAAGTATTATGAGTATACAGTACATATAAATTGAAGATTTATAACAAATGTAAGACACCTATGAATCCTTATGATGGATCTGATTCTATGCTTGAGATCTAATGAAAAGCTTCAGTAAATTTACAAGTGAGTCTTGATATTAAATCTCCCCTGTAGTTTATAGTTTCATAGATATCAAACTAATGGAAGGAAGTTTTAAATGTCTGTTGAAGGGTGTATATTTATAGGAAGATTAGGGAAAGGAGTAAGTAAACAGGAAAGGGGGTATATGCTTTACAAACATTAACTGAATATAAACTACATTAATGAAAGTCCAATAGTTTTTAAAAATAAAAAATAAAAAACTCAATTGCTACTTTTAGGAAGCTTAGAATCTACAGAAGCTAGAGCAAATAACTGCTCCCATCCTTACCCTCAACTGAGTTTTATAATAACAGAGATCAAATTCTGTTTTTCCTAAGGATACATACAACATTCCCCTCTCACATATTCAACCTGAAGCAACATTTCCATCAGGCACATTATATAATAACTGATAGTTACTGCTAGGCACCAGGCTAATGCTTTCTTTACATTAAATCATTTAATCTTTGGCAGAAGTCTGTTTGGGTGTTATGATTATTGCACTTCATCACAGTATTGATTGTTAGACATGACACCATGTTATGTACCACCAAGGGGAAAAGAGTTGTTACCGATTAAATCATGATATCCTATCAGTTGCAAGACTCACCCTGATTTCAGAAGAATTAATTGTAAAAATTTATTCAGCTTAGAGACAATTAATGATGGTATTAACCCTATTTTTCAGGTCATTTTGCATATTACCTCCATTATATAGGATTATATAGGATATATTTTTCAGGTGAGAAAAATCAGAGCACAAATAGGTAAATTGTATTGCCTAAGGTCATTTAGCTAGAAAGTGGCAAAATAGTCCATGATCTTAAATACTGAGTTCCACTGCATGTAACAGAAAACTGGATGTAGAATATTGAAATCCTTAAGAAACATAAAGGTGCTGGTTATAGGTGAAAATAGCAGGAAGCAAAAATCACAAGAAATATAGTAGCTGCCACAAAGAAGTCTTTTTCTTCCTGTGCCCTATGAATTCTTTCTGTACAATCTCCTGTTATTTCAATGGTATTTGGGTTATTCATACCTTCTCTTTATTGCATTACAATCATGACTTGAGAGAGGTCAGTTGAGAGCAAGAGGGGAAGGCCAATCCATAAATATGTGTTTATTTGGAACACTTTGGGAAAATACTACTAAGTATCATATATACAGGATTTCCATATGGCAAAAGCCTGCATGGATATATGTGACACTAACATTTATAATATTTTAAGTGTCAAGGTATACATTTACTTATTTCTATTATAGAAAGTATATAATTATAAATTGCATGTTTTAGTGCAGATAAGATTCTGTTTGTAAAAGCACTTTAGAAACAACTGTTAAGTAATATAGGGAGCACCTGTATGTCCAAATGACTTAGGTTGTTATATACAGGGAAGAATAAGAGCCACAAAGCTGTGAACTACCAAAGGGTCAAAACTGTAGGTTTTCTAGCACTTAGTACAGTACCTTTCACAAGTCAGAGAGGGTGTTTTTTGGTGTGTATTTTTTAAAGCAAATTCATGACTTTTTATATATTCATTACAAAAGCAAACTCTTTGTTCATTCAACAAGACCTGTGTTTGGTAAAAGATCATATATGTATACTAGAAGCCTGGGGCATAAAATTCATGTACAGGGGGAAGGAGAGTTGTCCCTCAGCCCATTCTGCACCCTCTCCAATCAGGGACCCCTCAGGGGATGTCTGACTGCCAGTTTAGATCCAATATCTGTCCCTGTGGGATTAGCCCTAAACCAACAGTCAGACATCCCTCTCACAATCTGGGACTGCTGGCTCCCAACCACTCACCTGCCTGACTGACTCCTAACTGCCCTTCTCCTGCCTGCCAACCTGGTCACCCCCAACTGCCCTCTCCTGTAGGCCTGGTCTCCCCCAACTGCTGTCCTCTGTTGGCCTGGTCATGCCTACTGCCCTCCCCTACAGGCCTGGTTGCCCCTAACTGCCTTCTCCTGCAGTCCTCCTCCTTCTGGCCTGATTGCCTACAACTATCCTCCCCTGCCAGCCATTTTGTGGTGGCCATCTTTGACCACATGGGAATGGCCATTTGTGTGAGGGTGTGAGGGTCAATTTGCATATTACCTCCATTATATAGGATTATATAGGATATATCTCATATATGTGGTTTTGACTGAATATGACTTCTCAATATGAAGCACGGGATTTCCAGTATGTGAGACTGAAGTAAATACTCAACTCTTTATGACTCCAATGGGCTGAAAAAAGAGAAAACTTTTATGTATTCCAGATAGCCTTAGTGATCAGAGGATAGGGTACTAGTATATGCTTGTAAACCTGTTTTTGAGTCAGTAGAACAAGAGATAGAATTTTGTAATTCATTATTTGCTATTGACCCTTACTTGGTCATTAATAACAATGACTCTTGAAGTGATGCTTTCAGTTTTTTGTTTTGTTTTGTTTTTGAGATCTACTTTGGATAAGACCAAGGCCACCCTAGAGCATATGTTTTGGCTTACCCAGACCCAAAAAATTTGAACCCAAAATAAAACCTCATTGCTTTGCATCATATTCAAACTGAATTTTCCTTTATAAAGCCAGAGTCTATTTCATTCTAATTGCAGTTATTTTGTCCTATCTCATCCCCTATAATCAAAGTATCATTTTAAAATGTTAAGAAACTATAATGTCAAGGGTAATTGGAAATGATACAAAATATAACAATTTGATCTTTCATGAGTTAGTATCCATATCAAAATATAAACTAAAAAGAGATTTTATATCTGGCATACTCAGGATGTGATGGTAGCAAAGAACTGGAATGAGAGAAGAAAAGTGGCAAAGCACAGAAGGGGAAAAATTAAAAGTCTGTGTAGAACAATGATGGTTTACTTTAAATGCAAGGGATATTCTTTTGAAGTGAATATTGTGCTAAGTGTTAAGCCAAAACCAAAATTATATGAATGGAAAGAAAGTAAAGGCTTTGAGTCCCCAATGGATTTTTTAAATTCCTGTGGAAAGTTTGATGGGCTGTCTTTCTTCTTATAAATAAACTATTGTGGTTTAAAGACATGTCTTGCGTCTTGGTTTATTTAATTCTGAATAGCAGAAAAAAAGAGTCACTTGGTGGGTAATACACAATATATTGGCATTCAAAGTAAATACAACAGATCATGTTTAAATTAAAAAGGGTCTGCCTCAGAAGCAAAGCCAAAAGGCAATATAAAAAAAGGCATTGTGGTTATGAAGAAAATCCCAGCTCTATAAAAATAATTTAAACTAAATTATGGTAAAAGAAATTCCTCATTGAACAGATGAACTCAGCCTAGTTAGTTTTATTTCAATATTATTAAATACTTTCTATGATTCTAGAAGGCAGAATATATAGTCTGATTTTAAAAGTCATTAGAGGAGAGCCAGTTGTTGGTTGTGTATTACCATTTAATTCTAAACTCCAAAAATTTCCTCATAATTTTATTGACTTATATTTAGGCAACTTGTGATAAAATTGGCTAAGAAATAGACATAACATACAATCTTTTTTTAATTTTCATAAAAACACATTTTTTATTTTCCTGATTATAAAGCCTTTGACAATATGTTAATTCTACATGAATCTTTATGCCAATGGTCCTTGGAAAAATAGATATGTGAGAAAAAGTTTCCAGTGATCTTAGTTTGACCTCACCTGAGCATTCATATATAGGTAAGACATATGTGAATTGAAGATGTTTAAAACTACAAAAAATAAATATGTGAGAAAACAAGTGGGGATTTTAAACCCTAAAAAAATAAAGACAAATTTAACTGATCCCGAGAAAATTATATTTCCAAACGTATACCAATTTTGAAAGCCTAATAGAATCAGTGCTCTACACCTATTCCTATGGGGTCACAGCCCTCTATTCACTATTTATAATATTCTGGGGGATGGGGAGGAGGACAGGATAAATAGGAAAGAAAAACTACATCCACACAGAAACAAAACTAGGCGACCATTCAATAGTTTTAAGTTTCACTGGATAAAAAGGTACAATATGCATATTTGTAACTAATTTACAGCTACTCTCCTGAACAGGCATTTTCAGCTATTTTCCCCCTCTCTCCTCCATTTTACAAAGTGTATAAATTAGAAGCAATCTGTCCCCATAGAAGAAACTATTCTGTTTTATCTTTTGAAGAATTTGAGGTCACAGTCTTTAAGTATTTTCTAGTGTTGGAAATTAACATATTAATATCTGTAATATGTTAAGCCATCTTTTTCCAACATTTAACACGTTCACTCCAACAGGAAGTTTCCAAAAGTGTGCTCAGGAAGAGTATCTGCATTAGAATCAAAGGGGCACATCCTCAAAATACAGTTTCTGGGGCTGCAGCCCAAACCTGCAGTGTCAGAACCTCAGTAAACAGGGTCTACATTTTTTTATAAGTACCCCACCTCATTCTTATGGGTATTCCATTTGGACAATCACTTAAAAGAGTCATTCAAGGGTCACAAAGAATGAGGAAATGAAGGAATAAACAAAAGCTAATTCTGTGTATGTTTATAAGAAAACAAGAAAAAGAGTATGTAAAAGTTATTCAAAGTACAGGAGAGGTCATAAATTAGGGCTAACAGATGCAGTACTAAAGTTCAAATTAGAGACAGAATGTTGATAAGAAGATGATAAAAAGACAGAGACATGGGTGGATATTACTGATACATCAAGGCCAATAGATAGCTAAGTAAAAAACACAAGTACATAAAGTAGGATGCATTCCCTCTTCCAATGACTTGCTTATGCACATTATTTTAATTATGCAATTGCTGATATCTTGCAGATATTGTGGGATTTTGTCATAAAAAGTGTTTATTTTATTAAGACAAAGTTCCTTGTGTTGTATGTACTGATTTGGGCACTGAATTATAAACTCTACTTTTTTAATATAGAGATTTACTGGGTGCCCCATGGTCAGAGGATAGTTTTAAGATATTACATGAAATAAGAAATCACTCCTTAAACTTTTCTGACTTAGAAACCCAACAGTTAGACATTTTTTAAGTGAACTTAGAATGAGCTGAAGTAATGAAGAGACCCCATATAATAATGCTTAAGATTTATATGGAATATTAATAATAAAATTATAGCTTTACCTTCGGGCATTTTTAGCAAAAATTAATAATTTTATTCAAAATATAATTATATTTCAAGCTATATTTGAAAATAATTTTTCATTAAGCAGTAAAGATTTACATTAACTTGCCACCTAACATGTTCAAAAAACATATTTGGATGAACTAATAAGCTAATAAATGGCTAGGAAACCCACACACCACTTCATGCAAATTTAACATTTATCACTTAAGAGAGATGAAAAGTCATTAGGAATTTTACTGCTTTAACTAATCTTTAAATTTATGTATTAATATAGTTAAATAGTCTTCTGAGATTTCATGGAAACTATTTAAATTTTCTGATAATTTGCCACTATTTATCCCTGTGTCAAGATTATCAATATTCTAAATAAAAAACAAAGTATAAAAGCATTTGGCTGCAAAGGTGATGGAATCCTGAAGACATAGGCTCTAGTGGCACACTGCTGGGCTGGAAGCCTGACTTCCACTTCACTACATCTTCATGTGATGGAGAGGAATGGATTTGCTTGGCAAGGTCATTGTCTATTCTGTAAAATGAAAATGATGGTGGTAACAGTAAAATGACATGGAGATCTAAAGAGATAGTTCAGCCAAAACCGGTTTGGCTCAGTGGATAGAGCATCATCTTGGGGACTGAAAGGTCCCAGGTTTGATTCCGGTCAAGGGCATGTATATTGGTTGTGGGCACATCCCCAGTAGGAGGTGTGCAGGAGGTGGCTGATCGATGTGTCTCTCTCACCGATGTTTCTAACCTTCTATCCCTTTCCCTTCCTTTCTGTAAAAAAAAATCAATAAAATATATTTTAAAATAAATAAATAAATAAATAAATAAATAATAAAGAGATAATTCATCATCACCCCCCAGGTGCAGAACACATGCCAATAACTGTTTTTATGATTGTTTTTCTACCTAGTTTTTATTTTTGTCATAGCAAGTTTACTTTTCTTATTGTTTGCCTTCAATTTAACTTAAAAGTATAAATTATAGTTATAGTAATATAATGCTTTTAACTGACATATATGTGTGTATATATGTTATGCATGTTTGTGTGTATGTATGTATAAATAGATAGATAGATGCTGTAATATAAGATTGTCTTTGATTAAAATGTCCAGTTGTTCAATAAAGTTTGAAAGCCAGCATACTACTATTTACCAGCCTGAGTGGCATAGTTCAGTGATTGAGCATAAACCTGTGAAGCAGGATGTCACAGTTCAATTCCTGGTCAGAGCATGTGTCCAGGCTGTGGGCTGGATGCCCAGTGGGGGGCATGCAGGAGGCAGCTGATCAATGATTCTCTCTCATCATTGATATTTCTATGTCTCTCCCTCTCCCTTGCTCTCTGAAATCAATAAAAATATAAAAAAATAGTATTTACCAGAATTAAGAATTTTTTTTAAAAAAGAGTTAAAAGTGTGCCTATCCACTTATAGGTATTATCTAATATGACTTATAGTAATTCTATAAAGTATGCATTATTTTTATTCTCATTTACAGGTGAGAAATGTGAGCATCAAAAGAACTTGCCCACAGCCACAGAGCCAGAAAAGGGAAAATCTCTGATTAAAATCATTTTTACTCCAACACCTATGGTTTTTATATTACATATACTGCTCTACATTAGTGCAAGATTATTAGCAGCTAAAACATTTAAACAACCTGGATTTAGGACACTACCTTTAGATGCAGGTAACAAGTGAACCAAAGCAATAAAGGGTGTTCAGGAAAACCACTGGAGAAGACAGAGACTAAGCTGATGAGTGGCTGAGATCCTCATTTTCTGGCCAAACTGACCCTTTACTCTCCATCACATTCTCAGATGATTTCTCCCTGGCTTCTATTTCCTTAAATGACTGCTGTCCACAGCTTCTTAAATCCATGCAGTAGCCATCCTGGAGAAGAATGCCTGACATGAAACAGCTGCAAGCGTTCAGATGCCCCTGTCAATCTCATTTGTCATTTTCCATCAAAGCCATCTTGGTTCGACGGGTATTGTTAGCTCGGGCCTACTTAAGTTGGTTGAATCACTGTGACCTTTCTTTTTATGGCAATCTGTTCAAATGGCTTCTCCTGCCCTGCAACTTCCATTCACACTGTTATTCGACAACCCCTATTTCAGACAGCTCCTTAGGAGAGAGGTTTTCTGAATAGTGTTCTACAAATGCAGTTCTCTAATTTTTAAAATATGTCTCACTAATAGTAACTCTTGATGGTAAGCTTTTTGCAAGTCTCATCCAGAGAAAAGTTTTAATTACCGTGGTGTGAGAATTAGAATTTTGTTGTGTTGCTTATGAATACATAGTCGGTGCTAGCATAGGAAGCTTAGAAATTCCCTTTACTTGGGTAAGTGTGTTTCTACCATTTCTGATTTGGGTTTTTTTTTTTTTTTTACTGCCTACCACAGGAAGCTAAAATTGCAGCAATTTCCAGGGTCAGATGGGGAGAGAAGTCCGGGATGAAATTTAGACAGAACCACACACTTCCCTTCCCCAAACCCCCCAAGATGTGGCCCCTGGAAAAGGCCTTTCATAAAGAGGACCTATCAGTTAAACGTCTCCTCTGTGGGTAGATCTGGCTCCGGCCATGTCTAAAGGTGTATAAAGAGAGTGGAAGTTTTTACAGCAATTACCCAAAATTGTGTTTTAATTTCCATACACGCATTTGGAATCTTGTGTTATTTTTAGTTTTTGCCATCACTGTTCAAACAAAACAGCAGGTTAAAACTTTTTCCCCCCTCAAATCATATAAAAACCTCATATAACAAAAGTCCAGTGCTATTTTAGACCAAGTAAATATAGACAAGTAGACCTTAAACCTCCTCTTGTCTTTTTGGCTCTGCTTCAGTTTGAACTAAGAGAAGTCTTTCTAGGGGGAAAAAAGAGAAAAATTATAATTCTTAAAATGAGACTAAATTTAGGAGACCTAACAAGCTATAGTCCTGCATTTGGTTGCTTTAAAGTCCTGGAGAACTACCTGTAAAATTTAAGACATTTAGATACCATATCCTTTATACTTGTTTTCATTTTTAGGACAGCACATGCGGGTATATATTCTGACAGCATGTTTTGAAATAATAACCAGGGAGACTAATTCAGTCCTATATTCACACAATCAGTGAACATTTATTAAATGTCCACTATGTGTAGAGCCTTAGGCTGAGTTGGGAGGAAAACATGTCTTCTTCCAGACCTGGCCCTCAATGAGTCATAGTCTAGAAGGGAGATCAAACTATAAACAAATCATTACAACACAATGTAGAGAGTGTTGACAAGTGTATGCATGAAGTGCCATGAGAACACTGAAGAATGAGCAACTGGCCATGCAGGAAATAAAAGAAAAGCAATGAGGAAACTCTTTATCAAAGAAGTGGTGTTTTAGCTGAGTTGTTTGGTTAAAAGTGGGTCAGAGTATTCCAGAAGATAAACAGGCAAAGGACCAAAGAGAATAAAGCATATATTACATTCAGACAACCAGAGCAAATTATGCTAGATTTCAGAATGGATTTTAAAAGTAGGAAAAGGCCAACATTTCCTGATGACTTCTGACAAATTTGAGCATTATCCTGGAAGCATTGGGGAGCTGTGCTCAAGGAACTAAAAATGTTTTAAAACTGCATAAATTATTACTCTACTTAAGATGCCTAATTGTTGGAAAGGAACACATTCATTGACTTGTTTATTCAGAAAGATTTACTGAGCACCTAATATATGTTTTGTACTGAAGTAGACCCTGGGGCATAGCAATAAACAAGACAAATTCTCTGCCCTCATGGAGCTTATAATCCTACATAATAAAAAGCTAATATACAAATTGACCAAACAGTGGAATGACCAGTCACTATGATGCACACTGACCACCAGGGGGCTGATGCTCAAGCAGAAGGTATCCCCTGGTAGTCAGTGCACTCCCACAGGGGGAGTGCAGCTCAGCCAGAAGCTGGGCTCATGGCTGGCGAGCACAGGGACAGTAGTGGGAGCCTCTCCTGCCTCCACGGTAGTTCTAAGGACATCCCCTGAGGGGTCCCGGACTGCAAGAGGGCACAGGTCTGGCTAAGGAAACCTCTCCACCCCCCAGTGCATGAATGTCGTGCACCAGGCCTCTAGTCCTGGTATAATTAATAAACAACTAAGTAAATGAATAATTATGTATCTTCAGAAAGTGATGAGCATAATGGAGAGTTAGAAGATAGGATGAGTGCACATAGTGGCCTGGCAAGCAGTGGAATTCATAGTCAGTGTTTCAGAGGAGTATTCACTAAAGCTCCTTGATGACTTTACATTAATATCTACCACAGTTTCAGTCAGACTTTCTCTCCTTTTCTCACCTAATAAAATAAAATAACAGCTCTACTCCCTTCTTTACTGTTCTTATGAATCAACTCTTAAGATTCCAGCTTGATTTTCAGAATCAGGTTCATCTTCCTGATTCTTATTATAAAGAAACTATGAATTGATTTAAAATTAAATAAATTGCCCTGAAAATTGAAAACACATGTAAAACTTTTCAAAATATTAATAATTTTCAACCAAAGGAAGTAGTAAAAGTCTTACGTAAGTAAATTTTAATATTTCTTTTGCTATCTGAGGAAGACTACACTTTTTGAATTGTGTAAAGGATGGAATGTAGTTTTTAAATGTGATTTATTTTACTCTGGAATCTAACAGCACCTGCCTTGTTTTCTTTGGAATCCTTTCAAGCCTTTCTCAAGTAAGCATTACATTTGCCTAGAGGGAACTGAACATGAGTTTATCTGAATATAACCATAAAAATGAAAAGAATGTTTTGCCATATATTGTGTAGTGTACTGTATTGAATATGTATTAATTATAAAAATTATCAAAAATGTTATCAGTGTTTAATGAATATATTGAGGAATAATCAGCCCAATTAATTATAAAGTATCTAAAGATAGGGATGTTTGGATGCTTGATTGTCATCTTGTCACAATAGAATCTACAAAATTGTCTCTAAAGATCCTTCAAAACATTTTTAGAGAATTTTATTTTAAAATATTGGTTCCCATCAGATTTAGGAAATACATACATATGTATCATATAAACATATCCACATATGTGTGAGTAGTTGAATCATGTGAGTAGTTGAATCATGGTTTTTCAATGCCACTTTTCTCTAGAATCTTGTTTGTCTACACTGTACCCAAAACTATATAGATTTAGGTAAGGGCCAGAGATTACTTACAGGTCACAGAAGTGTTTGTTTTCTAGTATTCTTGATCATCACTAGTCTCTGTGTACCTTATTAAATTTATTGCAGAGCATTGGGACTTACATGAAACTGCAGAGTTTTCAATTCCTACTGCATTTACAGAATGCCCCCATAAATTCCATTGTCTAAACCTCAACTTGTAAAGATGAAGCTGCCATAAAAGTATTTGATCCAAGAGCTTCTGTGGTATTATTAATTGATTTCAGAGAGAAAGGGAAAGGGAGAGATAGAAACACCAATGGTAAGAAAGAATCATTGATCGGCCCTACACTGTGGACTGAGTCTCCAGCCTGGGTACATGTTCCAACATGGAATCAAACCATGACCTCCTGATTCATAGGTCAACACTCCACCACTGAGCCACACCAGCTGGGCTCCTGTGGCATTCTTAAACACGTTTTTCTTCTTGATGCTTCCCTTTTCTTAGTTTCCATGATACCATTCTTGTGGGCTTTTCTGATTTTCTTACAAATTCCCTGGATGCTTAGGTCTGTCTCTTTAATTACCTCCCTTTCCTCATTCAGAACTTAAATATCAATGTTCCACAGGTTCTTGTCCAACACATATTACTCTTTATTAGTACCTACATACCAACAATTACATTTTAAGATCTATGCCAGGTAAAAGAGTATAGATACAATGGAGAGAATGGGAAGTCAGTTTCAATATAGACTGTGCTCAAGGTGAGCTTGTAATATGGTTCAGCCAAGTAGATCATCAAGTTCATTCAAGGTTCTTATTGTATCAGAATCTTTAAATTATTTGCCCAAGTTATATAGAGAGACAATACCTGAAGACTATACTTCACTATATAATTATGACATCTTGGGAACATCCTATCTAATAAAAGAATAATATGCAAATTAACCATCACTCTGTGACAAAAATGGCAGCCCCCATAGCCACAAGTTGGCGGCACCCAGTCCTCTAAGCCCCGCCAGAGTCCTGGCATAGTAAGCTGCCCAGCAGAATGCTGCCCAGAGGCCCTCCTGACCCTTTATAAAGTACAAAAACAAATTCATTCCCCATGAAGTAATCCTGTCCCAGCCCCAGCCTGGGGTCTCAGCCACTGAGTCATACTAGACAAGCAGATATGGAGGAATCTTAAATGATTCTTTTTTAAAATATATTTTATTTTATTTAATAAAATATATTTTATTTATATTTTTTACAGAGTGGAAGGGAAAGGAATATAAAGCTAGAAATATCTATGAGAGAGAAATATTGATCAGCTGCCTTCTGCACACTCCCCACTGGGTATGTGCCCCCAACCAAGGTACATGGCCTTGACCAAAATCGAACTTGGGATCCTTGAATCTGCAGGCCATGGTTCCATCCACTGAGCCAAACCAGTTATGGCTGTCCAATATGTTAAAGAAAAACCCTATCTAATAAAGAGGAAATATGCAGGGGAGGGCATTTGGGGGTGACCCGGCAATCAGGGGAGGGCAGTTGGAGACGATCAGGCCAGCAGGGGAGCAGTTATGTGTCAATCAGGCTGGCAGGGGAGTGGTTAGGGGTGATCATGCTGGCAGGCAGAAGTGGTTAGGGGCAATCAGGTGGGCAGGCGAGCAGTTGGGAGTCAGCAGTCCTGGATTGTGAAAGGGATGTCTGACTGCCTGTTTAGGCTTGAGGAGTCCCAAATTGGAGAGGGTGCAGGTTGGGCTGAAGGACACGCACCCCCGTGCACGAATTTCATGCACCAGGCCTCTAGTTTAGAATAATATCTAATCATGCATTTTGCTGTTATTCCACAGATTCAGGTATGTACGAAGACTATGATATCTAGAACATTTTTTACTGTATCATAAAACCTCTCAGGAGGAAAACAACATTTGAGGACAAAGAGCTTGGAATTTTGGTGTAAACACATTTGGGTCTTATACATACCCCACTTTCTTTCACAAACAAGTGAGTAAGTTTGACTTTTTTTTTTTTTTTACATCTTGAGGAATAACAGGTATGTAATTTGCCAATTTTAATACCTGAAGAAGAATTGATTTTTTATTTTAAATTTAGGTTATATCTTTACTGAGGATTTATAGTACTTGGATATAAGGAAACTGTGTAGCACAAACACAATTTTAGCACAATTTTAGTCCCATATATGCAGTAATCAGAGAATTACAATAAAAATGTGCTTCTTTAAATGTGAATTTTTATGCCTGAATTGATCATTTATGATTCTATTTATGAAGAACCTATATCCTTGTATATCAGATAAGACAAAATATTTAAGGACTTTAAATTAAGGGAAAAAAATGCCCTGGCCAGGTAGCTCAGTTGGTTAGAGCAGTGTCCTGATACTCCAGGGTTTGAGTTTGATTCCCAATCAGGAGACATATAAGAATCAACCAAAGAGTACATGAATGAGTGGAACAATAAATCTCTCTCTCTCTCTAATCCATGCTTTTTTAAAATGGGAAAAAATTAGGGAAAAAAACTGTGATTTCTAATTATGAACTACCTTATAGTTTAAATTAAGATGTTCTTTTTTCTTTAGTAACATTTTCATTTTATAATTCCCAAACAGAAACAACCAATGGATAGCTGTTAAATAATTATTTTTAGTTGATAACATCTGAGGAAAGGTAATATATTGTCATTGGTACACAAAAATATATAGTTCTCTCATCAATAGTAAGGGATTCATATATTTATACTGCCATATTCTAGAAAGAAATCAGAAATACTATGAATATTATCATTCATTACAACTTCAAAGATAAAATAATGTTGAATAATTATACATACTTTATTTTGCTCTATATTAATTTTCAGATAAATAGATGCAATATATATATGCATATATGTATATTAATAGCTTAAAATAATTATTTTTAAGATTATAGATGTTATTGTATCCAGCTACAGTTTATAAAACTTTATTTCTATTTCCAAATAAAATATATACAAATGAACATTTGGCATTTTATCAATTTTTAGGATGGTTATTTTAAATCAGGGATTAAACGTGAAAATATGTTTTCAGAAATCACATCTTTAGTAAGTTGTTTTTCCTCCATATACTCTAAATTTTAAAAGAATCTAAATTATTATTAAATTGTTAGTTGCCTTGGCTATTACATTTTAAGCATTTCACATGATATACTTTGCAAGCAATACATGTATACAATTTGATAATAAAAATCATAATTTATTTTCATTAGATGCACCTTTGAAGTGTCTGTTAAAACACGGTATAATTATCAGTATTCTGTTATGTTGTTATAGTAGATTAGGGTTTCTCAATTTTGGTACTAATGACACTTTGGATCATATAAAATTTTGTTTGGGGTATGTCCTATGTATTATTGGGTATTTAGCACCATAGTTGGCCATTCCCAGCACATTCCAGTAACACACCCAGTCATGTCTCCAGACAGTGCCAAATGTCTCCTAGGGACAAAATCACCTCAGGTTGAGAATCACTGTACTATAAAGCGTTAAGTGATACTGTAAAAAGTCTAAATGCCTAAACCAGTTTTACTAAGGCAACATTTGTTTTTTAGGGGTGGGGGGGGAGTGAGACACTTAAAACCCTTAAAAACAACTTGGAAATGTAGCATATTAAAAGGTCTTTTTTTTCCCCTCCTCAATCCAGACAAAAAGCCACACCAGAAGTTAAAGCAAAACATCCTGATTAGATTAGCACCAGCTTCACTGGTGGCCAGCATTTCCCTGCCTTGCAGGGTGTGGCAAGAAAAGAAAGTTACTTCTCTTCAGGGGCTGCCTGCCTGCAACAGCCTTTATTTGGGCAGTAGCCTAAAGCAACCCATCCTTTATTGGAACCATGATTGATGCAAGTTTATTGTTTTCCTTTGTGGAACCCCTAGGACACAATGTTTATTGTTCATTTCCTCTGCACAGTGTCTGCCTATGCAGTCTAAGTGATGCAGTGTCCAAGCTTGGGTTTGGCAACCTCCAGCCTCTAAACTCAATCCCGTAGGGATAGTACTGGTGAATGCCAGGCCTGGCTTAACGTTTAAGAATTTTCTTGGCCAAATAACATAGCATACATGGTTTAA
Source organism: Lasiurus cinereus (assembly GCA_011751065.1). Taxonomy (NCBI): domain Eukaryota; kingdom Metazoa; phylum Chordata; class Mammalia; order Chiroptera; family Vespertilionidae; genus Lasiurus; species Lasiurus cinereus. Next base: position 31,724,970 of record JAAGEH010002531.1, read on the forward strand.
CCAGATGTTGGGAGTTAGTCTCAGCGACCCAATCCTTCTCTAGATTGGAGGAAAAACACCACAAATCTCCTATTCTTCCTGATGTCCTTCAAGGTCCTGCCCTCAACATGTTGGCACTATGCCAAGAATTCTGTACTGGGGATCCTTACAAGTTGTACACTGCCCAAGGACAATGACCCTGTCTCACTTTAAACCAGGTGCTCTAGAAGCATATGGTGACTTGACTTGTGTCCCAGGTGGAAACTACACAATCTATATCCCACTAGGACATGCCATCTCCATTTTTTGAGTCTTCACATATATTTTGAGTAAAAGGTGTGGCCACCCAGGTCACACCTTTTTCTGCTATTTTTACATGCTGAATATTAGTAAATTGGTAAAATTCCCATCAATTGCACATCATCCACACAGATCATATACGTCCTGAAACTTCCCTGTGAGCCATAAGTGTTAATGATAATGGAATGCAGATGAGCTTATCTAAGCTTCACTAGCTTTAAAATTCTTGAGCCTCCCTCTTAACTTACCCACCCCATTTCAGCCACTTCTAACGTTTGCTCAACTCTGAAGCTGGCTTATTCAGGCAATGGAGAATCGGAAAGTCAGGTCATGAACAGATTCTGCTAGTATGTTTGTGCCAAGGCTGTGGAATGTGAGTCCCTAGTACCATCCCATGTGTCTGGCTCCAGGCCCCAAAATACTATCAGCAACAAGCAACCAGTTGGCAACCATATCTTTCAGACTTGCGTGCACTAGTAAACATGTACCTATTTAAAACCGACATATCACATTTCCCTGCTCACTGAGGTAAGGATGCGTTTTTGTCTTGAGTTTCTAGTAATAACCTAAAATATGATGGACAGCTTATGATCATATCCACAAGTGCTTTCTTAAGAGGTTTCCTGTCACCATAGCTTCCAATTTCTGTATTTTTAAATTCACTTGCACATTAAAACCCAATACCTCTGGTATTAAAAAGCAAGTGTGCTCAATAAAACAAAAATACACTCTGCCCCTGAACAAGGAGACAGTTGAACTTGTTTCAGTGTCAAAATGTTATCTGTGCTGGTAATTTTTTTTTTAATTCTCTAAAAGATTGTTTCTCTTCATCTATTAAAAAAGTTAAAGCGAACTGAAAACTCTTTGGGAATGCAAACCCTGTGTGATTGACAGTGACAAGCACACATACCTTGAAAGCTCCACTATAATGCTTATACTTAAAAACAAATACTGTGGCATCTGAAAGTAGCCTCGTCAGCCATAGAGCCTTGTACCTGGCATTTTGTAAATTAATCTGGGTGTTTATGCTGTACATCATGATGATGAACATATTGCTATAGCAACATGCATTTCTTCCATTTTTTCCCTGCTAATTACACTATCACCATTAGCTATTAAATCTTTGAATTACTAATGAATGTGTGTGAAAAGCAATGTCTTGAAAACACTCTTTCAATGTGTACTCATCCAAAAGAAAAAAAAAAGGTGTATATAATTTGATTATTTTTATTTGTTAATCTTGTCAATATAGGGTTAATCCATATTTACATTTGAATATATTGAAGGATTTGGGAGGTGTCTCTATAGAGCAACATACTTCTCAGTGAGAGAGAGCCTAGTGATTACAGGTTAAGTTCTTTCCTCCAGTGCTTACTACCACACCATCTTTATCATTTATTTAATATTTGATCACAAGGAAGTATTATTTAAACCCATAAACTTCTCAGGCTCCTAAGTTTCTATAACTCAAGCACCAATATTATAAATATTCAGATCTATTTAAATTAAGCCTTTTGGTAGAGAGTCTAATGAAACTACAGAGATTTTAGTTGATATGTAGCACATATGTAAGACACTTCTAGAAAATTCCTGTTCATTAACACTGTAAGGATAAAGACTCATCTGAGGTAATTTTCCAAATCATTACATCTTGAAAAGACTCTGTTTAGTATTCATCTCAGTTACACATTGAGTGTGTTTGGAAAAAGCTTTCACTCTTTTCAGACCATTCTATATAGGTTACAGAACATACTTTTTAGTCATCTATTTGATATAAATAGATGAGAAGAGAATGAGAAGAGAATGTCTGTCATGTAGCAATAGAAAACCAATACAGTAAATTAAATATCAAGGAAATAATCATAAACATTATCAATTATTATTCTATTCATTTGTTGAGGTCAATGTTATTATTTCTTTTGCTATTTATTCCAGAATCACTAAAATAATATTGAAAAATTTGCAATGATGAGTTCATCATACTCATGTGTTCTCTAACAAGACTTTTCACAATTGGGTGCTGTGATACCTCTTTCTTCCTACAGGGTTGGGAGGAGAATCCAGAAAGATTTACCTTTTGTAATCAAAACATTCATGATTGTTACTTTTGGGACATGGGTTCTGTAGAAGACTTTGTGATTAGAATGGAGGGCATAGTACGTCTCAGCTATCTTTCCCTGCAGGATGGAGCATTCAGATCAGTTTGCTGCTGGGAGGGTTATTTTGCATCTATTACAGGCCTTACATACCCCTCAGTGTCTCCCAGCCAGGACATGAAGAAGCTGGTGTAAGTGTGACTATATTTGATGGAAGTTATTTGAGGGTAAATAATTCAAAATATCAGGCCATTATTTTATTACTCAATAACTGTGTATTTATAATGCATCTGTAAGGAATTTATCAAAGGGAAGATTAGAAAAATGAGTATTGCTTAGCCAATCTATTGGTCTTGATAGAAAAAAAAATCAGCTCTACTACTAGGGTGGGATTTAGAAGAAAGAACAAATTTGGTTTTTAAAAATGTGGTGAACACAAAAAAAAGGATATTTTTGTGTAAACATGTAAAGATCTAAGCAAATATATAACAATCCCACTGGGATTAAAAAAGAAAGAAGCAGGTTTTTAATATTTCCTATACATAATTTTATTATTTAATCTCTTATAAAACAAGCACAAGCTCCTCTTTTAATTTTTTATATTAATGCAAATATACCATTAAAAAGGAGTCTTCTATCTGATGAGAAAGGACATTAGATATTAGATGTAGAAATGAACTATTTCCTCTTTTACTTATTTATCAATAATTTTCCATTTAGAAGGTAGACCTATTCCTGAAATTTTTTTTTATTAAAGGAAAATCATTTAAAAAGCTTTACAGAGGAAGACTTTTTCTTTAGAAAATTTGTAAAAAAGCAAATTGCTTTCTAACTGAGACCATGAATGGCAAGTTGTAGCTGACAGTGAATTTTTAATAGTTAAAAGTCCTTGGTAAGAGAGATTTATTATACAACTATTAACAAATCCTTAATTATATCAGTGTATGCAAAAAGTCCAATTGCATTATCCCAGTGGTTTAGCACCTTTGTATACATTACATCTAACTGATTCAATTAGACCTCCAACATAATCAATACAGAAAAGACTAAAACAATTAGTTTCCTTTTCACACTTGCAAAGTTAGTCAGAAAATAGCTTAGAAATAACTCTTTATTCTCCACAATTTGGGTTGTATGGGCTTCCAGTACCCAGGAGGTTTCAAACATGCTCATACAATAGTTATCTTGTGTAATTTAAGTTCATTCATACTAACTTTAGTGTTTTAGTAGGTAGGAACATAATCCAAAGAGCTCTTTTAAGAATACTAAATGAGGAAATACATCTCCAATTTTCTGAGGCAACAAGAAATATTACAAACATTAGACAATGATTAAAGTATCTCTGCTCTATCTTTCTAGAAAAACAAAAACTAGACTTGCCAATTATTTCTTGACTGAGTCCAACTATGGTTTCATTGAACCTAGATTTTTTTTATTGTTCTGTTTTTGGCCAAAATGCTATATCCTGCAAATCTGTTTCTACCATAAAAACAAATATAACCATTCAAATATTTAAATATAAGTAAAACCTTATTAAAATTCTGTACAGAAAACCATAGTCCCAGTGAACATGCAAAAACCCAAGGATGCTTTATTTAGAGGCCCCCTGAAATGTATTCTCCAAAATATGTTTTGAATTCACATCAGGCCAACTTTTGTCAATTTATAACAGGCCAACTTGTGTCAACTAACGTCTTCTTTGTACCAACTATTCACTAGTTAAAGAGATAGAGCAGTTCTATTCCAGAATACTAGGTTGTGGTTGGGGTCCCTGCTGCAGAGTGCAAGAGCACTAGCTGAGGAATCCAGGATCCCAGCTATAACAACTAACTGTGTGACCTCAGGCAAGGAGAGAGAAGCTCTTTTCTCTTGGATCAGATGTAGATAACAATGCTTTTCTTATCTCAAGAAATCACAAAAGGACTCCAATGAGATAACATTAGCATCCACATCTTTCCTATTCAGAATGATTTACTAGAATTTATAATGTGTTACTACCTTTTAACCTACTTACATGTTTATCTTCCCCATTACTTTATATATTCTTCAATGCTTGTTTTGAGCCCTTTTTTTCTTTGTAACCTAATTACTAAAGGATCATAATACATGTTTATGAAGTGAAACATTGCTTGTAAAAAGTAAAGCACCACATACATGCAACATGTTAGGTATGATTTTACTTTAGTATTGACAACAGGAGTCAGTCTAACAATAAAGTCCCCTGAGAAGTGGTCATTTCACAAAGGGCATTGAGTTTGGAACTGATGGGATTCACATTTCTCTGAATTCATTGCTATGACCAAGGCTATCATCTACTAAGTCCTGTCTTCTAATGAAACAACTAATCTTTTTAGTTTTTATTTCCTATCTTTCACTGAATGAAGAACATTCAATGGTATTATTATTAAGCTGTAGAATTTCTAAATAAGGTTTTCAAATACATCCACAAAAATCTCTTCATTTTAAGGGATCGTTTGCACAAACATGAGCTCTTTATTCTCAAACAACAAAAAAAGAAAAACACATTTCCAGCAAAATATATGACAAACATTAGAAAAATAGCCTCTTTTTCCTTTCATTTACAAAAAGAAATCTATTTCAAAAACAACATGGCTATCTGTAGTCTAACATTACATAAACATTAATAATGATTTCTTCACTTTTTTATAATAAAAAAATTATTTTAGCTGGTAAAAATTTCAAAAGCTATTGGCCAGGATCTATCAATTTCTGGAATCACTCAAATCCTATCTAATAAAAGAGTAATATGCAAATTGACCGTACCTCTGCAACACCCACCAGCCATGCCCACAACCATGCCCACCAGCCAATCAGAGTGAGTATGCAAATTAACCCAACCAAGATGGCTATGGCCACAGAGAGAGCAGGAGGGAGGCTTGAGTTGCCCCTGGCGAAAGAAGAAGCCAAGCTTTCCACACATCCTGTTGGGCCCAGGCCTCCGCTTAAGGCATCAAAGTTTCAATGGCTGTGTAAGCAGAAGGCTTGGCTCCATTCCAGGCTACAAAGTTACAATTATAGAAGATAAATAAATTCCAGATACCAGCGCTTCCACTTGGGTCACTGGGGGGCGTGGCCAACCTGCAAACTACCACAGGCCCCTCACCCAGACCACTCCACACCCCAAAGAAACACCCACTCTGATCCAGGACACCCTTCAGTGCAAACCAGCTGGCCCTCTGCCCATGCACCAGGCCTCTATCCTATTTAATAAAAGAGTAATATGCATATTGACTTTCACTCCAACACACAAGATGACTGCTCCCAGGTGGTCACAAGATCCTGCCTCCATGTGGACACAAGATAGCCACCACAAGAAGGCCAGCAGAAGAGGATACTTGGCAGGGACCTGGTCTGCAAGGGATAGCAGTTGTGGTGATCAAGCCTGCAGGGGAGGGCAGTTAGGGGTGACCAGGCCAGCAGAGGAGGGAAGTTAGGTATGACCAGGCCCACAGGGGAGGGCAGTTAGGGCCAAAAAGGCTGGCAGGGGAGTGGTTAGGGGGTGATCAGGCTGGCAGGCAGAAGTGGTTAGGGGCAATCAGGAAGGCAGTCAGGTAAGTAGTTGGGAACTAACAGTCTTGGATTGTGAGAGGGATTTCCGACTGCCCATTTAGGCCTGATGCCAAGTAGGTGTCCCAGATTGGAGGGGAGAACAGGCTGGGCTGAAGGACACCCCTCCCCAGGCACAAATTTTGTACACCAGGCCTCTAGTACTATATAAGAGAATATCATAGTAATAAGAGACCAAAATATCAAGTTGAAAGTCAATGGATGTAAATAAAATTATTCTATTTCAGTTATTTTTTTTAAAAAATTCCTCCAACAAAACTAAACATTCTTTAGATTAAAAAGATAATTTAGTAAAATAATAATTTTTATACCATATGTGTCTGGCCAACAAATAAAAGCAAATGATTTAAAAATCAACATAGTGATTAAGAAATGTGTTTAAAAAAATGCAAAGCTTGGTTCCAATTCCACTTCTTAATCTTTAATATAAAGTCCTGCTTTAGCACTCCAAGTTATCTATTTTCCTTTTGTCTTTTTTTTTTGCATGATCTAATATTTGTCAGATTTCATCAAGATATCTTTGCCACATCATTTTTCAAGTGTAAAATTGAAGAAAGAGAATTGAAGTAACTTGATTAAGATCAATTAGTAAATTCATGACAGAGTTGCCAATGCACTAGAATTCTAGTGTCAAAATTGCCCATTACCACCTCAGATACTGTACTGTTCTATTCATAGAGAGAAAGAGACAACTTTAAAGCTGGTACACTAAGTTTTAGGAGAGAAAACATTTTAGTTTATTTCATGAAATCAAATTGCTTCTCTATTAAAAGGTCACTTTTGTAAAAGAAATGTTTAGATTTAATGTTGCAAATATGGGAAATTATAATGTAGATGATAAAATATTATTTTATAGAAACTATTTGTTTTGAACTTTTCAAATCTCAAGTATGATTAATTGATAGTCACTGAGATTCCTTGCTACTTTAGACAAAGGTTCAAGAGAGAGAAGACCAACTGATAAGCAAATCAGATGAGTAGGAAAGAAAAGAGGTAGTTCTGCAAACTCACAAAAATATTCAAAATCTAAATAGGAGTGTTCTAAACTTTTGCCATTGAGAATTTTCTTCTTTAAATATTTTCCATCAAGGAACCTATTTTTTGAAAGATCTACTTTATGGCACAAAATATGCTTAGTAAGTTTTTAATAATAATGAGGTAAAACTTATTCTATACTGAGTTTATATAATTCCAGTCAAAAGCAAAGGCCCTAATTATCCTCCATTGCTTTATCAAGGGTAAATATACCCTTGTCTTAGGTGTATTGAAGCAATGAAAGGCTCACCCTGGTATGTCTAAGGATTAATATTGTGAACTATTACATTAGGGAAACCAGTTTTTCCTCTATACCCCAAAGTCAATAATTCCCTTCTATTTTGAATACTCCTGATGTTGAGATGTATGGTGAATTTATCTGTTATACTCTTAGGTATTTAACTATCAGGAAGTCCTGCTTAACCTATCTCTATAGAGTATCTCTAAATTTTCTATTTCTCTCTGTTTCATCTCTGACCTTTTCTGTTCAAGTTATCTTCATCTTCTTTCTATGGCCCACCACTAACCAGGGTTCCCTGCTTTCATCTTCCTCTACCTAAAATTTACTCTCTACAAAATACTTGCAGGTTTGTTTCTTTTCTTTTTTTTTCTTTTTAATATATTCTATTTATTTATTTATTTATTTATTTATTTATTTATTTATTTTTTACAGAGAGGAAGGGAGAGGGATAGAAAGTCAGAAACATCGATGAGAGACACCAATCAGCTGCCTCCTGCACGCCCCCTACTAGAGTTATGCCCGCAAGCAAGGCACATGCCCCCAACCGGAATTGAACCTGGTACCTTTCAGTCTGCAGGTCGACGCTCTATCCACTGAGCCAAACCGGTCTCAGCTTGTTTCTTCTTTTAATGTGTCAAACAGATCATGGTGCCCACCTATTTTAAGTTCTTTAGTGTAGGAAAAAACAAAAAACAAAAAACAGACTCCTTTCCATGACCTTCAAGATGTTATAATGATCTGACCCATTTCCTCCTCTCCAACTTCACTTTAAAACCACTCTTTCCTAGACACTGGTCATCAGCCTTATTATACTTCTTTCTATACTTTCCTCAAATATGTCACATACATTCCTTGTACTTGTTGTCACCTCTACCCAAAATTCCCTTCTCTCTGATCTTCCCATGGCTAGTCCTCCTCACCACTCAGATCTCACGTCAAATGGCATGTGTTCATAGAGGCCTTCCCAAATTTGTCACAATCCTTTCATGCATCTAACATACACGTTATTTTACATTTTTATTAGCATTATTATCACTATCTTAATTCATCATATTTATTCATCTGTTTACTTCAAAGAAATCCCTAAAATGTAGTGTAAGCTCTTTGACAATGAGGATTGACACATAGAAAACATTCAATAAGTAGCTGTTGAAGAGAAAAAATGAATATTATAAACTACATATTTTAACTGAATAATATGGGAATATGTCTGATTCCCTCAATTAAATGTGTTATTCATATTCATTATAGATGTTCATCTTTGTTCTCTTTTTTTTTTCCTGCACATAGTAGATAATTCTTTGAGTGAACGAATAAAAAAAAAATCACTTTAGTTTCATCAGAATCTTCTGTGCTAGGACACAAGGATACACTCTGGATAATTGTAGAGAAGAAAGTTTCTAAGTGGAGGACTAAGAAGGAAATTAAGAATTAATCCTTTCCCAGCCATTCTTGCTCAGTGGTTGAGCATCAATTCATGAGTCAGGAAGTCACGGTTGGATTCCTGGTCAGGGCATATGCCCAAGTTTCAGACTCGATCCCCAATAGGGATGTACATAGGCAGCCAATCAATGATGAGAAAATCATTGATGTTTCTATATCTCCCTCTCTCTCTCTCTCTAATATCAATGAGAACATTTTTTTAAAAAGAACTAATCCTTGCCTTCTACCTGGAAAACACATGGAAACAATAAACTATAATACAAAATAGAATGAAATAAATACACCTAGATGATGGGAATTAAGATCAGAGGAGGAAACTGATTGTGAAGATGGATTAGTCCAAGGTATATGTAGGGATATAACAAAAAATAAAATTGAGCAGAAATAAGAAACACTTAAAAAAAGAAGAAGAAACTATGAATCTTCCCTCTGTTTAGATGTCATTTCCTCCAAGAAGCTTCCTCCTTCTCTGGAAGAATTGCTTAGAGTACCCAATGGAACCCCTTTCTAGAGAATCTACTCTATTGAATTGGAATTGCCGGTTTACCAGTTTGATTTTTCCATTGTCTCTAAGCTCCAGAAAGGAAGTCCTGTGGGTAACTTACTCACCATTTTATAGCCAGCTTCTAGCAAAGTACTTATATCATAAAAAGGGCTCAATAAATGGTTTTAGAAAGCAATGAGAAAGAAGAGAAGGTAAGAGGAAGGTAGGAGAAAGGAATGAGAGGGATGCCAACCAGTCTGCTTCCCACTCTGTACGGACCCTTCCCACATGGCAGTGGGGTGAGCAGCATCTTCCCTGCTGCCCACCACTTGAAAACCTGGATATGGTCCATCAAATGAATGTAATTGGCAAAATAAACTATTAGCACATTGAATAAGTCATATTCATAGTAACAAAAAATAAAGCTAGTTCCAACAGTTGTATTTATAGGTTATATCTTTTACAGGCTGTAATTGAAGAAACATTTTAAACATTTATCCAGATTTCAAAACCATGTATTAGTCATTGATTTAATATATTCTCATACATGTGTTCAATATTTAGGCAATTTACTATTTTTATCTTAATTAAGACATCTTTTTTAACTCACAGCAAGAGAAATCATATGTATTGCCATTCATGGTCAGACCTCTACACTCTAAACTTCACTTGTTTGACCAGGTGGGTTCTTATCATTCTATAGTGATGGCATTTGAAGATATAAATGTATATGGCACTTTAATTGAAATTATCCATATGTGTAATGTTTGAAACAAGCAGGAAATGGTATGAGAGAAGTTTCAATGCTATCCTATGTGTTTTTCAGTCTATTAGTTTGCACTGGGACAAGGTCACTCAGAAAAACTAAATTGAGTCTACATATGAAATAGCCTACCTGTCCTTCTTTAACAAGGAAACCATCCCGATCTTGCGCTGCACAGTGAAAATGGCTCTTTAGACAACACAAGAATGGGAAACTAGCTGAAGTTTTAAAACCATATCTACAAAACACTTACTATTTAACAAATCAATAACTTCATTAATATCAGTTTCTTAACTTATAAAATGAATCTTTTAAGTGGAAACAATCAATGAATAATTGATATAAATATATTTTTAAATCTACTTTTTTACATTAGCATATTTACTTTTAAGTGATACTTTTAATTTGGAATAATGTGTACCACATTATCAATTTAATGCATTTATGTCACAAAATTTATCACAAATAAACTTAAGATTTTTAAACAAAAGTAAGGTGTTAACTGCCCTCAAAGGCATTTCTAAAGGAATCACAGAATATATTCAGATATAGTGAAGTGTGTCTAGGCCATTCAATTTTTATATGCAATGAATATTTAAATTCAATTTATAATTACAAAAAATATAACCAGTCTTCTGAGACCTGTACTATGCTTTTTGCTTATTGACAGAATAAATTAATTTTAAGAACAATTGTTTAACAACTCAGGTTCTTTGTCCTACTGCATGGGGGAGGAAAGACAGCAGTATGGGAAATAGTGAGCACAGAATTTTGGGTCAGAGTTCCCAGCATTAAGTCGTAGGTCCATCCTTTACTACCTGTGCAATTTTGGAATATTTATTTCCTCTGTCTGAGGGTCTTGAAACTCTGTTTCTTTGTCAGCACACAGGGTTAAGAAAATACATAGCACTATAACTTAACTGATTGCAGTGAAAATATTACCTAAGGAGCAATGTGTGGAGTGCTATCTATATAAATGCTAATTATTACATTTCCATAATATTTATAATATTTTAAATTCATTCTTATTATGGCAAATGTTTTAAACCTTCCAGATTCAAGTTATTTATGTATTTTTAACAAGCTTTCTGATTGGAGGTTAGAGTATCTGCACGAAGTTGAATGCTCTCAGAGCAAAACAAAGTCATCTTGTACAGCCTCCTTATGCTGAGTCTTTTTCTTGACACTGACAAATCTCTGGTTGCCAAAGTGTACACAAGATTAATGCACTTGGGCAAAATAATAACATAATAGAAGCATCTCACTTTGGATGGTGCCTGGCAGGCCCTCAACACAATGGTCGAATGAACCTTCTCTAGGGATAAGGTCAAGGTCTTTTTTGGTCAAGGCTTTCATGGGAAGACAATTTATCAGTCAATTTCTCCCAAGTTAATTTTTAATCTAATTTCCTTGACAATATCCTAATAAATAAGAATGGTTTTGTATTAATATCCCTGAAGCCCATAGCAAGCAAAACTTTGCAACACAATCAGCTATTATGGGCCACATTTTCCTCTTAAAAGTCAAAGGACCTAAATGGACACTTTTCAAAAGAGGACATACAGAAGGCTGAGAGACATATGAAAACATGCTCTAAGTCACTAATCATCCGAGAGATGCAAATCAAAACTGCAATGAGGTACCATCTCACACCTGTCAGAATGGCTATCATCAACAAATCAACAAATGACAAGTGCTGGCAAGGATGTGGAGAAAGAGGAATTTTCGTGTACTGCTGGTGGGAATGCAGACTGGTGCAGCCACTGTGGAAGACAGTAGGTAATTTCCTCAAAAAGTTAAAAATGCAACTCCCATTTGACCCAATAATCCCACTTCTAGGAATATATTCCAAGAAACCAGAAACACCAATCAGAAAGGATATATGCACCCCCAGGTTCATAGTAGCACAATTTACCATAGCTAAAATTTGGAAATAGCCTAAGTGCCCATCAGCAGATGAGTGGATTGCAAATCAGTACTCTACACAATGGAATATTATGCTGCTATAAAAAATACAGAATTTTTACCATTTGCAGCAGCATGGATGAAACTGGAGAGCATTATGCTAAGCAAAATAAGTCAGTCGGAGAAAGAGAAATATCACATGATCTCACTCATCTGTGGGATATAACGATCAACATAATTTGATGAATAAGAATAGATCCAAAACAAATGGCAGTTGAGGTGGGGTGGGGGTTAGAGAGCAACCAAAGAACTTATATGCATACATATTAGCATAATCAATGAACACATACACTGGGGTGGTGCGTGCTTGCTTGGGGTGGGAATAGTGGAGGGAAGGGTAATAGGGGAAAAAGGAGACATGTAAAACTTTAGATAAAAAAAAAAAGAAAGTCAACTTGTCTACCCTGGTTGGTACAGCTCAGTGTTAGAGTGTCAGCCCATGAACTGAAATAATGTAGGTTCCATTCCCAGTCAAGAACATATTTCTGGGTTGTAGGTTCAATTCCCAGCACCAGTTGGAGCTTGTGCGGGAGGCAACTAATTGATCTATTTCTCCCCATCTCTCCCTCCTTCCCACTCTCTCTAAAAGTCAATGGAAAAGATATTCTTGGGTGAAGATTAAACAAAAAAATAACGTTTTAAAGGTCAACTCATCTAACTATATTGGCACTACTAGGTATCTGTTTAGTAACTGCTAAACAGCTCAAATGTAGTAGTCTTTTACACATCATTATAATATCATAGAAAAAAATTGTGTTTGTGTGATAAATCATTGAGCATATTTTCCCCTAGCAGATTTTGGAATTCTCTTAAAATAATAACATGAAGAGCCATGGAAGATGATTGAGATAGCTAGCAGACCAGAGTTGGCACTAGTGAATGCCAACTAATACAATTTTATGGAGCAAATATATTCTTTGACTGTTTTTAAAAATGAATTGCAGAAACTGAAATATAATTCCTTTTAAGGCAATTTTTGTAACTCTTAAGAGATTTAGAAAGACAAGAAAAAGCTCTCTGACATCTGGGCTTTCCCTACTGTCCTATCAGTTCCAGGGGCTGCTGCTCTGACCTCATTGACCATGTGCTTCTTATTTGGTCCCGTGTCTGAGAGTTGCTTTTCCTACTTAAAAAGTATGTCAGCTTCCCTGCTTTATAGTGTCTCTCCCACCATTAGTCCCTGCTTTACATAGCTCTATGTTTTTACATTTCTAACAGTTGTGTATATTTCTTACTCAGACTGTTAAAAAGGAACAGAGGTTTAGCAGACTGTGGCAATGGGAAAAGAGCCTGAAAATTACAGGGGCAGAAGTTGAAAACACTGTATGTTGTTTTTATGAAAATACAAATTGCTAAGAACAAATTGTAAAATGCAGATATATCTTAAACATAGAAGTCTGAACATTGTAATATTAAATTTTGGCAGATACTCATGGTTCATCATTATTTTCACTTCCAATTATATTAATGGAAGTGATTTTCATATTGATTGGATTCCATATGTACTCTGAAAGACCCATACATATGGAAAATGGAAATAAATCTTGCTAGCTCCTGGAAAGAAATAGACAGTGTTTTATTCTGGTGTTGGTATTGTTGTCCAGGTTGGTGGTGATGGTGATGTAATTTTTGTTTCTGTTTTTTTCATTAGACACGAATGTGCTGCAGAACTAGATGTAAATTGAATTCCAAACATACTGTCAGATTGAAATAACTTGTTGGTTTTCTGTCTAAGTTTTTACTTATGTAAATATATCAGTTACTTTAAATAATTTGGAAATTGAGTTAAATATAGTGAAGTCAATACAAAAGGCAAACTATACCCACAAGACATATTAAAATATTTATATTTTTCTTTGCAGAATAATCCATAGAAATATGAATATCATTTATATGGCACAATATTTCATGTATTTCCTACATCAACATCAACAATCCTACGAAAAATAAAGTGTCAGACACATAATTTTATCTAAAAAAATATTTGTTTTAGTGGCTGTATGCAAAGCTAGATGACTGAATGACTCTCAGTAAAGAAAAAAAAGCTCAGAGAAATTGACTTGCCAGAGATGGCATATTAATGCATCGTAAGATCCTAGCCTTGAACACAGGTATTTTGACTCTAATTTCATTGGGCTTTGACTATACTGTTTTTCTCTTTCCAACAATTGACATTGATTTTCATTTAATCTTCTCTTCCGTGTGGACCTGAGCTATTCTCGGCAAGTAAAGTCTGATGCCATGTTCAAGTTTATTAACCATATATGGCCATTAATTCATAGCACTTTTTCTTTTATCTCTGCACAGACTGGACAGTGGGAGACATACTAGGGAAGAGGTGCAGTAAAAGCAGTGCAGACAAATTAGAATTAGGAGAGAAGAAAATAGGGAGTACTTTCTGATTTGAATAGAATCAAAGAAAAATACTGTACTATATTCACCTTCAGATTGTTCTGGGGATTCCACTAAAAGCAATATCATTACCAATTCTGGTTTTCCTCCTTAAAGAACAAAACATCTTTGAACCTATTCTGGACCCAGGGTTCTCAACCAAAAGCTCTGTTTAGTTGGGGGTGCAGGGAAGAGGTGTAGAATGTAACATTACAAATTGCATTCAATTATTATTAAATATTATAAACTTAAGTTTGCAAAATAATTAATTTAAATAAAAGTTAGAGTCAGTCCAAGGTTATCCCTACAATAAAAGCACCCTTCATGTACATCTCAATATTGCTGCTCAAGACTTAAAAGTTGAGTGGACTAATCATTGAGATTCTATGAATTGCTTTAGAATCCAAAGCTTATCTGGGTAAGTCTAGGGGAAGATTGAAGGTTTAACAATGCATCCATAGATAGATGGATCTGACCTGCTGAAATATCGTGTACATATTTCCAAAAACCTGTAAAAAATATACATAGACATTTACTAGAATCACTGATTTTCCAAAGGATGAGAAAATGGGAAAGAAGCAACATTTAAATATACTTAGTTGGTCTGGACAATTAACTCAATGGATCAAGAGAGATTATTTCTTGTATAAGCATCTTGCCAGATATTGGCTGGATTTTAAAAGTAAAGTAAACCTAGCTAACTGGAAATATCACATGCATATGAATTCCAAGTTATATTAATTCCATTTTTGTCAGTGTTCCTTAGGTATGCTCAGAGAGTGATGACATTTTTTTTTTAGTCAAATAAAAAATGTTTGGTTTTTTTTAGACAAGGAATTCCATCAGTTCTGAACTTTTACAACTGTGTGCTCTACCTATCCTTCTCATATGCTTCCTTAACCAGCAAATGATGTGGTAAAATTGTGGGTAGCGGCAGCATGAAGAACAGAACCATTTTAATTTCTCCCATCTGGCATATTAACATTAATAAAAGATGTTGAAAAAGAGAAGCCTTGAAAGGCTTTCACCTTTTGATTTAACAAGATAATAAGGAAAGCTTGCAATCTGCCACTAAATATAACCAATTAGAAAAGAGTGAGTATAATGTGATGATCACCAAGATTAACCTTTGAGACAATTTTTAAAACCTTGCTGATTATAATACAATCATGTTAAGACTAGCACCAAAACTGTTGTTGTTGCTTTTCAGTATAAATATAATAGAAATTTTTCCATTTCATAGTAATGTAGACTACATAGATAATTAGAACCAAAATTAAGATACCCACAGCTGCCTTATCCGTCAAACTGACCCTTATGGATCTCCCTCTCTATAGGGTTAGTTGTTGTTATATTATTACTACCAAATCAATTGCATTACTGGATTACATAATACTGATTATTCATTTCTATATTTATCTGTTTCACCCAGTTTTGTTTTTTATATCACTGCTCTGCTTGCTAACACCTCATTAATATTTTTGCATTTACCTTGGGTTTTTGAATGGACAAGAGGGAATATTTTACTTACCCTGGCAAGTTCTCAATTAAAATGAGATTTAGGGGTCATATCCTCCCTACTTGGAAAATTACCTGAGTAGTTAGTAGTTAGTTCAAGTTTTTCATAGCTTTGTTGATTTTTTTTTTACCATGACTACAGTTCAGAAGAACATCATAACTGACAACTACATAGAGTAATAAAATGAACAGCTCACAAAGGAGTTTAACAAATATAATCTCAATTCATTTCTTCAAGTTACTCTTGACTATGCTTCAGATGAGGTATTTCAGATAGTTATAGGATAAGAACCAGGCTGGGAATAAAATTTTGTTTATAAATATGCTTGCTTTTACTAATATACATTTATAATAGTGTCAATGAGAATATCTGCTCATTCTGATATCAAGATGCATCTAGAAAAACAACAGGCCTGGTTACATAGCCATACCCACATTAATCACTGTCTTAAGTAAAGGCAGAGTTTTGCCTTGCTTATTTGAGGCAAAATTTGGCAATGTGCTGCATGGGGCTTAGAACTGAGAACCAGAGGATGTTCTTAAGCTATCCTTAGTGCAAATTTTAAGTACCTATAGAGCAGGGAACTTATTTATGTAAAGAATCCATAAGCACATAGGTAGTCTATGAAGACTTGTTAGTTTAGTGTTGGCACATATGGCATCCAATCCTAATGGCTACTAATAAACCTGTAGCATTCACAGTGGATATATACATGTTGTGTAATCATCTCTACTATATATCCTGTTTAATTTCTCAATTGAAAACAACTGTTTATATTTAGAAGCCCAAGACAAAAGCAATACAGACTGAGGAACAATAATGGGAATTCTGTGCACAGAATGAGGGCTAAATGCGGTCCATAGGAGGAATGATAAACCCATGGTAATCATGGCAGATTTTTATTTTTAGACAATCTCAACTAATCAAAATCATTTGCCTAGCATTTTTTTTAAATTAAGGAAGCCAACCATAAAAAATTCCTACTCACTCTTCATGATTGTAAGAATGTGCAATATGGTATGCCTAAACCACTGAAAATTAGGAAAAAAATAAACAGTCTAATTCTTAATTTATTCTTTCTATGGAGAAAGCAAGGGATTTTGGACCGTGCATAGCATCTAGGAAGAAGCATAATTTCTTATCTACTATGTTCAGTACTATTTTCAGTGATCACCCAAAAGTAAGCACGTCTCTTTTTTTGTTTCCTTTTAAAATCTAAAAATCATTGAAAGCTGAATTTCAAAAATGCACAGAATGAACCACATATGTTAACAGCTATGAGTACTATATGTCAGATGAAAAGATTCACATGTATTATGAAATTCTTTAATTTTCTTTTTTTCAATTTTTTATTAATAAAGAATACTAAATCTCCTAAATAGTATATTATTATGACTTTTTTGAAAAATAGAAATATTGTATTTCTTTTGAAGACATAGAATTAAAGTTGGATAAGAAGCATTGGTACATAACCTAAAGCTAAAGAATATGAAGAAATACTGCTTTCAATATTTCAAAGATATTTTAAATATACCATTGGAAAATAAATTTAATTACCTTTAAGCTTTCATCTTTTGCAAAGTAAAGAATACTTGAGTCAATGTTTTCTAACCAAAATTATTAAAAATTCTTCAATGGGCATTTATTTTCTATGAATCTGTCTTTATAGCAAGTTTTCTAGAAAATTGAAATTCCCTTGATGATGAATTTTCCAAGAATTATACATAACTCTAAGATAGTTTCTACAATGTGGATAAATCACAAAAGTAAACTCTGTTTAACAAAACCCTAGACATGTATGTTTGTCACACTGCATGAATGGCTTTGTTTTGTTTGTTTGTTTTTTGTTAATCATCACCTGAGAATATTATTTTCATTAATTTTTAGAGAGAGTGGAAGGGAAGGAGAGAGAGATAAACATCAATGTGAGAGACACATATATTGGACACATTGATTGGTTTCCACCAGTATGTGCCTCAACTGGGACTGGAGCTAGATTGAATCTGCAGCCAAGGTACCTGCCTTTGACCAGGAATTAAACCTGTGGCTCGTCCATGCATGGGTTGGCACTCTCTCCATTGAGGAACACCAGCCAGGGCAGAATGGTTTTGGTTTCATTGAGAAAAATGCTGAACTGTTGAATTCAAGGTTTCCACTTTCATTTCTCCAACCAATGGATATAGATGAATCACTAAGAATTCATCACCACTACTGGAAAAGTAATACAGTGAATATATCATATTAACTCCACATTATTAGTGTACATCAACTTTGTAAATGGAAAATAATATAACATCAACTTTGTATATGGAAAGTAATATAAATAACTCCCTTTATATCAAATACACTTCTAAATTTTAATTGAAACATCAACCATACCAAAATATAAAGCCAACATAGTCATCTTGAAATAAAAATGAATATATAGCATTAAAAATTTTATCTGTGTCAGATCTTGGTTTTTAAATACCATACTTCTAAAAAAAAAAAAAAAGAGGGGGAGAGGACAGAAGGAAGAAAGAAGAAAAAGAGGAAAACCTGGTGTTCTAGGAGAATGGCTAATCCTAGAACTGAAGTAAGGAAAATATAAGGTTGGCCTGCAGCATCTTGTAGTAGTAGAACAAAAAACCTAATGGCCAAAGTTGGAACAATTTGATCAGTAAAATAATGGAGTATTGGAGAAACCAAAATGGTGGCATAGGTGAACAACTAAACTGGTGCCTCGCAAAACAATTTCAAAATTACAACTAAAAGACAGAATGGACATCATCCAAAACCACAGGAAAGCTGGCTGAGTAGAAATTCTACAACTAGAAGGAAAGAGAGGGGCTCACGGTGACTCAGAGGATCTACAAAAAGCTGAGGTACAGAGATGCATGCTTGGAGAGGATGGGGCAGAGTGCCTGGCTGGCTTCCTCTAGTGTGAGGGAGAAGGAAACTCCCAACTGCACTGAACCCCAGTTCCAGATGAAACTCATACAGGGGAGTATGGACTAATGTGAAAAGGGAAGGGAGCCGTGAAAGACAGATATCTGGAGGTGCACACAAAAGTGCACACACAGAGCATGTGAAAGTTCTCAAGGGCTGACTGTTGATTGTACTGCTGGCTTTCCCTAGCGGGAGGAAGACAAAACCTCCCAATTGCACTGAAATCCAGGTCAGACTGCACTGAACCCCAGTTTTGGGTAGGACCCTGGGGACCCAGACTCATACAGGTCCCTGGAGCACACGGAAACTCAGAGGAATTGGAAAGGCAGAGATCTGGAGGCACATGCATCTGTGCACAGAGAGGGCTGCAGCGATTACCAAAGGACACTGAGACCAGGAGCTGACAGGAAGCCAAGGCTCTCTGCTCAATCCTGAGACTACACCCCACTCAAGCCTAGTGCAGATGCTTTTGCAATCTTGCAAGACTTAAGACAGAGTCTAGCACAGAAGTTCTCCTGGTGTTGACATAGCTGATTCTCACAACCAATTGGCTTGGAGGTCAATTCCCCCCAGTGATACCAACAACAATCAAGATTGAACTACAACAAGGCTGTACACACAGTTCACAAAGGGGTGCACTATGAGAGTCCACCTCAGGTAACTGGGGAGGCAGAGCTACTGGGCTATATAAGACACCTAGCACACAAAGCTACTCTACCAACTCAGGGAAGCACTGAAAATGTGGAGACAAAGGAACAGATCACAAACAAAAGAAATGGAGGAAAACAAATGACTGGATATAGAGTTCAAAACCATGGTAATAAGGTTTTTCAAGAATTTTCTAGAAAAGATGGATAAATTTAGTGAGACCCAAGAGGAGATGAAAAAGGATCAAATAGAAATTAAACATACACTGACTGAAATAAAAAATATTATAAGAGAGCTAACAGCACACTAGAGGAACACAAGAATCAAGTCAAAGATTTGAAATACAAAGAAGAAAAAACACTCAACTGGAAAAGCAAAAAGAAAAAAGAATCCAAAAATTTTAAGATAGTATAAGGAGCCTCTGAGACAACCTCAAGCATACCAACATCATGGAAATCTTTTTTGCATAGAATTGTGACTGGTGATGAAAAGTGGATTTATTCTGAGAATCTCAAATCATGGGTTGATCCAAGTCAACCATCAACATCGACTGCAAGGCCAAATCACTTTGGAAAGAAGACAATGCTCTGCATTTGTTGAGATCAGGAAGGTGTGGTGTATTATGAGCTTCTAAAACCAGGTGAAGCCATTAATACGGATTGCTACCAACAACAAATGATCAGTTTGAACCACGCTTTGATTATAAAATGACCAGAAGTTTCCAAAAGATAGGCAAAGTAATTTTGTTTCATGATAAGGAACCATCATACACTTCAAAACCACACTTTAAAGACATGTTAAAAGATCTTGGCTAGGAAGTATTGATCTACCCGCTGTATTCACCAGACCTTGCCCCTACAGATTACCACTTGTTCCAATCGATGGTGCACACACTTTCTGAACAGCACTTCAAAACATAGGAAGAAGTAGAAAATTGGATCTCTGAATGGTTTTTCTCAAAACAAGAAAAGTTCTATTGGGACAGTATCTGCAAATTACCTGAAAGATGGGGGAAATGTGTAGCTAGCGATGAACATTACTTTGAATAAAGCACTTTTTTATGTTTCTCTTGAAATTATCGTGTTTTACAAAATTTGCATTATTAACCAGTACAGTGTGATTCATGGATATTTATTTTATACATTGGCTGTAATTCAATACTCCATTATTTTTTTGTTTGTTTTTTAAATAAATCTTTATTGTTCAGATTATTACAATTGCTCCTCTTTTTTCTTCCCATAGCTCCTCTCCACCCGGCTCCTACCCCACCCTCTGCTCTTACCTTCCCCCCATTTTCCTCATCCATAGGTGTATGATTCTTGTCCAGTCTCTCCCTGCACCCCCTT
Organism: Lasiurus cinereus; assembly: GCA_011751065.1. Classification (NCBI taxonomy): domain Eukaryota; kingdom Metazoa; phylum Chordata; class Mammalia; order Chiroptera; family Vespertilionidae; genus Lasiurus; species Lasiurus cinereus. The sequence goes on from JAAGEH010002531.1 coordinate 31,745,696, forward strand.
GCCCTCTTTCCCCTGAGAATTGTCAGTGCACCTCCATTTCTATGCCCCTAATTCTATTATAGTCATCAGTTTATTCTGTTCATCAGATTTTTAATTCACTTGATTTTTAGATTCACTTGTTGATAGATATGTATTTGTTGTTCATAATTTTTTATCTTTACCTTTTTCTTCTTCTTCCTCTTCTTAAAGAGTACCTTTCAGCATTTCATATAATACTGGTTTGGTGGTGATAAACTCATTTAGCTTTTTCTTATCTGTGAAGCTCTTTATCTGTTCTTCAATTCCGAATGATAGCTTTGCTGGGTAGACTAATCTTGGTTGTATGTTCTTGCTATTCATCACGTTAATCTTTCTGCAAGTTGTTTTTTAGTTTGACGCATATCTTCATCCAATAATGCTTGTAATTGTTGGTCTTCAAACGTTTTTGGTTGACCTGGACGTTCTTTGCCTTTCACATTGAAATCATCACTTTTAAAGCTTTTTAACCTGTGTTTACAAGTATCATGAGATGGAGTATGTTCATCATAACTTCCCAAAGTATATGATAACTTTCAGCAGCACTTTTCTTCAAAATAAAGTAATGAATTAAAACTTCCACAAATGCTATGTTTTGGCATGAAATTTGACATTTTTAAGTGTAAAAATATCTAAATAATACCTTCAGCAAATTTGACATATGAAGTTTTGAAGTTTTCTGTCAATACAACAAATAGTATACATATCAAATCACATATATATCAACATATGTGTAACTCCATCTATTGAAAATAATCTGCGTTATTAACCTGTACACTTGTAATTAATAAATGATGGAATAAAGTTATTCAATGTAAAAAAGAGACAAATCCTTAAAGAATAATTCCAAACAATATATGTAGATTATCCCCTAAAAAGGTAAAGCTTAATTCCCTTTCTCTTGCTTTTTTTTTCTTTTTCCCAACTAAAGGCACTTTTATCAAAGCTTTTAAAAAGTCTTCTTGATGTATTTCTTCATAATGAATCTGAATCTTGCACATCAGTGTTTACCACATAGTAGTCACACAATAAACATGTGTTGGGTGAATTTCTTGAATAAATGAAAAGAGGTAAATCTTGATGATTTACCCTCTCCATCAATATGTAGAATGCTAGTTGTACTACCCTAGGTTATAAAACCATTAAATACAACCAATTAACTACCCTCTAAACATTTATAAATGCTAATTTCAAAGTTCAATTGAAAAAGTCAAATTTATACAAAAACCTGCTCTCACATGCTCTTCAAACTCATTATAAGTGACTTCTTTATAAAATGAAACCGCAATCAGAGTGCTTGAAATACACTATCTGTGTTTGATTACTGTTATCGATTAATGCTGACAACATTCAACAGCATTGCTTAAATTTCACAGAGTCTAGCAAAGAGAAAATACTATGTATACATCTGGCTAATTCTCTGAGTTATAAATTTACAATTAAAATTTGACCAAGCTTTAGATACTTAAGAGCCTAATTGACCATGTAATTCCAAAACACGCTACATGGATTCTATTATAGAGAACGCATGGTTACAGGCACGTAGCTTAATGATGACAAATTCTGCACATCAAATTCTACTTTCATTTAATTTTTTTAAAAGCTTACCCTTAAATCAGAGACACAATCTTTTAAAACATACCATATGTCTTTCTTTTGTAGCACATGTTTAAAAGTAGCCTTAATTAGAGCTGGTGCATTGTTTGGTTTCTTCACTGGCACTTCTCTTATCCTGCCCAGCATTACATCTGTTACCCCTGCACCTTTGTGCAAGTTGGAGATCAAGTTAGTAAAGAGAAGGTTCTAGACAATCCAGAAAATCTAAGTGGCTACAATAACGCATCCATTAGAATCAACACCATGTATTCACTATTTCTTTAAGGAAACAACATAAAAGTTCTTATTTTTTGTTCATAGTAGCAAATATTTGTCAGATACAAATGTTCTCTTCATTGGTGACCACAAGGGACCACATTAAATATTCAGATAAGGGAACTAAGGAATAAAATAATTCCTGAATTGTGACCTTGTATTTCTTATTTTTGTCCAATGAGCCAAGAGCTATGGTCCCACAATTGCAGGATTCTGAAAATATCTAAGGCTGACAGTCCCGTGTGGAATTGCAAAGCTTGTTTTGTTTGCTTCTTTAACATCTGGCTTAATATGTCTCATTTCTTTTCTTCTCATCTAGAAATTTTCAACCCATTGTTTTAATTTAAAATAAAATGAGTCCTCTTGCTATAGAAGAATTTATTCAGCCTGGCTTCTCACTAGTAAATAGTGTCTTCTTTTATCCAAAGCCTTAAATTCTAGCTATGTTTGAGCCTTGGTTCTTCTCTCTTCTTTGCCTTTCTAGACAATCCTATAAACACTAATAAACTCCTTACCTATACTATTCAAAATGTCATCAGTTCTCTATAACTAATCCCCGTCAACTATGCTTGTGAAAAAAAATTCAAGTGTAAAATAGTCACAATATACAACAGTATTTTAATTGTTTCTTCTTAGACTATATTTAGACAGTAGGAATCACTTTTGAATAACATTGTTCAAAAAACAGTAAGCACCTGCTATTTGTATCCTAATCCTACAATCATGTTAAATGTTGCTAATGAAATTCCTTCCCAACTCTCAAGGTAGCCTTTCAAAACCATCATCAGTCTCAGCCATATCAGTGGCCACACAATTCTCACTTCATATCACTTGCTTCCAGCTAAGCTCAGACATGGAGGCTATTAAGGCTAAACTCCTTTTACCTCAGTATCTCTCTTTTCTCCATAGCCTCAACCTACTTCAAACATGCATCTGTAAATATGTCTATACTGGTATTCCTTCTCTCTTTCCCTCCCTCCCTTCCTCCCTTCCTTCCTCCTTCCCTCCCTTCCTTCCTCCTTTCTTTTTATCAAATCTCAGGTTGGCTCCTTATAAATTAAAATATTGTACTGTTCCTCTGCATTGCTCCATATATTTTTACTTCCCCCTAATCAGCTTATACTCCTCAGGATAGTTTTTACAAACATTTAACCTCTACATACAATTACCCCCCTTCATCTCAATCAATAACTCAGACTTCAGTGAGAAAATGACAGCTATCTAAAATGAAGTTCAGAGTTTCACATATTTGCTCTTGTGAAGTTGCCTCTGGCAGGGTACATGGATTGAAGGATAGTCAAATTGTAGTAAGAAACCAGGAAGGAGCCTGCTACATCCAAAGATGCTGAGAGCTTTGAACCGTAACCATACACTGAGGACAGAAAGGTGGGGCATATTTGACAGACTAGTAAAATAAGACACACACACATACACACACAAACTTTCCTGTTTTGGTACTTATATTTTACTAAATTGTTTCTGCTCTAAGTGGGGGAGATATGATTCTTTCCACTCACCTAGAATAGTCATCATATTTCCCCCTATCTTATAAAGAAACATTATCTTTTTCCTGCATGCTCAAACTCTCTCTACTCTCTCCATTCCTCCCACCTCAAATATTCTCAGATAACCCATCTTCTGCTCCCACCATTCTGCAAAAACAAAGCAAAACAAAAACATTCATCTTGATCCTGAATCTTGTTCAGGTTACAACTACATTACCATTCTTGTTTCCATGACAAAATTTCTGCATCAGATTTTTGGACATCTTTCTTGCCTCCATTCCCTCAATCTAATATCTTTTGAATTTTGCCACACAACTCGATACCTCCTGATCTTGCAAAGATTAGCAACAGCCTCCTAACTGCTAAATCCTCATGAATTCTCTTCTTCCTCACAAATTGTCCCTCTTTTTCTAAGTCTCTGACTTTATTTTCTTTCTTTGGGTGTTTTTTTTTATTTTTAATTTTTTTTTCTACTCCTAGTTTTCCTGCCTCTGAAAATCTTCAAGATTTGATCCTCTTTTCACTTTGTACATTGTCAGGAGCAAGATATTCTGACACAGATATTTTAGAGAAGCCATTTGACACAGCCACTTCAACTCTGTGATTTTGCTGTTATGGATAATATTACCTCAAAAAACTTAGTAAATGTTAGCTTTTGAGAAATTCTCAATTCTAATCTCCCACATATCAAATAGACACAATATAATTAATTGTGTCATTCGAGAATTCTATGAATCAAAATGGAAATATCAAGTAATCAGTCAGATGCTTTCTTCACAACCTAGTAATCTAATTTTACTAAATGTCCTTCTTGTGGGATTATGATTTAGAATCTATTCACCAGACTTCATCTGTTTTTGACCTTAAGGCCTATATTTTTAATACTCTCCTGAATATGTCTACATATATAGATGTTCTATTGGTTCCTTTAAGTCAACAAATTCTAAATAAAATTTATTTTCTTCTCTTTTTCAGGTTGAGAGTTCCCACTGTATCTCTCTCTTGGTTAACAGCATCAAGATAAGCCCAGCCACTCAAATCAGAAACCCAAGAGCCATCTATAATTTCTTTTTATACCCTTCCCAACAGTCAATGGCTCACTGAATTTAGTCATTTATGCTTTCCTTAAAAATCTGTCAAATATGCTCTACCTTTCTGTCCTCAGTGTATGGTGACAGTTCAAAGCTCTCAGAATCTTTGGATGTAGCAGGCTCCTACCTGGTTTCTTACTACAATTTGACTATCCTTCAGTCCATGTACTATGCCAGAGGCAACTTCACAAGAGCAAATATCTTCTTAAAAGTGTAAACAGTTTCCTATAGGCTCTAAGAATATGTTCTCTTTATTGTTTCAGAGTCCTTACTTGCCACTACCTCACATGCATCCTGAAATGTAAGCATTCCAAACTAAGCATAATTCTTTTAAGAAGTACAATCTTAATGGCTCCCAGTCTTTGCAGATGCCCTTATTTCTTCCTGCCTGTATCTAATGAACCCCTAATTAGTTCAGTATTCTCATTGCACCTTAAATACACTTCAGGAGTACATGTCTCATACACTACTACAATCATTTTTTAAAGTGTTTTCATTTCCTTCTGGTAAAGTTGTTTAAGGCATAGTGTCTTATTTATATCTGAATATCAAGTGCATATGAACATTTGGTACTCAAAAAATTTTGGTGAATTTTAAATAAAGGCAATCACTATGCATATTTGGATAGTATAAATTTTTTAAATTGTGTTTCTTTTAGAAAATAAAACGTCCATGGAGGAGAGGGGTAATGTATGTATGTTACTGAATTTGAATCAAGAGCAACCTTGGATGGTACTAGATTTGAGTAAAATGAGCTCTTTCAACCACATTCTTATTTTACTACTCTACTTAAGATTAATGTCCCTTATGTTCTAATATTTTATCTGTGAAGTCAATTACTGGAAATGCAACTTTCTTTTTAAAATTCTCTTTTAAAAACCCATTGACTACTTATAAGCAATACAATCATAAAGGGAGAAAATATGAGCAAAGAAACAATCTGATTTTTTAAAAATAATCATGATGAAAGAGTTTTCAATGTGGTTATAAAGTAACCCAATAGAGATTGTTCACTAATTTAGGATTTTTAAAAGTTACAAAGAATTAAGTCTTGCCTTACCAAGATTTTGCAAGCATCCAGTTTTTCATTGCTGCAAAATAGACTTGATCAACTGTTTTTCCCCCATAAGGTTCTACTTTAAGACCTCCATATGCTCAGTTTTAATAATCAGCTTCCAAAACCAGGAACCATTCCAAAAGTGAGTTATGGAAATATTGTGCTTCTTATTAAAGACAACATGAAAAGAAATATCCGAAGCCCAGGTATCAATCTGTAAAACACATAGTGGCAGATCCATGTGAAAGGTTTGTATGAAGAATTACTGCCTAAAATCACTTTTACAGAGGCAATTTAACTCGTTTCACTAGAAGTGAAAATTGCTATGACAAATATGTCACTATGGAGGTCAAATGGTAATTTGCACATGCTAAACAGCTCAGCAGGAAATTACATGTGATCCTCGAAATCACTAGCATTCCCACCAGAAATCATTTTAGAAGACATGGAGGTCACATGGATTGTGTTAGGGATAAAACTCTTTCAAACACATGTTCACTCTCCCCTTGGGAGGAAGAAATTGAAGATACGGAGAGAGGTATGATCAACTTGTTTGAAGTTGGAGAAATGTAATTTAGTGTAGTTATAGAAAAAGAAACTAGTGAAAAGTGTCATCAGACATCAATAAAAAATACCTGCTTAACTTACTTGAATCTTTTGATATTATTTTATCACTTGAATAAAATGCAGTTATGCTCACATATTTTGTTATCAAGAAAAACATGAAAAAGAGAAAATATTACAGAGAATAATTTAAGTGAGCTTAAAATGAGTTTCTGATGTATTTTAGCAGATTTACTTCACCTTCATGTACCTCCTACAAAAACTAAGATGTGAGCAAGTAGTCTGTGCTCTGGTGGTCTGGATGGGTATGCAATGGAAATGGAATGACATTCAGCAGTATCCAGGATTCTGAACACAGTAATAACATTGCCTTACAATATTTTTGTGGTTCCTTTATTCCAGTGATAAAGACCTCTGAAAAATCTGTCAGGAAAAAGCCTATGAAATAAGCAATACTTTTTCTTTTGACAAGGACTGTATCTATAACTATCTCATCTTAAACAGTTTTTATTTTTCATGTCTTTCCTCCAGTCTTATATAAAGACTAGAAGCCCAGTGCATGGAGGTGTGTCCCTCAGCCCAGCGTGCATCCTCTCCAATCTGAGACTTCTTGAGAGATGTCTGACTGCCCGTTTAGACCCTATCCCTGTAGGATGGGGCCTAAATGGTCAGTCGGACATCCCTCTCACAATCCAGGACTACTGGCTCCCAACAGCTCACCTGCCTGCCTTCCTGATTGCTCCTAACTGCTTCTGCCTGCCAGCTTGATCACCCCCTAAGCACTCCCCCACCAGCCTTATTGATGCCTAACTGCTCCCCTGCCAGCCTGATTGCCCCTAACTGGCCTCCCCTGCAGGCCTGTGTACCCTCTCAACTGTCCTTCCCTGCAGGCCTGGTCACCCTCAACTTCCCTCCTTTGCTGGCCTAGTCACCCCCTAACTGCCCTCCCCTGCATACTTGATCACCCCCAACTGCATTCCCTTGCAAGCCTGATCCCTCCCAACTGCCCTCCTCTACTGGCCTGATTGCCTACAACTACCCTCCCTTGCAGGCTTGTTCTCTCCCAACTGCCCTCCCCTGCTGGCCATCTTGTGGTGGCCATCTTGTGTCCACATGGGAGCAGCCATCTTTGATCACATGCTGGAAGCCAGCTTGTGTATTGGAGTGATAGTCAATTTGCATATTACTCTTTTATTAGATAGGATTCCTATATCTGGACATATATTAATCCATTAATTTATTATTTTTAAAATATATATATTTTATTGATTTTTTACAGAGAGAAAGGGAGGAGAGTTAGAAACATCGATGAGAGAGAAACATCGATCAGCTGCCTCCTGCACACTCCCTACTGGGTATGTGCCTGCAACTAAGATACATGCCCTTGACCAAAATTGAATCTGGGATTCTTGAGTCCACAGGCCAATGCTCTATCCACTGAGCCAAACTAGTTTGGGTCATTAATTTATTTTTAATTGAGCACATATTTTGTCCAAGGTATGTTGCCCACAGTTATAGCCAAGATACATAATCCCTCTTCTCAAGGAGCCTTTGGTTTGATGGGAAATACAAATTAAGGTGATAAATACTAAAAAAAGAAAATGGTAAGTTGCTACAGGAGCATATAGCATAGTCATCTAGCTCAATTTGAGTGATCAGGAAGACTTCTTGGAGTAAGAGACACCTAAGACCTAAATAGTTTGAGCATAGAAGTGGGGAGCCACAGAATTCTCCAAGCCAAAAAAGTACAGTATAAAATGGCCTAACATTGATAAGCAGCCTAGTTCAATAAAAAAGAAAACACACACACAACTAAATATGTCTTAATACCGCTAAAGCATGGACTTCACGAAAAACTTCTGAGTAAAAGAAAGGGTGATTCTTAGGGATTTTACACTTAGTACAACCTTTGGGAGCATAGACAGAATTGTGGTTGGTCTTTGCTCCTCCTTCTTGAACCATGACAATATGTTTAGGAGCTCCCCTTAACATTTGAGTGGTATGGTAACAGCAGGAGAGGAAGCAGTGGAGAGGCTGAGGTGGATCCTGACAACGATAAGGAAGAGGTTTTTATTACTCCTCCCTAAGGGGAAAGAATAAAAATTTACATTAAAAGATCTAGTATTGGTAAAAGCCCATATAATTCTGAGTAGGAATCTAATTTCTTTATAGCAATAATAACTCTGCCCTTGGATTCCTAGTAGTATAGCTTGGAGACAAAGTTAATATTTATGTAAACCAAAAATAAATTTCATAGGAGGATATAGGTTGACTCAATGACCCTTCCAAGACTAGAATATGTAAGTGGAATTAGTAATTTTAGTTCAAGCTAAGCACAGCTATTGGTTGAGAGGTGAAATTAGCTTTAGGTTTTAGTCATTATATTCCTGGCTCTTTAAGTCTGGGAAGACCCAGGCATATGTCCTGTTGGTTCATAAGAACAGCTACTAATTGAAACAACATTCTAGGCACTCCCACTTTCCTCACCTCATTCCATGGCTCTCAATCCAATATTCACTTTCTCATCAAACCAACCCCTAAGTGCCTTACTTCTGGTTTCTGATGTCATTATTTGAAAAACCTTTGACCTCCTCTTTTAGCCTTTTTTTTTCCCCTTACCTTTTCCATGTGGCTTTTGGCTGTCTCCCCATTCCTAAATGGGTTTGGAGCACAGATTCTCAGAAACTAACCCTGGTCCCTGGCCACCTAGTGAATATCCAGATGGTTCCTCTTCAGTGCCAGTAGTCAAGGAGTTGGGAAATCATATAATATTTTACTCAGCATGGTCAAAAGGCATCTAAATAGTGGAAGCTAAACACATGAAACGTGACCATTTGTGAGAATGCTTGTAAAAAGGCTAACCTATATATGTGATCAATTTGATAATATGGGAGATTATGGTAGAGATTCGGCTCATGGTATCACATAATTGCTGTATACTGAAACAAGCTATACCCAGACTGTGTTTTTTGACCAATAAATAGTATTGCACCATAGGGTTTTAAACCAGGAACCTGATATACTTTTAGGTATTTTGGTTAAGAAAAAATATTGGAAGGGAATGAAATCAATAGTTTTATCTAATGATTTAGAAAGACAATTTCCTCTGGTAAGGATAAGAGAAAGTCTACTTATTGTGACTGTTAAAACTCAAAGGTTAGATGACTGATATCAGGGCATTGTGTGGAGACTTTTGCAGTTCAGGTTCATGCTACCAAATTCCCTAAATCACTCCAATATACAGCTGATAAGGAACCTTAATGGACCTTTCATATCTGTATGGGAACTAGGACATACACCATGTATGGTTATAAGATTGTTACCTATAAGTCTTTATTCTGATAACTTAACTTCCTGTCAAGTGATACATTGCAGAAACTGCTTCCAGCTTCTTATCTCTTTTATTAGAAGATTTTCCATGCAAAATGTCATATTTAAAAATTCATAATTTTAAAACCTTCTGGTTTATTTTAATGGAGGTTATACATATGTCACTATGTTAATTATTTTTATAAATTTATAATTTATAAATTTCACTTTGCATGTCAGTAATAATACACACACACACTCACAAACATTATATTTGTCCAGCTTTGGGGCTCTTTAGAAAAGTTATGATAGAGACTGAAGGAGCTCACATATGAACCAAGTATTAACTTTAGAAGGAATGGCAAGTATATCTTTTTTTAAAATATATTTTATTGATTTTTTACAGAGAGGAAAGGTGAGGGGGATAGAGAGTTAGAAACATGATGAGAGAGAGAGAGACATCGATCAACTGCCTCCTGCACACCTCCTACTGGAGTTGTGCCCACAACCAAGGTACATGCCCTTGGGCAAGTATATCTTAAATGCAATTTGTAGTGGTGTTTTTCAAAAGTGTGTATACATGCTTGTAGCTACAAAACATACATTTTATTAAAATTATTACTAGGTTAATTCACTATCATTGTCCTTTTATTCTAATCAATAAAAAATTAAAGTTTCTTTTGCCATTAAATAAAGGTCCTAGGAGCTGGTACAATTGCTGTACTGTTCAGAAATTCAAAATGAACCAGTCTATAGTGTTGGAAAATTTATGAACTATTTACATATAATAGACTAAGAAACTATTTACATATAATAGACTAAGAAACCTGCGGGTTTTTGTTATGAAGTGTCTATAAAGAAAACACTTGGTTTTATAATGGTGCATATATTCCCATGACTTCTAATCACAAGTTGAAATACTTCACCCCTAATATTATAAGGTAAATATACAAAAAAAGAGGAAATTATAATTTCAACCTCTGTGGAGTTACATTAGAAATAAATATTGGCTAAGAAACTGGTGCATTGTAAGAAGCTGCTAGTCCGCCCATCCAAAGCAAAAATTACTACATTAAAAATTACAGTTTCTAAAACATTTGTTTCTCATCTGGCATTAAATAAAGTTTAATTGCAAGTTGTTTTATGTCATTTTCCCTTGGGATATGTTTTTAAAAAGATACACAGGAGGCTCATATGTACACACATCTCATTATTTCTCAGTAGGATTCATGTTTGTGCCACCTACTCATGATTGGAAGTGCATACACTAATGTCTCTCTGATTTACTTGTACTGGGCTTTTATAACAATTTAATTCTTACTTTGCTGCATGCTTCTGTAGGCTGTTTCAAAAGAGATTCCAAATTGCCAAAAAAACAAACCACCCAACCCAAAACCCTTAATGACTCTCAACAGTTTCTTTGACATATTTAAGCAAAATATTCTGTTCCCTTCAACAAAAAAAGCACAAAATTTTGGGTTCGGGTTCGAATTACATTTGGCCAGCAGCTGTTTATAAAATTGAGCAGCAAACAGTGCAATAATAACAGATTATATGTGGATTCTATTTCTTTCCTGGACAGCCTGTCTTGTAAATATTTGCTTTTACCATCAGCATACGAGAGGAAAGCATTAGCCTCTCTCCGCAATTTAGAAATGGCTTAAGAGAAATTGTAAAATAATCATGCAACGACCTCCTCACTCCCCCCAATTACCCCTATTGGTTTCTTTGGTTATCCCCATGCAAAAATATCAAGAAATTCACTACATCTGGCATTGAAAATAATCTTGTTTAGACCCCTTTTAATGTGCTGAGCAGAAGGCCAAATGAGCTCTACTTCAGCCCCACAAGGCTGTAGGTCTCTATTGAATATGTTTGAGATGTTAACTTGACTAAGAGCAGAGACTATCTGAAAATATGTACTGCCATGATTCCTGAAAGAAAAACGGGGACTTTTGATTAGTAGACAAGGGTAGCCACACTGTCTCCTATTTCCTGGTATTTGCTGATTACAGTTAAAACATGTCAGTGGCTTCCTGTTGCTCTTAGGGTTTTGTCCTTAACAGAGCTTACAAGGCTGGGAGGATCTGTCCCCTTCTCAACTCTTCTCACTCATCTTCTGGGTATCCTGCCTGCTTTTTGCTGTCCATCTATGTGGGCTTCCTGCTGGTTGTTGCTCCTACCAGAATTGCCTCCCATGGTAGTGCACAGGTGTGTCTTCTATTGGGAAGGTCTCTCTTACCTCCTCCTCTTCTACTCAGCTTTCTCCTTTCTTTTTTAGTCAGCCACCCATCACATTCTCCTATATTCACCCTGCAGCTCTCTTTTGTGGCACTTAACCCAGTTGTAATATTTGGTTACTTTAGGTCTTTTCCAGGGACTATAGTTTATGAGGTTAGGAACTCTGTTTGTGTTCACCATAGTAACCTACCAATAGCATGCCTGATACATACTAAGCCACCCAAATATTTGAAGAATGACTAAAGGAAGGACTCCTACTCTATTACTTTCTATTCCAGAGCTCAGTAAGTTTAACAAAACAACCTTCATTTTCTGGTCAACATTCCTCTTCTTTGCAACACAGTTTACATCAAATTATTGTTGGATGGGTACTAGCCATTGTGTTTGTCTACATGAGACATACAAAAACAATATATTACTAATTTATAATCCTATGATGTGCCCTGTCTAAGAAAAGTTGCATACAAAATAAAATCTATTCTATTCCAACATTCCATTTGTATAAAATAATCATAAACAACCTCCCAATAAAGGCCACTTTCCCTCAAGGTAATTTAGCAAACAATGATTCTATAGCAACAGGAAAGCACTACATTGTTTTATGAGCGTTGCCTTCATTTCTCCAGGCAGTAATATTGCACTAAATCCTCAGGGCCTCAAGGGGCTCTCTGCCAGCTAGAAACCAGTGATTATAACCTGAAGCTGTGCAAATGCTATCAGAAAAGTCCTGTCAATCCACTTCTCCTAAGTACTTACCTTGGTTAGTTAGCAAAGGCCATCTATTTAAAATAAATAAATAAAACGAAATGAAGCACTAATGCAATGATCTAATCTAGTGAGGAGAGATTACTTAAGTAATCATTATTTAGGAAAGGGCTCTTTCTGTTCTGGCTTAGAATGGACTTGCATTTCCACATGTCACTCTGTCAGCCTTCCTTATTATTGTCACTGCAGTTATCAGCATGCTCCAAGCATTTCTATCTTATCTTCTACCTCCCTCTCCTGGTCCTTATCCATTTGGAACCACTACCTAGGAGCTCTGGCCCTAGAGTGGACTGAGTGGCTGCTTTTCTCAAACCAGCTGGATACAATCAAGAGGACAGAACAGGAGCCCTTTGCCTTTCATCCCTTTGGTGAAGTCTCTGAGAAACTTCTCAATTCACAGGTTATTGTTCATTCCTTGTATTGTCAAAGGGGCAAATCACAAAGACAAAATTGTATATCAAATATTTTCAAAAAATACTAGTAAAAATGGGCTAATAGGTTAAGTAAACTTTAACATATTTAATTTCATATAATAGGACCCTTCCCACTACATGGGTGTAACTGAAGTGAAATGGACTATCAGTAAATCACACTGAGTCTTGAAGTTAAATAATTCTTTTATCATCTGACTTAGCTTTCACATTTCCTTGCTTCTGTACTTGCAGAAAATTGAAACAAAGATGTTCGTATGTTCAGAAAATTTCAAGATGGCCACTGTCATCTAAATTAGAATTTTGGCATGTTTCCAGTTTGTAAAGAGCCTGGGCCCTTTCTTTAATAACAATAATAACAAATGCAAACCTAAAACAGTTTTGGTCTTGCGTTTGCATTCCATCCACCTTCTTTGAAATGTTAAAACATCTGGTTTAAGGAAAAAATATCAACTTCAACATGTTTGGAGAGCAAAAGGCAGCCCACAAAATAAATCAGGGTCAAGTGTTGTTATTTCATGGGTAATTATAAGGCAGTCCAATTTATTAGTAAATCTTGCATCATGCCTACTTATAGCCACAATCCTTGCAATTGTTCTTACACTCTCATTGGAAAGTGGCTAAATTATAGGATTTAGAAAAATTTGGGGCTAAATATCATGGAGAAGAATGCCATGTGGTCTCTTCATACCTTGCTTCCCTAAGTTTTTCATCTTGCAAGTAAAATTGTGTCTTTGTTTAGTTCATTTTTTCGATTAATTCATGAATTTTTACCAACAGTTACTTGGAAACAAAAAGACGCCCACAATAAATTATTGAGAAGAAAATGCTTGCTAGTTTAATTGAAGAGCAGATGGTTGGCTCAAAGGGTCTTCTTGCTGTGTTTCAGTAGTGTAGCACGGAAGAGGGGGACATGTTGCAGTGATACTGGGAAGCTAACACAAACAACTTGGAGGAGGGTGAGGCTCAGCATTTGAGAAAGCCAAATACTTTGAGACTTTAATTACAATTCAAGAAGACTCTTCAGCCTTTCTTCTCAAGCAAAAAGGTTGACAAGACATCTTTAAACAACTCTTTAAGAGAACATAGACTCTGGGTAAAAACATGAAGTGCAAAGTTTTCAGACCAGGCAATGCCAAGACAAAAAGCAAAGTTAGCTTCACTTTTCTAATATCATTGCAGATTTATAGTAGTTTTACACCTTTAAGATATGCTCACTTATTCATTAACTGATGAATGATTTTCTGCCTCTCCAAAGAACTGGAAATGTCAGTTTAACATCAATGAAACAAGTCCATCTCCTAGCGCTCTAAGTTTTGTTTGTTTGTTTGTTGTTGTTGTTGTTAATTTCAGAGAGGGAGAGATAGTAACATCAATGATGAGAGAGAATCATTGATCAGCTGCCTCCTGCACACCCCACACTGGGGACTAAGTCAGCAACCTGAGTATGTGTGCTGACCAGGCATCAAACCATGACCTCTTGGTTCATAGGTTGATACTCAGCCACTGAGCCACACTAGCCAGGTGTAAGTTACTTTTTCTTTCTTTGTTTTTACCAATCACCCAGCTTAAAATATATCGAATATGTTGAAGACTGATACCCCAATATAACTGAATTGGCTTAATTGTGAAATTCAGGAATTAGATGAGGAACCATATTTAATGGTTTTCTTTTTGGAAAATTTGTATTTATAAATAAATTGTTTAACCTTTTCCCTCTCTGTCAAATAGATTATATTCAGCATCAAATACAATTTACTCTTGTTATTTAAAAAAAAAAAGGAATTTAGATAGTATCCATCAGATGCTAGATATCTGGATTGAATATCTAGTATCTGATGGAATTAAGATATTTGGTTAGGTACAAAAGCCAAAACAAGCCTGTGTGTATTTTCCAACTCTAAAATTATGCTTATATTTAAAAATAAATTATCTGAAAATTATCTGAACAATTGCCAAAATAATTTAGAAGTGATAGTAAAAAATTTAGAAGTAGATAGTATAAAATCTTTAATTAAATATGGTTATAGTTTTATTCATGAGCCTAATCATTGACCATTAACCAGAAACTACATATTCTTATTTCAGTTAGAATTCCAGGAGACTTGGCTATCTCAGTTGGTTCCTATATTGCAGTAATTTATACATTGTGATTAGAAGGGAAAAAATACTTGAGACAGGAATGTCAGTGGAAAAAAGAAGTGATAGTTGGCAACAATGAAATGGCAGGAAAGCTCTTAAAAAACTCAAGGACAGGGGAAAGAAAATGGCGGCGAAGTAGACAGATGCGTCTGAACCTTTGTCGCTGGGCAGAGGGAGAGAAGGCAGCTGAGAGTCGCACTGGGAGTGTTTGTTGGCAAGTTAAGAGTCAGTTATTCTCCAGGAGAAGGTGGGTGACTGCTGGACGGGGCTCTCCCAGCCAGACAGCCCCACTGCCACGGGGTTTTTGTCCACCGGAGCCACCAGCGCAAACGCGGAGACCACGCCATCTTGCAGAGGGAGGTGGATGTCTGCAGCAGTCTGAAGCCTGCGGCTGGGGCACCCATCGAGCAGCCAGGGACCCAGGGACCCAGAACTCCACTCTCCAATCAGCGCAGACACGGGGCGGAATCAGAGATCCACAGAGCACAGGGAAAGGTCAGATTTCGCCTGGGATAAGAGGGAGGAGGATGTCTGTGGAGGCCTGAAAGCTGCAGCTGATGGGGGCACCCACCGAGCAGCCAGGGACCCAGAGCATGGCTCTCCAGGTGGCGCGGATGTGCGGGCAGCGGATTCGGAGATCCACACGGTGCACGGAAAGGTCGGATTTAGTCTGGGAAAGGTTTGTGCCTTTCAATCAACGTAGGAGAGAGAACTATATAACCAGACACCCGGAGAAGAAAGACCATGGGCAGAAAAAGAAACAGCCCACATAAGACAGAAAGGCAGGTTTCACCAGAAAAGGAAGTAAATAAAATAGAACCAGAAATAAGCCTACCAGAGAAAGAGTTCAGAGAAATGATCATAAGGTGGATGAAAAGAATGGAAGACAAAATTGACGATCTGAGTAAGAGCCAAGAGGAAATGAAGAAGACCCAAGAGGAGATGAAGAAGCAGCAAGAAGAAATGCAGAAGAACCTAGAGGAGGTGCAGAATAAACAAGAAGAAATGAAAAATGACATCACTGCTATAAATAACTCAATAGAAAGCATCAAAAGTAGACTAGAAGAAGCAGAGGACCGCATCAGTGAGCTAGAAGACACGGTAGGAAAAAATAACCAAGTACAGCAGCTTCTAGAAAAAAAAGTTAAAAAGCAAGAGGAGAGCCTAAGGGAACTTTGGGATAACATTAAACAAAACAACATCCACATAATTGGGGTTCCAGAAAGAGTGGAAACTGAAAAAGGATTAGAGAATGTGTTTGAAGAAATAATGACAGAAAATTTCCCCAATATAGGAAAGAAAAAACCCACACAAATCCAAGAAGCTCACAGAGTCCCAAGCAAAATGAAGCCCCAACAAACCGACACCAAGGCACATTATAATTAAATTGGCAAACACCGACGACAAAGTAAGAATCTTAAAAGCAGCCAGAGAGAAACAGAAAGTTACCTACAAAGGAACCCCCATAAGACTAGCTACTGACTTCTCAACAGAAACTCATCAGGCCAGAAGGGAATGGAATGAAATATACAAAGTCATGCAAAGGAAGGATCTGAATCCAAGAATACTGTACCCTGCAAGACTCTCAATCAAAATTGAAGGTGAAATCAAAAGCTTCACAGACAAAAAAGGACTAAGGGAATATATTACCACCAAACCAGCAATGCAAGAAATGTTAAAGGGTCTGCTGTAATAAAAAGAAAGAGGAAGTGAAGAAGGAACTCGGGGGTAAGGACTAAAAATGGCAACAGATAAGTACTTATCACTAATAACTTTAAATGTAAACGGATTAAATGCTCCAATCAAAAGACATAGGGTAACCGATTGGATAAGAAAACATGATCAATATATCTGCTGTCTGCAAGAAACCCACCTCAGGAAAAGAGATGCACACAGATTGAGGGGGAAGGGATGGAAGATGGTATTTCCGGCAAATGGAAATGAAAAAAAGCTGGGGTTGCAATACTTATATCTGACAAATTAGATGTCAAAGTGAAGGACATAATAAGAGATAAAGAAGGCTACTTCTGAATACTAAAGGGAACAATCCAACAAAAAGAAATAACTCTGGTAAACATATATGCACCCAATATAGGAACACCTAAATACATAAAAAAAACTCTTGGAGGATATTAAGGGAGAGATTGACAGCAATACAATCATAGTAGGAGACTTTAATACCCCACTATCACCATTGGACAAATCCTCTAAACAAAAAATCAGCAAAGAAACATCAATCCTAAATGACTCACTAGACAAGATGGAATTAATTGACATCTTCAGAACATTTGACCCCAAAGCCACAGAATATACATTCTTCTCCAGTGCACATGGGTCATTTTCAAAGATAGATCATATGTTGGGTCATAAGAAAAGTCTCTTTAAATTCAAGAAGATAGAAATCATATCAAGCATTTTCTCAGACCACAGTGGCATAAAACTGGAAATCAACTATAATAAAAACAATAGAAAGAAATCAAACACATGGAGACTAAACAGCATGATATTAAACAACTATTGGGTAACCAGAGAGATCAAGGAAGAAATAAAAAACATCATGGCAACAAATGACAATGACAACACAACAATACAAAATTTATGGGACACAGTGAAAGCAGTCTTGGGAGGGAAGTTCATAGCCCTACAAGCCGACTGCAAAAAAACAGCAAACAATGGTAATAAATTACCTAAACCTACAACTCAAAGAGCAACAAGAAAAGCCCAGTGTACTCAGAAGGAAGGAAGTAGTAAAAATCAGAGCGGAGATAAACAACTTGGAGACCAAAGAAACAATTCAAAAGATCAACAAAACAAAGAGCTGGTTCTTTGAAAGGATAAACAAGGTTGATGGACCTCTAGCCAGGCTCACCAAGAAGCAAAGAGAGAAGACCCAAATAAACAAAATCAGAAATGAAAGAGGAGAAATAACAACAGACCCTGTGGAAATACAAAGGATTGTTAAAAAAATACTATGAACAACTCTATTCCAACAAATTGGACAACCTGCAAGAAATGGACATTTTTCCTAGAAAAATATAACCTTCCAAAACTCAATGAGGAGGAAGCCAAACATCTCAATAGTCCAATAACTATGGAAGAAATTGAAGCAGTCATCAAAAAGCTTCCAGCAAATAAAAGCCCAGGACCAGATGGCTACACAGGAGAGTTTTACCAAACATTCAAGGAAGAATTAAAACCTATCCTCCTCAGACTATTCAAAAACATTCAAGAAGAAGGAACACTTCCAAACACCTTCTATGAAGCCAGCATCACCCTAATACCAAAACCAGATAAAGACAACACAATGAAAGAGAATTGCAGGCCAATATCTCTCATGAACATATATGCCAAAATCCTCAACAAAATTCTAGCAAATCAGATCCAGCAGTACATCAGAAAGATCATACACCATGACCAAGCAGGATTCATCCCAGGAATACAGGGATGGTACAATATCCGCAAATCAATAAATGTGATACATCACATAAACAAATTGAGAGATAAAAATCACATAGTCATATCAATTGATGCAGAAAAAGCATTTGACAAAATCCAACACCCTTTCTTGATAAAAACTCTCAGCAAAGTGTGAATAGAACAGCATACCTCAACATCATAAAAGCCATATATGATAAACCCACAGCTAACATCATACTCAATGGGCAAAAACTAAAACCATTTCCCCTAAGAACAGGAACAAGACAGGGATGCCCACTCTCACCTCTCCTGTTCGACATAGTACTGGAAGTATTAGCCATTGCAATTAGACAAGAAGAAGAAATAAAAGGCATCCAAATTGGAAAAGAAGAAGTAAAGCTGTCCTTATTTGCAGATGACATGATACTGTACATAAAAAACCCAAAGACTCCATCCCAAAACTAATTGACTTAATAAATAAATTTGGCAATGTAGCAGGATACAAAGTTAATGCCAAGAAATCTGTGGCATTTCTGTACACTAATAGTGAAATTACAGAGAGAGAGTCAAAAAGCAATCCCATTTACCATCGCACCAAAAAAATTAAGATACCTAGGAATAAACCTAACTAAAGAGGTAAAAGACCTATATGTAGAAAACTACAGGACACTGAAAAAAGAGATAGAGGAAGATGTTAACAGATGGAAGAGCATACCATGCTCATGGATTGGGAGAATCAACATCATTAAAATGTCCATACTACCCAAAGCAATCTACAGATTCAATGCACTACCCATTAAAATACCAACAACATATTTCACAGACCTAGAAAGAATTCTTCATAGATTCATCTGGAACAAAAAAAGACCACGAATATCCATAGCAATCCTGAGAAAGAAGAATAAAGTAGGTGGGATCTCAATCCAGATTTCAAGCTCTACTATAAAGCAACTATTCTCAAAACAGCCTCGTACTGGCACAAGAACAGACATATAGACCAATGGAATAGAATAGAGAACCCAGATATCCACCCAAACCACTATGCTCAACTAATATTTGACAAAGGAGGCATGAATATTCAATGGAGCCAAGATGGCCTCTTCAATAAATGGTGTTGGGAAAATTGGACAGATACATGCAAAAAAATGAAACTGGACCACCAGCTTAAACCAAATACAAAAATAAACTCAAAATGGATACAGGACTTAAACATTAGAAGGGAAACCATAAAAAAACTAGGGGAATCCACAGGCAGCACAATCTCAGATATATGCCGAAAGAACTTCTTCACTGATACTGCTCCAAAGGCAATGGAAGCCAAAGAAAAAATAAACAAATGGGACTACATTAAAATAAAAAGCTTTTGCACAGCAAAAGAAACCATCAACAAAACAACAAGAAAGATCACTGTATGGGAGAAGATATTTGCAAATGTTATCACTGATAAAGGTTTAATCTCCAAAATCTACAGCCAATTTATACAACTTAATAAAAGGAAGATAAACGATCCAATAAAAAAATGGGCAACGGACCTTAATAGAACCTTTTCGAAAGAGGACCGAAGGAAGGCCAAGAGACACATGAAAACATGTTCAAAGTCATTAATCATCCGAGAGATGCAAATCAAAACGACAATGCGATACCATCTTACACCTGTCAGAATGGCAATCATCAACAAATCAACAAACGATAAGTGTTGGCGAGGATTCGGAGAAAAAGGAACCCTTGTGCACTGTTGGTGGGAATGCAGACTGGTGCAGCCATTGTGGAGAACAGTATGGAGTTTCCTCAAAAAACTAAAAATGGATCTCCCATTTGACCCTGTAATCCCACTCTTAGGAATTGATCCTAAGAAATTACAAACACCAATCAGAAAGGATTTATGCACCCCTATGTTCATAGCAGCACAATTTACAATAGCTACAATTTGGAAACAGCCTAGGTGCCCATCAGCAGATGAGTGGATCAGAAAACTGTGGCACATCTACACAATGGAATTCTATGCTGCCATTAAAAAGAAGGAATTCTTACCACTTGAAGCAACCTGGTTGGAACTGGAGAACCTTATGCTTAGTGAAATAAGCCAGTCAATGAAGGAGAAGCATCACATGATCTCACTCATTTGTGGATAATAAAGAACATTATAAACTGATGAACAAAAGGATAGATACAGAGATAGTAAAGCTTCAAACAGACTGTGAAATTACAGCAGGAAGATTAAAGTTAGGTGAGGTAGATAAGAGATCAATCAAAGGACTTGTATGCATGCATATAAGTATAACCAATGAACATAGACACTGGGGGGTTGGGGTATGCCTGGGAGGGAGGGGGGGCAATGGGGAGATATGTATAAAAAATTAATAAAAATTAATTAAAAAAATAAAATAAAATAAAAAAATAAAAAAATAAAAAAATAAAAAAAAAAATTATAAATAAAAAAACCTCAAGGACATTATAAGGGGGGAGGGAGGGTCTGCTTATTGTGGGATCAAAGGCTACACAACCAAGGACTATTTATTGTTTTTCAAACACTCCTGGTAATAACAATCACTGTGAAGACTTGTTAAACAATCAACTTCTCTACTTCTTCTGTTGGGAACTATGATTCAGTGTCTCTGGGTTAGGACCTTTGGGTCCATACTTAAGTAATTTTAGCAATGTTTTGGAAAACCTGCCTTGAGTCTATAAGAGCTTATAGCCCTAAGACTTTAAGAAGAGACTTTATCATGTGCCATATTCTCTGTTAAATAGTAGTTTAGCCTTGTTATTTAATATTTCTATCAATAATGGGTTGTTTCAAAGGATAAATATCAGTAGGTATAAAAGTCCTCTGCTACTGATCATTCTCTGTCAAGTTGCTCATTGAGAAAAAGTAGTCTGTAGATAGTCATCCTCAATGAAGACAGATGGTGGGGTTTTGAATGACATGATTGGGATTAAGCTTGAATTCTTTACGGGTAGCATTGTTGAATAGAGAGCAAGTACCAAAAAAAACATATTATCTTATTATTTTATTTGGATTATATTACTAAAAGTTGCTAATAACATCAGTATATGTGTAAAAGAGTAATGTTACTGAATTAAAGTATTTTCTCAGTGTAAGAGAACCATTTCTATTATGGCATTCTGAAGTAGGTAGAATTTCAGCTGACATAACCTTTATTTATATGACTATGGAATTGCCAAAAACATCTTACAGGATTTCATCCCCACTTTCAATGAATATTTTAATTAGTACTGACCTCTCAGTCTCTACTCCTGAATCTCCAAGGGGTGTCCATATCCACTTAGATGACCTACCTGTTCAATAATTTTGGCTTTTAATTTCTTGTCTTCAATGTAAACATGACCTTTATCTGTAAGCCATGTCAGCTAACCTATTTTATTGCTGCCCATCTGGTCTTGTTATAACTCCAAACTTCCAAGGTATCAAATTAAACCATCCCACTTTGTAATGCTTGGGTTTTATGCTTCCTGTTCATCCATTTACTTTTTCTACCACACAGTTTCTGGGAAATGTGAAAACATCTGATCCTTTGGCTCTCCCATCTTTCCTTCTGAACAATTCCACTTTTGTTTTCCCATCTTTCCCAACCCAATTTGGATTTGCTGTCCATACCTTTAACTATCTTGCCCTCTTGTCTTTCTAGCACAATTTTTATGAAAAGTCTCAATGCTAAATTAACCTAATTGGGTAAATCCTAGATCAATGCAGTTCCATAGCTTGTGAAAATTAAATGAACTTGAAATTATATGCCACTCAATATTTATGATCTTCAAAATCAATGTTCACCTTGTCATATATATCTTCTGTGCCCTGTGGGTAAATATATTTAATGAGTTGTATACTCACTGCTTTTATAGCTCACCTTTACTTTCACTTCAACTTAAATATTGTGGCTTATGCTTCTAAAACTCTGCTGAATTTGTTCTTGCCAGGTTCACAGATCTATTTATTTATTATTAATTAAAGGTCCAGTGCACAAAATTAGTGCATGAGGAGGGTTCCCTCAGCCCAGCCTGCACCCTCTCCAATCCAGGACCTCTCAGGGGATGTCCAATTGATGGTTTAGGCCCAATCCCTAGCAGTTGGACATACCTCTCACAATCCAGAACCACTGGCTCCTAACTGCTTACCTGACTGCCTGCCTGATTGCCCCTAATGTTCCCCCTCCCAACCTAATCACCCCTAACTGCCTCTGCCTGCTGGCCTGATTGCCCACAACTGCCACCCTCCACTGGCCTGGTCGCCCCCAACTGTCCCCCTCACTAGCCTGGTCACCCTCAACTGCCCACCCCCCTGCTGGCCTGGTCACCCTACAAGCCTGTGTTTGGTCATCCATCCTGTTATTTCAGTTGTGATGGCCCCTGACTTTTTATATATTAGGATGAAGGTAGCACCAACAGTTGGGCCTTCAGTAAACAGAAGCAGCTTCTAGTGTCTATTCCTAAAGGATCTATTTGACTCTTGTTTCATAGAACCCTTGAATCCTTCTTAATGGATAATGGACAGTTTTCTTATTGTTCTCTATAAACGCTTCAGGCAGTGATTCCTAACTGTGTGACTTGATGTTTACACACACATACACATACGTATACACATACACATACACATATGAACAGCAGTATTACTGACTCTGCATTTAATTTATATACATGAATTTTACTTGGAAATTTTGAATAAATATATAAAGAACTGTAATTGTCATGCAATTCTCTACTTTTAAGAAATGCATACCAGTACATCCAGAAGTTACAAGAAGGATCATCTTATGACTTTTAATCTACACATTGATGTAGTATTTACCACTTAACCATCAGGTTGATGTGTATTGTCAATTGGATGATCATTGATCTACATTGGTATTTTGTAATTGATTATTACATTTATTTCTCTTTTTTTCCCTCCATAGCACCCCTCCACCCAGCTCCCACCCTTCCCTCTACCCTTACCTCCCTCCCATTGACCTCATCCATAGGTGTATGATTTTTGTCCAGTCTCTCCCTGTATACCCCTCACCCCTTTCCCCCTGAGAATGATCAGTCCACTCCCTTTCTATGCTCCTGATTCTATTATATTCACCAGTTTATTCTGTTGATCAAATTTTTAATTCACTTAATTTTTAGATTCACTTGTTGATAGATATGTATTTGTTGTTCATAATTTTTTATGTTTTACCTTTTTCTTCTTCCTCTTCTAAAAGAGTACCTTTCAGCATTTCATATAATACTGGGTTGGAGTTGATGAACTCCTTTAGCTTTTTCTTCTCTGTGAAACTCTTTATCTGGCCTTCAATTCTGAATGATAGCTTTGCTGGATAGATTATTCTTGGTTGTAGGTTCTTGCTATTCATCATGTTGAATATTTCTTGCCACTCCCGTCTGGCCTGCATCGTTTCTGTTGAGAAATCAGCTGACAGTCATATGGGTGCTCCCTTGTAGGTAATGAACTGTTTTTCTCTTGCTGCTTTTAATATTCTCTCTTTCTCTTTTGCTCTTGGTATTTTAATTATGATGTGTCTTGGTGTAGTCCTCTTTGGATTCCTTTTATATGGGGTTCTGTGTGCTTCCTGGACTTGTAAGTCTATTTCTTTTACCAGATGTGGGAAGTTTTCAGTCATTATTTCTTTAAATAGGTTTTCAGTATCTTGCTCTCTCTCTTCTTCTGGCACCCCCACAATTCTGATGTTGGTACGCTTGAAGCTGTCCCAGAGGCTCCTTACATTATCTTTACATTTTTGGATTCTTTTCTCTTCTTGCTTTTCCAGTTGAATGTTTTCTGCTTCTTTATATTTCAAATTTTTTACTTGATTCTTGCCTTTCTCTAGTCTGCTGTTAGGACTCTGTATAATATTTTTTATTTCTGTCAGTGTATGTTTAATTTCTAGTTGGTCCTTTTTCATCTCCTCTTGGCTCTCGCTAACTTTATCCAACTTTTCTAGCATATTCTTGAAAAACCTTATAAGCGTGGTTTTGAAGTCTCTATCCAGTTGTTTGTTTTCCTCCATTTCTTTTGTTTGTGATCCCTTCCCTTGTCTTGGCATTTTCACTATGCCAGGAGAACTTCTGTGTTGGATTCAGCCTTATGATGCCAGACTTGAAAAACCACAGAAGCCTCTCTTTTGAGCTTGGGATAGGTGGAGTCTCAGGTCTTAAGGGACCGCCTTGCCTTCCAGGCGGCCCCGCCCTCCACGGCTCCTGAGTCTCACGTGACTGGGTAATCGCTGGAGCGGTCCTTGTGTGTGCGCCCGTGGTGCCTCTAGACAGCTGCTTTTCCGGCTACCCTGCACTCCAGGACCACAGAGTTTAGGTCCCCAGGGTTTCACCTGAAACTGGGCCTTAGTGGAGTCAGAAGTGGCACAGTTGGGAGGGTCTGTCTCCCACCCACTTGCGAAAGCGAGAGGCACAATCAGCAATCTGTTCTCTGTGCAGTGCTGTGTGTGCCATCAGGCCTCTGATCTTTTGCGACTCCCCTAAATTTTCTTGCACCTCTCCCTTTTCACAGTCCAAACTCCCCCCGTATGAGTTTTGGCTGGATCTGGGGTTTAGTGTCATAAGATAAGGGGTTCAATGCCTTTGAGAGTCTCTGTCTCCCTCGTGCCAGAGAAAACTAGCCAGGTACTCCGGCACCCACTCTCTCCACGTGTACGTCTCTGTACCTCAGCTTTTTGCAGCTCTTCTGGGTCTCCGTGAGCCCTTCCCTTTCCCTCTAGTTGTAGAATTTCCACTCAGCCAGTTTTCCTGTGGTTCTGGATGATGTCTGTTCTGTCCTTTAGTTGTAGTTTTGAAATTGTTGTGTGAGGCAGCAGTGTAGGTGTTTACCTATACCGCCATCTTGGATTCTCCTCTCGGTATTTTGTAATTGAATATTATTGTACAGTTTTATTAAATTTTTCTCACATATTAAAAATTTATACTTCCTTATCCCATTTTCCATGAGCAATAAATGAAAAGAATTGTATTTTAAAATGACTCATGTGATTTTCAAATCATGTTTAAATAAAACTAGTAAGCAAATAAAAAATCAGAATATTTCAAAATGAAAATGATCAATCTCAACTTTCTCTCCCTCTCTCTCTCTTTTTTTTTTTTTTTTTGGACAAACAAATAATTAGTTATTCTTGAAACACTTAATTTAAAATTACCAAAAATTTCAAAATATGAAATCCCAATTATTTTTCTTTGCTACATAGTATGTATATAAAGTATGATTTTTATTACATAGCAATATTAAGTAAATATGCTGCTAAAGATTGGTTGATATACTGATATATAAAATGTATTTTGATAATTTACTTACACTTTAAGTGGTTGCTTTTTGCTATTAATTAAATAAATTATCTGATTTGTTTTGCAATGTTACAAAGTTAAGGCAAGAACACTCAAGAGCAAGTTTTGGTCATTTTTGTAGCTTTTAAATTATATATGAGACCATTTTTAAGGTCTCCTTTGATCAAGGTATGCAATATATCTTTTGACTTCCTTTTAGTGTTCTATTAATATGCTATAACTTAATCATGTTTCAATAGTCATGTAAATTTGAGATATTCTGCTCAGTATCCTGGCTCCATCAAATCCAGATAATCCTTTACTAGGTAACATAGTTCTGCCTGAAAGCTTAATTTGGCCTAACTCTTTATTGCCACACTGGGGAAGCAAGCACTCTTTTCCTATTCCCAAAGCCAGTGTTCAAGTCCTGTCTTTCCCTTGACTCTGGATAAAATTTCACATTCCACATTGATGTTCTCCCAGAATGTGTCTGAGTGAAGTCAATTTTGCTTTTAGATAGTCTAAATTTCAAAATTTAAGAACTTGAGGAAAAAAAGCTATTCATTTTCACTTCATTTTTGCAAATAAAATCCTAGGGACACAATTATTAGAGTTCATAGTTCTCCAAAACATCTATGTGAATTAAAATCTAGTGAGAATCTATAAGTAAATTCATTTTATAGGTTTTTCCTAGAATAATGATTCTTTGGACATATTTTCTTTTAGTATTTGAAATAAAATATTTCCTATACAAAATAACAGTCTTATCCCAGCTTTCTCTTACACTTCCCCCTTCTAATATTTAGTGATTTTAGGGTCATGTGAATGAGTGTGTATTCTTTCTAATTCTTTTCCATAAAGTTGACATTATATTTATAATGTTGGTTTACATCTTGCTTTCATATAAAAATCTATAATCAGTAAAATAATTGCAATACTACCTATAGAATTCATTCTGGCTTTCCCCCCCTTCATTTCCTTTCCTCTTTCCTAAACCTACATGATTTACAGATTCCTTCCTCCCCTCCTTAAACCAAATTGTAGTTAGAGATTTAGATCCAGAAAATATTCAAGTTTTCCATCAATAAGCTTTGCATGGATATTTTCTTTTATCTAAATGTCATTCTCTTTAGTCTCTGTAGTGTACAAGGTGTTACTTAGAAAAGAATTTTGCTCAAATTATCCAAAGCCTACTTCATTTATCAAACTACTGTCCATACTTCAGAAAAATAAATAGCAAATGGCCCCCATTCATTTTCAACTGATAACTTGGACTAAAAGTCATCAACTTCAATGCTAAAAGGCAAGGAAAATTCCCACACTCCACAACCAAACCCTGACCTGGGAAATTTGTTCTATGTTCACAGGAAGCCATAAATTGTAGAATACATTCTGCCCTGTTGACTCATAATTTGTAATGGAATAATATAAGTTTTACACAGCTCTGTTCTCCCAAAAGCATCTTAGGGATGCATAAGGCATCTAAAATCCTTCACAAAAGAAATCTATTTTCCCCTGACCCAAAGGCATAATGCCACTATGTATCAGTAGTTACATTTCCCACAGAGTGAGAAAAAATTAGAGAGCAAGAGGGAGGCAGAGAATTGATTTGTAAATTGGAGAAAGTTGATAAACTATAGTGTAGTTGTAATAACTTGCTTGTAATTATTTTTAATTTTGATAACTGTCTTCCAAACATACATCAGAGCAAATTTTTCTAAGAATACATAGTGCTCAAGAATATCTTTTAGATATATTCCTGGTTGGGGAAAACAGAAAAGGGTATACTTATCTGAAA
Organism: Lasiurus cinereus; assembly: GCA_011751065.1. Taxonomy (NCBI): domain Eukaryota; kingdom Metazoa; phylum Chordata; class Mammalia; order Chiroptera; family Vespertilionidae; genus Lasiurus; species Lasiurus cinereus. The sequence continues at coordinate 31,773,172 of JAAGEH010002531.1, forward strand.
AGTCTGTCTTTTATAAACAAAAGAAATTAATCACTATTGTCTATATAACCCCCTTGCTAAAATCTTAGGACCTCTTTTTATCTTTACTTTCAATCTTACCCTATAATCCAAGTTAAATCTTTGTGTCTATCCCCATAAATTCACTATTAACTTTTCATTTCTTTCCAATTCCTCTCCATCTGGACTGGTAAAAAACCTTCATTATCTTTCATTACCTCTTACCAGAATTCCCTGTAAGCAGCCTCCACCCACCATCCACACTGCTATAGAAGTGTTGTTTCTGAAACAAAATTCTCTGATGGTTTCTAATTGCCTATAGGACCCATTGAATCTTTTCATAAATGAGGAATGTCACCCCTAGCAATCCAACCTTTATAGCATTTCAGACTCACATCTAGCCAGATTCCTCTCCCATTGCTGCTCACTTCACCCTTTCCCTTCTCCTTCTGGAGGTGTACAATGCACACTTCTACTTCACTGGATCAATTATTTCTTTGTTCATATACCTACTATCATATTCATTGAGTTGAATATAATTGTTTATTCCCCCTCAAGAGGAAAAGTTCTGCAAAGTCACAACATCTGTCTAAATCATCTTTGGATTATATTGTATATAATCTCTTGTAAATCATCATAGTAAAAGTTCAATAATAATTTAAGGAATAAATAGAAAATAAAACCCATGTTTAAAAACTATGATGCTGTTGTATATAAGAAAACTAATCTTTGAAAATTCTCATCTTCTTTTTCTCTCTCCCCGCAACCATCTCTCCACCTTTTCCAGAACATGATCTCTAGAAGTATGTTCTACCACCACCAAGCTTTAACTTCTACCATTGCTAGCTGAATGTTATACTCAAGATCCTGAAATATTCCCCCAGTTTCCTTCATTTTGCCCTGAGATTCATTTCTATGTAAAAAATACAATCTGCACATTAATCAAATATTTTGCCATTTGCATTGATATATTAAAATTTTCATCTAAACAAAGAAATAGAAGCTTTTTCTCCCTAATGATATTGACCTATAGGCTAAAGAATGGCCATTTGTAGACAGGCACCTACTTACAAACACTAAAAACACTGAAAAAGAGCCACTTGGCAAGCTTTTAACTACAATAAGCCAACTGAACAAAATAAGAACCATTAGAATAGACCCATGCAGTAATCAGGTTTGTAAGTTATTTTATTTTGATGACTTTTACAGTTGGGGAAACAGCCAAGTGGCTTTGACTTTAACAGTTTAACTCATTTCAAGTTTTCCAAATCCTATCAATCAGTTGATAGCTTAACAGTTGTCCTTTCATATTCCAATCAGCCTGTCCAGAGAGACCATTTGAACTCATAGGCTCTAATACAAACAAAATTAATAAATGTGAAATTCATTCCATTTGAGATATTAAATCTGTTCTACATTTGTAAACACTAGTACCGCATTGAATTCTGTTGACTTAAAGCATGACCATCACTCTGCTACCACATGATTTTGTTTTCAACTCAGGGAGAACTTCCTTCAATGATGAATAGAAATGTCAGTCACCATAATCAATGGTTTTAACTAATTTACCTACATGAGAATTCTCTCAGATTCTCTGTTTACCAGTGTGTTTCAAGTCATCTATCAATTCATTTCCTTTTAAATACAGTAATATCTACTCAGTCTGGTTAGGGTCAGAGGTTGAATTATTTCATTTTTCTTTTCAGTCATTTTAAAATATGCATTCTGTGGTCTTTACTATGCATTTCCGTCTCATTAACATCCAGACATTTTCAAATTTTAGAAAATGTCCCCCTTTCATAGATAGGGTTGAAATGCCAATAAATGCAAATACATGAAGAACTGACTGGAAAAGTATAAAAGGTTTTAGCTTGAAGTCTTCATTTTCTCAGAAGGTTGAAGGACTTTTTTTCTCACAAATTCTGAAACGTAGTCATCCAAGTTAATTAATGGCCAGGACTGGCTAGCTTCCAGGGTCTATGTACGTCCTACCCTCCCTCATTGCTGCTCCCCTCCCCCAAGCTGACTGTGGTTAAAGGCAACCACAAGATGCTATCCACCCCCGGGCCCCACACCCTTCCACCACTCTGCAGTTAAAACTATGATCAGCAAACTAAAATTACCATGAGGCCTTTCTTTCTTTGAGTCATTTAAAACTGGTAGATCTGTAAATGTATAAGGTATGTATATATTAGTATATGTATGCATATACATCCCTAATTTTCTTATTGTTGTATAACTATATCTGTTTATAATTCTGCTTTCTTTACTATGATGAATTTAAAAAATGAGATAGATTTGCTAATATGCCATCTCCTAAATGCTGCATTGAATTGAAATTCTAAGGTCATAAGTGTACAAGGTATTTTAGTTTGTTTGTTTTTTAAGATCCAGGGGAATTTCTTATTAGCTCTCATTTTCTACACCTAAAAAGGTTTAAGATTCCTTCCAAGGTTAGATCCTAAAAATCTTCTGCAAAAATTGTAATTGTCATGTCTATGTGCCTTTTCTTTTACATATTATAGAATGAATTTAGTTGAACTCTGAGTGCAGTTAAATGTCATGATCAAATTGTTTTATAAACAAAACTTACAAATGAATTTGTAATCGGAGATTATCCAAAATAAAATATGAAATAAGTTAGGTTAAAAATCAGTGGAAGATGTTTTGCTAAATCTTTCTTTGATCTCTTCCTTAAGCAACATAAATATTTCAGGAAGATTTATAAATTAGATATGTAACTGGGACAAATATATAGCAAAATTCTGTTTTAGAAAAGTTGAACAATAGTGTTTTAGGAGAGATATTACTTTTCCATTTATATAAATAAATCAAATATTAAATAATTAGCTAAGAGGAGCATATCTTAATGAGAGCTGTGTCCCTACAACAGTAATATACTGCTGTGCCTTTTCTTTGCCTCTTTCATTTTACCTGAAATTTTGTTTTTTGGTAGTTAGTTTCTGTCATACATAACAGAATTTCTAGGAAAGAACAAAAACAGTTAACTACTATGCCTTATTATTCACACCAACTATATAGATAATTAATAAAAATGAACAATATATTTTGGTCCAACCAGGTTAGAAAAGTTTGAGTTTAAAAACATTTGCCTCTTTTATATGAAGTCAAAACACTTCATATGCCATGATTTTGAAACAAAAGACTGTACTCTTTCATTTTGCCCCAAATAAAATAGAGGTAGCGATCTATGTACATGCTGATCAATTAAAAATTGTTAGTTCAATGTCTTTCCAGAGCCAAATGTCATACTGAAACTTTTATTAAAAGGTAAAAATGACAAACCAAGAATCCTTCTGAAAAACCTAACAGATATTCTTGTGTGATTAAGTCACATAACTCAGGCGCAAATAATTCAAGAAAATTAAAGCATTTTGTGATTTTTTTTCATAGATATCTTTGGAGAATCTATATATAAAAAGAAAATATACTTATTTTTAAAAATAAATTTAAATAATATATTTAGGAGAATAAATTATTGTCAATGATCAATTAAAAAAGTCATAACAAAGAATTAAAATAGTGAAACTTTAATGATTCACTATAAGCACATGTGCCGATAGAACTGCTCTCCTAAGGATCTCTGATGTTCTCCCAAATAATTTTAACTCAAATATGGAGGCTGTCATAATTGAGCCAAAACTGTTGCTCAAAGCTAAACTGATAGGAAACCACTCAAAAGACTTTGTAGTTTTAGCATATTTTAAATCTGACAATGCATCCCATCCCCCTGGTTTCTTTTCCTTACTAATAATCATTGAGAAGAGTAATTACCTCTTTTTATTACTACAGTTGCTGATCAGATTCAATGAGTTAATTTTGAGAAAAACATTTGCCTTCTCCATAATTTTTCCTATTTCAGTACACTGGTACCTCGATATACGAGTGTCATAACATACAAGATTTTTGAGATAAGAGCCTTCGAGCGAGCGATTTTTGCTTTGAAATACGAGCAACAGTTGAGATAGGAGTAATTGCGCGGATCCGCCGGCTGCATATGACCCACCAGTTTACCGCAACACCAGCGTCTCATAGTTTCCCATGCCTCAAGGTTACGGAATGAATTAAACTCATATCTCGAGGTACCACAGTATTATATGCATGACATTGCTTTGGGTTAAAAATTCATACATATACACAAGAATCTCCCCGACCCCAAATAATTTATTACTTTACTTCCATAATACCAACAAAAATTTGACATAATTAAAACCCAAGTATAACCCCAAAGTATCAATCTTTTTTAAATTAAATACTTTCTTAAAACCACTAAATATCAACAGAACTAAGCAGTTCACATGTTTCATTTTTTTGTCACTTTTATTCTGATGAGTAATATAAAATGGTAAAACATTCCCATGAAGATGGTGGCTAAATATTTCACAAATTGGACACCACTGTCTGAATAATAATTTAATACATTAAATTGAATAGCAAACCTTTTCTACATATTGGTTATAAGAATTTGGAAAGAATAAAAATCCAAATAGAATAGCTACTATTATAGAAAAAAATCACTTGCTAATGTCACAAAGGTCACTCTAACTCCTAATAATAATTGCTTTATAGAACTTATTAATAATTTTAACAAGATAATAGATTTATAATTTTTACCAAAATTATTGATGAACATGTTAACCTGAAACTTTATAATAAATTTATTATTATATGTCATAATAAATGTCTATAGATATTGTGTTCAGAAAGGTTAAAATAATATTTTTTAATCTGGCTTCATCTAAGACTCAATTATATATGGCATATAAAAAGTAATTTTTTCTATTGATATTCCATTAAACATTGATTTCAGATCTAAAATGTGTTTGACTTATCCACCAAATCATATCATTGTCAAGAGTATAACCCCAAATCACCAGAAAACAGTGCTCAAGATTCACTATTTCAGTAAAATCCATTAGTGTACTCTCTACTTGACCAATCCTTTGTTTTTAAAAATTAATCTTTTCTCATGCTAAATATTCCATATTTTATATAGTTAATATTAAGGATATTTTATAGCAAAATAACTCTCTTTATCCCTAACAATGTCTGTTAACAATTGTCCTTGCAAACTCTAAAAGAACTCTTAACCATCTAGCCTTTTAGGTTGAATTAAAACCTAATTGTTGTGCAATTGTGGAAAAGTTATAATGGTTGTCTAATAAGACAAAGAAATTTTAATACATACTGCTGGACCAAAAACATTATGATACAAGTTGGAAACATTTATAATTCCAACTTTTACTGTGTTGTATTAGTATTGATGGGTTTTCTAAATAATTTGAAATTTTAAAACATGAAATTTAGATATATTAATTGTAAACTATTTAAATATTATTTCAAAAATTATATTTATGATATAGTGTATAAGAAAAGAAATAAAGAAACATAACTACTTTTCATCAAACATCGGTGACAATAGTATATATATACATCGTATGTCACTCAAGAATGAATTGCTTTTGCCCTGGCCAATGTGCTCAGGGATTGGAGCATCAGCCTGACACACTGAAGGCCATGAGTTCAATTTCCAGTCAAGAGCATATACTTGGGTTGCAGGTTTGATCTCCAAATCCTGGTTGGTACACATGCAGGAAGCAACAAATTGATGTATCTTTTCCCCCTCTCTCTTTCTATTCTATTCTCCCTGGAAAAGCAATGGAAAAAGTGTCCTTAGGTAATACTTTTGAATGAATTGCTTTCAAAAAACTATTTCATAATATTATATTAGGTACTATTTTTCCTTCCACAGAAATCCAGTATATTTTTTGAGAAAATACTAATAACACAGAAACTGACAATAAAAACAAATTTTTTTTTTTTTGGAATAAGATAGTATGTATGAATTAATAAAGGAAGACTCTTACAAATGTAAACTTGAGACAAGTAATAAACTAGCAAAGTTGTTCCCATTGGGAAGGCTCTAATAGCTCTCGTTTCATCTACTTTATTTTCAAAACACATAACAGGATTATTTTAAGCTCCATATGGCTTTATGTGTTGCATATATTTTTATTAAGCACTTACTTCTTTAGAACATTAGTAGGAGCTAAAACTATCTAAAGATATGTTACTTAAATATTCCAAATCTAAGTAAAGATAGGGGCAAAATATCATTTAATAAGTCACTTTCTGTGCACATGCATTTTTGTAAACTATAAACAATGAAAATATATGAATGCTTTGGCAGTCTACAAAATTAGACATTACTGTTCATCCCTGTTGCTTTCCTTTTTGGAAGGCAAACACAAAATCACTGCAATCAAAAAGCAAAATCTGCTCTATTTTAGTGTTTCTTATTTTAGTGTTAAATTTACCAACATAGAATTTTTACATGAAAATTGTCTTCACTTTTTTCAGAAAGTAACTCTATGCTTTAGATTAAAAAGAGAATCCATTTAAAGAGTTATGTCAAAGTAGGCATAATAAAAACATTAAAACTTTTATTGGTATAAGGTATTCCATATTGAAAGCAACAAATGAACAGAAGCCTGTTTCTCCAACACTGTGAATACACAAGTGCCATTAACCCTGAAGCAGGCTGTATACCCAGCCTTAAGAATTCAATGGGTCTGCTCTCTCAATAAATACTTTTCTTTTAATGTCAGTCATATCCAGAAATTGGCAATGTACCATGATACAAGGCCTCATTTGTTTGCAATCTAGGGTGATATGAAATTATTCCAGGATAGCCTATCTTTTAATATTTGGCACATATTTTTTAACAAGGCGCTTGTGGTTATGTGGAAGAAACATAGCAAGACATTGAGTTCTTAGGAATGAAGACATAAGAGCCCTCTGAGACAATACTTTTAAATTATATAGATCAGAATAAATAAATTTGAATCAAAATATAAATAATTGCATAAAAATGGACACAGTTAAGAAAGTTGTGATTTATCAGACCCATTTGTTGTAATAATTCTTCCAATGCATAGAAAAAGAAAGTATATTTCTATTCAAAAATTGAATTTTATTTTTAAAAAAGCAGTGTGGATGACCTACCTTTCTATTTCACATTTGGGTTGCATATTTAATTACTTGATGTTTAAATAATTTAAGTTTGATTTGGGCTTGAACTTTTCATTTCCTAGAACTTTCAGATAAATGGCCAGGGGATGTCTGACTCTTGAGTTAATGCATTTCTCTAAAAATCCATGTACCAGAACCTGATTCGAATCTACAAAGGTCAGCTATGGGAGTTTAAAGCCTAACGCATATTAGAGGTTTTCAAGTAGTGAACTCTCTAAAGGTATGGATTCTTTAAATTGTCTCAAAATTAAAGATAATTTACAGCCAGACATTCAAGGCAGAATACTAAGTACATCTTCAGAAAGTAGAAGCTATGACATGAAATAGCAGAAATGTTTTCATTTATTTCCTGCTATAATACTTATAACACATTAGAATTTAGTTACAACTTATTGACCCCCTGCCAACTTTCATTGTCTATGAGTGGATTATTCATTGTGTTGCTCAGAGATAAGCATTTTGTCAGAAAAAGAATGCCCTGAATTTTTTTTAAAAAAGGCATGATAGCAGGCTTGCACATGATATAGAAGAAAATGGGTTGACGTTGCCTGTCCAAATATGACAAATAGAAGGGGATGTCAGTTTATTACATTCCACATAGAATCCAAGATGCTGGCATAGGTGAGCACCTAAACTGCTGCCTCACACAACAATTTAAAAACTACAACTAAAAGACAGAACGGACATCATCCAGAACCACAGGAAAGCTGGCTGAGTGGAAATTCTACAACTAGAAGGAAAGAGAGGGGCTCACGGAGACCCAGAGGAGCTGCAAAAAGCTGAGGTAAGGAGACGCATGTGCGCATGGAGAGAGCGGGTGTCGGATTGTCTGGCTGGCTTCCTCTGGCAGGAGGGAGATGGGAGACTTTCAATTACACCGAATCTTTTATCCTATGGCACTGAACACCAGGTTCGGCCGAAACTCATACGGGGGGAGTTTGAACTATGAAAAGGGAGAAGTGCACAGAAATTTAGGGGAGCCGCAAAAGGGCAGAAGTCTGCGGGCGCGCACACCGCTGTGTGCAGAGGATGCATTGCTGATTGTGCCGCTGGCTTGTGGGCGGGAGACAGAGCCTACAGACTGCGCCACTTCTAGCTCTACTAAACCCCAGTTTCAGGTGAAACCCTGGGGACCCATACTCATACAGTCCCAGAGCACAAGAGAGCCAGAAAGGCAGAGGTCTAGAGGTACTGGGCTTGTGCATAGGGACTGCTCCAGCTATTACTGAGAGACAACTGAGACCCAGGGGCCTAGTAGGGCAGGGCAGAGTAGGGCAGGGCCAACTGGAAGGCAAGGCAGTCCTTAAGGAATGAGACTCCACCCCTCCCAAGCTCAACAGAGAGGCTTTGACGTTTTGCAAATCTTGTATCATAAGGTTGAAACTAACATAGAAGTTCTTTTGGCATAGTGAAAATGCAGAGACAAAGGAACAGATCACAAGCAAAAGAAATGGAGGAAAACAAAGGACTGGATATAGAGTTCAAAACCACGGATATAAGGTTTTTCAAGAATTTCCTAGAAAAGATGGATAAATTTAGCGAGACCGAAGAGAAGATGAAAAAGGACCAACTAGAAATTAAACATACACTGACTGAAATAAAAAAATATTATACAGAGACCTAACAGCATACTAGAGGAAGAATCAAGTCAAAGATTTGAAATATAAAGAAGCAGAAAACACTCAACTCGAAAAGCAAAAAGAAAAAAGAATCCAAAAATGTGAAGATATTGTAAGGAGCCGCTGGGATAACTTCAAGTGTACCAATATCAGAATTATGGGGGTGCCAGAAGAAAAGAGAGGGCAAGATACTGAAAACCTATTTGAAGAAATAATGACTGAAAACTTCCCCCACCTGGTGAAAGAAATAGATTTACAAGTCCAGGAAGCACACAGAACCCCACATAAAAGGAATCCAAAGAGAACCACACCAAGACACATCATAAGTAAAATACTAAGACAAAAGGCAAAGAGAGAATATTAAAAGCAGCAAGAGAAAAACAGTTCATTACCTACAAGGGAGCACCCATATGACTGTCAGCTGATTTCTCAACTGAAACGATGCAGGCCAGACGGGAGTGGCAAAAAATATTCAACATGATGAATAGCAAGAACTTACAACCAAGAACACTCTATCCAGCAAAGCTATCATTCAGAATTGAAGGGCAGATAAAGAGCTTCACAGATAAGAAAAAGCTAAATGAGTTCATCCACACCAAACCAGTATTATATGAAATACTGAAAGGTACTCTTTAAGAAGAGGAAGAAGAAAATAGTAAAGATAAAAAATTATGAACAACAAATACATATCTGGAAAGAGACTTTCTGGGGAGAATCCAAGATGGCGGCATAAACACCTACACTGCTGCCTTGCACAACAATTTCAAAACTACAACTAAAAGACAGAACAGATATCATCCAGCACCACAGGAAAGCTGGCCGAGTGTAAGTTCTACAGCTAGAAGGAAAGAGAGGGGCTCACAGAAACCCAGAGGAGCTGCAAAAAGCTGAGGTACAGAGATGCGCACGCTGAGAGAGCGGGTGCCCGAATACCTGGCTGGCTTTCTCTGGCGGGAGGGAAACAGAGACTCCCAATGGCATTGAACCCCTTATCTTACGACACTAAACCCCAGATCCAGCCGAAACTCATACGGGGTGAGTTTGGACTGTGAAAAGGGAGAGGTACACAGAAATTTAGGGGAATCGCAAAAGATCGGATGTCTGGTTGCACACGGCGCTGCGTGAAGGACAGATTGTGTATTGTGCCGCTGGCTTTTGTGACTGGGCAGGAGACAGACACTCCCAACTGTGCCACTTCTGAGTCCACTGGGCCCCTGTTTTGGGCGAAACCCTGGAGACCTAGACTCGTGTGGTCCTGGTGCCCAGGGGAGCTGGAAAGGCAGCGGTCTAGAGGCACTGCGGGCGTGCGCGCACAAGGACTGTTCCAGCGATTACCCAGTCACATGAGACTCAGGGCCGTGGAGGGCGAGGCCGACTGGTAGGCACGGCGGTCCCTTAAGCCCTGAGACTCCACCCCTCCCAAGCTCAACAGAGGCTTCTGCGGCTTTGCAAGTCTGGTTTCACAAGGCTGAATTCAACACAGAAGTTTCCCCAACATAGTGAAAATGCCGAGACAAAAGAAAGGATCACAAACAAAAGAAATGGAGGAAAAAACAACAACTGGATATAGAGTTCAAAACCACGCTTGTAAGTTTTTTCAAGAATATGCTAGAAAAGTTGGATAAATTTAGTGAGACCCAAGAGGAGATGAAAAAGGACCAACTAGAGACACTGACTGAAATAAAAAATATTATACAGAGTCCTAACAGCATACTAGAGGATGGCAAGAATCAAGTAAAAAATTTGAAATATAAAGAAGCAGAAAACATTCAACTGGAAAAGCAAGAAGAGAAAAGAATCCAAAAATGTGAACATAATGTAAGGAGACTCTGGGACAGCTTCAAGCATACCAACATCAGAATTGTGGGGGTGCCAGAAGAAGAGAGAGAGCAAGATACTGAAAACCTGTTTAAAGAAATAATGACTGAAAACTTCCCACATCTGGTAAAAGAAATAGACTTACAAGTCCAGGAAGCACACAGAACCCCATATAAAAGGAATCCAAAGAGGACCACACCGAGACACATCATAATTAAAATACCAAGAGCAAAAGAGAAAGAGAGAATATTAAAAGCAGCAAGAGAAAAACAGTTTATTACCTACAAGGGAGCACCCATACGACTGTCAGCTGATTTCTCAACAGGAACAATGCAGGCCAGACGGGAGTGGCAAGAAATATTCAACGTGATGAATAGCAAGAACCTACAACCAAGAATAATCTATCCAGCAAAGCTAACATTCAGAACTGAAGGGCAGATAAAGAGCTTCACAGATAAGAAAAAGTTAAAGGAGTTCATCAACTCCAAACCAGTATTATATGAAATGCTGAAAGGTACTCTTTTGGAAGAGGAAGAAGAAAAAGGTAAAAGACAAAAAATTATGAACAACAAATACATATCTATCAATAAGTGAATCTAAAAATTAGTGAATTAAAAATTTGATGAACAGAATAAACTGGTGAATAGAATAGAATCAGGAGCACAGAAAGGGAATGGACTGATAATTCTCAGGGGGAAAGGGGTGAGGGGTGTACAGGGGGAGACTGGACAAAATCATACACCTATGGATGAGATCAATGGGAGGGAGCTAAGGGAGAGGGAGCGGTGGGAGCTGGGTGGAGGGGTGCTATGGAGGGAAAAAAAGAGAAACAAATGTAATAATCTGAATAATAAAGATTTAATTAAAAACAAACAAACAAAAAAAAACAAATACATATCTATCAACAAGTGAGTCTAAAAATTAAGTGAATTAAAAATGTGATGAACAGAATAAACTGGTCAAGATAATAGAGTCAGGAGCCCAGAAAGGGAGTGGACTGATAATTTTCAGGGGAAAAGGGGTGAGGAGGGTGCAGGGAGAGACTGAACAAAAATCATACACAGGAGAGGAATCCAAGATGGCAGCATAGGTAAACACCTACACTGCTGCCTCGCATAACAATTTCAAAACTACAACTAAAAGACAGAACGAACATCATCCAGAACCACAGAAAAGCTGGCTGAGTGGAAGTTCTACAACTAGAGGAAAAGAGAGGGGCTCACAGAGACCCAGAGGAGCTACAAAAAGCTGAGGTACGGAGACGCAGGCGCTGAGAGAGCGGTTGCCAGAGTACCTGGCTGGCTTTCTCTGGCGGGAGGGAAACGGAGACTCTCAAAGGCATTGAACCCCTTATCCTACGACACTAAACCCCAGATCCAGCTGAAACTCATACGGGGGGAGTTTGGACTGTGAAAAGGGAGAAGTGCATGGAAATTTAGGGGAGTCGCAAAAGATGAAAGGCCTGGTGGCGCGCAAGGCACTGTGCGCAGGACAGATTGCTGATTGTGCCTCTGGCTTTTGCGAGTGAGCGGGAGACAGACGCTCCCAACTGTGCCACTTCTGACTCCACTAAGCCCCTGTTTCCGGCGAAACCCTGGGGACCTAGACTCGTGTGGTGCTGATGTACAGGAAAGCTGGAAAGGCAGCGGTTAGAGGCACTGCGGGCTCGTGTACAAGGACCGCTCCAGCAATTACCCAGTCACGTGAGACTCAGGGGCCATGGAGGGTGGGGCCGACTTGAAGGCAAGGCGGTCCCTTAAGTCCTGAGACTCCAACAGAGGCTTCTGTGGCTTTGCACGTCTGTTATCATAAAGCTGAATTCAAAACAGAAGTTTCCCTGGCATAGTGAAAATGCCGAGACAAGGGAAGGGATTACAAACAAAAGAAATGGAGGGAAAAAAATGACTGGATATAGAGTTCAAACCACGCTTATAAGGTTTTTCAAGAATATGCTAGAAAAGTTGGATAAATTTAGTGAGACCCAAGAGGAGATGAAAAAGGACCAACTAGAGACACTGACCGAAATAAAAAATATTATACAGAGTCCTAACAGCATACTAGAGGATGGCAAGAATCAAGTAAAAATTTTGAAATATAAAGAAGCAGAAAACATTCAACTGGAAAAGCAAGAAGAGAAAAGAATCCAAAAATGTGAACATAATGTAAGGAGACTCTGGGACAGCTTCAAGCGTACCAACATCAGAATTGTGGGGGTGCCAGAAGAAGAGAGAGAGCAAGATACTGAAAACCTATTTAAGGAAATAATGACTGAAAACTTCCCACATCTGGTAAAAGAAATAGACTTACAAGTCCAGGAAGCACACAGAACCCCAAATAAAAGGAATCCAAAGAGGTCCACACCAAGACACATCATAATTAAAATACCAAGAGCAAAAGACAAAGAGAGAATATTAAAAGCAGCAAGAGAAAAACAGTTTATTACCTACAAGGGAGCACCCATACGACTGTCAGCTGATTTCTCAACAGAAACGATGCAGGCCAGACGGGAGTGGCAAGAAATATTCAACGTGATGAACAGCAAGAACCTACAACCAAGAATAATCTATCCAGCAAAGCTATCATTCAGAATTGAAGGGCAGATAAAGAGCTTCACAGAGAAGAAAAAGCTAAAGGAGTTCATCAGCTCCAAACCAGTATATATGAAATGCTGAAAGGTACTCTTTTAGAAGAGGAAGAAGAAAAAGGTAAAAGACAAAAAATTATGAACAACAAATACATATCTATCAACAAGTGAATCTAAAAATTAAGTGAATTAAAAATTTGATCAACAGAATAAACTGGTGAATATAATAGAATCAGGAGCACAGAAAGGGAGTAGACTGATAATTCTCAGGAGGACAAAAATCATAAAGCATCAAACAGATTGTGAAATTATAGCAGAAAGGTGAGGTAGATAAGTGATCAATCAAAGGACTTGTATGCATGCATATAAGCATAACCAATGATCACAGACACTGGGGGTTGGGGTATGCCTGGGAGGGGGGGCAATGGGAAGATATGTATAAAAAATTAATAAAAAATTAATAAAAAATTAAAAAAAAATCATACTCCTATGGATGAGATCAATGTGGAGGGAGGTAAGGGTAGAGGAAGGCGTGGGAGCTGGGTGGAGGGGAGCTATGGAAAGGAAAAAAAGAGAAACGAATGTAATAATCTGAACAATAGAGATTTAATTAAAAATAATAAATAAATAAATAATAAAAATGTTTTTAATTATTAATTCTAAACAAGTAAGAACTACATTTATAAGATAGTCAAATGCATAAAAATTAAATTATTTGTGTTACTTATAGCAGGGTTTCTCAGCAGTTTAACTATTGACATTTTAGACAAAATAATTCTCTGTTGTGGGGCTGTGTTGTGCATCGTGAGATATTTAACAGCATCCCTGGCCTCAGCCCACCTAAAGCAAGTAACATCCCTTAGTTGTGACAACCAAATCTATCTCCGGACATTGCCCAATGCCTCCCGGATGGCAAAATAAACCTGCAATTAAGAACCACTAAAAAATAAAAAAAGAAGAAGAAGAAGAAAGAAGGAGGAGATGTCGGCAGCTTCTCCCACTTTCTTTCTGCATCTCATTTTGATAGCAGAAGTCAGAAAGCAGAGATTTGAATAACATTTAGTTGGGTTGAAAGTAACAACTGGTTTGCTTGATGTTCTTAGCAACGTCCTGACTGAATGGAAGTGTTACATCTATTTCAGAGCTGAGTATTTGTGGCTTGAATGATTCACCAAAATGCAACTGCATTGAGAGGACAAATGCAAGCTTTGTAAAAGACTTTTCAACATTTTCTCTACAAGGTGCAGCACTTCTAGGCTTTGACAAATTTTTTTGTGTCATATTTCTTCTTTTTCTACACTTAAAAATCTGTGTAAGCAGACCATAGTCATTGAGGTCAAAGATAGTGTATACAAGGTTCAAACATATAAAATCTGGCAGCAAAATGTAGACAAAACCACAAATATATTAGACCACCTCAGTTAGAATCTTTGTTCCACTAGTAACCAGGGAAAGTTACACAATCTTCAGTTTCTTCATCTATAACTTGGGCATAACCCAAGTCTTAGGATGATTATATGGGTCAATACATTTAAAGCATTCAAAACAGAGCCTGGCTTATAATAATAACTATCTAAATAGTTATAATCATCATTACTATTGTCATCATCAATTATTTTCTCAGAAGCTAAATTAAGTATCTAATACATTATCACATAATATTGTGGGTCCATACCAATACAACATTTTCAAAATTACCCCTTTTAAGTAGTTTTTTTTCAATTTCAAATACTTTTATGCATCCAAAGGATAAGCCAATATAGAAAGGAAAAGCAATGTTAATATCTTAAACATTATATTAAACAACACCAAATACCTTTCTGAAGCTTTTGATCACATTTGTTATAGTCATTTTATTTATTTGGGGAACTATTTTATCTAGTAATTAGTCAATATTTTTGTGAGGGAAGTTTCATTTTCATTCAAAAGTAAGATAGATTAGGAATAAGAAAAACAACCACAGCTTCTTCTTGTCATTATAGGTAATTTAAACAAACAAGTATGCCTGGCAGAAATACGTGATTTTTTTTTTTATGTGAACACAAGTGTCAGTAAACACAACTTGCTTTAGGACAGGTTAGAGTAAAGATTTCCTTGAGGTTTAGATTTCCAACCACATTATACAAGTATACTTTCCAGTGACCAAAATTATTTTCTTTTTTTTACTTCTTTATATGTCTAAGTCATACTCTGCCTTCATGGATTATGTTAAATACTATTTTCTCCAAGAAAATCCAACAACTCCATCAGAATTAATTAAGCCTCTCTCTCTCTCTCTCTCTC
>JAAGEH010002531.1:31794954-31838905 GCA_011751065.1 Lasiurus cinereus
AGAAAGAAAGAAAGAAAGAAAGAAAGAAAGAAAGAAAGAAAGAAAGAGAAAGAAAGAAAGACAGAAAAGTGCTATTGAAGGCTAGAGCAAGGGACACCTTTTATTACGCAAAAGTAAACGAGATTGTTGCCTGTGATAACTAGAGAGAGAAAATGTAGATCTGGTGGATATTTCCCTGTAGAATGTTGAACATGTCAGTTGACTCTATTTAGCCTCCTGATAAAGTATTACAAGAAAGATACAAACTAAAGATAGAATTGGTCAATTTCCAAGCAGAATTTAGAGAGGATTTTTCCAACCCAAAGCTTGATGGGTGGGAAAATGAAACTCTATTATTTTCAGCCTTTCCAGACAGCAAAAAATTCTCAAATAAGATATGATCTCAAGGCAA
Source organism: Lasiurus cinereus (assembly GCA_011751065.1). Classification (NCBI taxonomy): domain Eukaryota; kingdom Metazoa; phylum Chordata; class Mammalia; order Chiroptera; family Vespertilionidae; genus Lasiurus; species Lasiurus cinereus. The sequence continues at coordinate 31,795,346 of JAAGEH010002531.1, forward strand.
AGATAAAATATAGAGTGCTACCATAAAACATGACTTTGGAGTCAAGATCAAATCAAAGATGAAGGTGCAATGCTCTTTGTAAAGACCTTAAAATATTTAAGGAAATGCTTTATAGACAAAATGACTTCTAAAAATTTTTAGGACATTGTTCCATAGTAGGAAGCCTCAATTAGAAAGGGATTGGTCTAGAAGAGATTTATAAATTTGGTTTTTATCTAATGGAGTAAATTATAGTTTGATACGTAGAAAACCCATAAGTTGTTTAAAGGAGTTTAATGAGCTAATGTCAGAAATAATTCAAAATTAAAAGTTGTCCCTGGGTCCCCACCTCTGCAGGCAAGAAATAGGCTGGAAAATTTACTCAACTGCAAACATATGCCACTTATTAAGGAAAAAAAGAATAAATGAAGAAAAAAAAAAACCCCAACAGCTAAGAGTTTGGAAAACTCTTAGAATGGATTGGAAAACCATTGGAAATGGATTGGAAAACCATTTCCAAGAAGTATAATTAAATCCTTCTCAAGGAGAAGTTCCTGATCCCAGAAGAAGAGGAACTAATGATATCTGTCCAGTTGCTATGGACAATCACTATTATATGTCTTCAATTCATCTCTTTTTTAAATGGGAGCCTGTACTGTTTTTATCCTGTCTCTGTTTCAGCATTGAGTATTGGCAGTGTGTGCATCAGATAGTTTGTCTTTTTAGATTACAAGCCTTTGCTATCAAGAAGCCATGTCTGAGAAATAACGTTTAAGGAGCTACACCCGAGGAACCATAGCCAATACAGCTCATTGTACCTATACCTGATTTAAATAATTTAAATGATTACATTAGGAAGTTAAAGCTGGAATTTGATAGCAAAATAGGACTAAGCTTTGGAAGTCTTAGAAAGAAGTACATTTTGCAAATAGAGTGGATGTGAATCATTAAAAAGCAGAGCGTGTGTGGTACACGATTACTTTGGGTGGTCCCTAATAAACCACAACTCAATAGTTTCCTACTCCTGTGTAGTCCCCTACCATATTGACTCTGATTTTAGCCATATGACTTGCTTTGGCCAATGGGACATTACCAAGTGTGATGTGAGCAGAAACTCGATTTGCACTTTGGTGTTTGTATCCTTGAAACACTTCCTCTTAAGAACCAGTTGTTTTACTGTAGAGAAGTGCATGCTAAATTACTGAATTATAAGAATCACCTGATGAAAGGCTATGTAAGCTGAGAGACCATCTTATTTGCCTGTGGTCGGCAAACTGCGGCTCGCAAGCCACAGGTGGCACTTTGGCCCCTTGAGCGTGGCTCTTCTACAAAATACCGTGGCCTGAGCCAGTCTATTTTGAAGAAGTGGCATTAGAAGAAGTTTAACTTTAAAAAAATTGTCTCTCAAAAGAAATTTCAATCCTTGTACTGTTGATATTTGGCTTTGTTGACTAATGAGTTTGCCGGCCATTGGTGCTTCCAGCTAAATGCAGCTATATACATGATTGTGGGCAGCTATCTTTCATAGAGCAGTAAAACTGCTCAACTGAACCTAGTCAACATAATTAATCAACATGATTTGTTATACACCATTGGATAATTAAAACACCATCTTCATGGGAAAACTATTCTCCACCTCACCAAACTTGTATCTGGCCCTGTATCTTTTAAAAAATATTTGTATTGATTTTTAGAGAGAGAGAGAAAGAGAGAGAGAGGGGGGGAATATCAATGTGAGAGCAAAACATCTATCATATGCCTCTTGCATGCCTTCTACTGGAGATCAAGCCCACAACCTGGGCATGTACCCTGCCCAGGAACTGAACCAGAAACCTTTCAGTTCATGGGACGATGCCCAACAAACTGAGCCACACCAGCTAAGGCCTGGCCCTGTATCCTGTATTCCCATAGTTAGTAGTCCCCAACCTTCACCAATTTGATGTGCTTGGAAATGAGAGTGATAGTTCTTGCTTAGGCTTTAAGAGGCATTGTGTATTTCCATTCACTCCTTTAAAAACTTCTGACTTACATGAGAACATTTTATAGGTAGCTATTGGCTCTCCAACTTGGGCTAGACTCAGACAAGTAAGATGCTTAGGGCTCAAAATTTCAGAAAGCAGCAGGGTTTTAAAATACTATAACTATACTTGAATCACTCTGAAAGTGAGTTCTTCCTTAAATGATGTGCCCTAGGCATCTCTCTAGCCTCACTCTAGTCTTGTTCCTGCTCCAGAATGCAACATGTGAAGCAGACCTGCACCAATTAGACTCTTGCAGAAATGTTAGACAGAGTAAATGTTTATTGTATGTTTCTGACATTTTTGTGGGTGTTTGTTTCACAGCAAGGTGACAATATAAACCTTGATAATCAAACTATGATATTCAGATTCATAACTTCTGCATCATTTTTTTTTTTTTTTACAGAGAGGAAGGGAGAAGGATAGAGAGTTAGAAACATTGATGAGAGAGAGACATCGATCAGCTGCCTCCTGCACGCCCCCCACTGGGGATGTGCCCGCAACCAAGGCACATGCTGCATCTTTATATTTCCATTCTATTATGAACTAAATTGTGTCCCTTCAAAATTCATATGTTGAAGAACATCACCAATGTGGGAATAATTGGAGGTGGGACCTTTAAGATAATTATCTATACTAATAAAAGAGTAATATGCTAATTAAACCAGGAGACCTTCTGGGAGACCTTCCAGACATCCTTCCAGACAAAGCCATGGTAGTGGGGTCATGGCAGAAGTGGTTAGGGGAGATCAGGCTGGCAGGGGAGCAGTTGGGGGTAAGCTGGCTGGCAGGGGATAGCCATTAGGGGAGAGCAGATCAGTGTGGGGGTGAGTTGGGGGCGAGCAGGCCAGCAGTGGGGGAGGGGGGGAGGATAGGCCAGCAGAAAAGCAGTTGGGAGGGAGCAGGTTGGCGGGGATGGGGAGCAGTTGGGGGCAAGCAGGCCAGCAGAAGGGGTAGTTGGAGGTGAGCAGGCTGACATGGGGGCAAGTGAGGGCAAGCAGACCAGTAAGAGGGGCAGATGGGGGTGATCAGGCTGGTAGGGGTGTGGGGGAGCAGTGAGGTTGATCAGGCCAGCATGCAGAGTGGTTAGGGGCAATCAGGCAGGCAAGCAGGTGAGCTGTTAGGAGTCAGCGGTCCTGGATTGCAAGAGAGATCACTGGGATCGGACCTAAACTAGCAGTCAAACATCCCCCAAGGGGTCCCAGATTGGAGAGGATGTAGGCTGGGCTGAGGGCTACTAGTGGTTAAATAATACCCTAATCTGATAGGACTGACATTCCTATAAGAGAAGAGACATGAGATATCTTTTTCTCTATCTCCATGCACATACAGAGGAAAGGCCAGTGAGGATATAGTGAGAAGGTGGCTGTCTACAAGCCAGGAAGAGATGTCTCATAAGAAACCAAATTTTCTGGTTCCTTGATCTTTAATCTCTTGCCCAAGATTCAGAACTGTGAGAAAATAATTTTCTGTTGTTTAAACTACCTGGTCTGTGGTATTTTGTTATCGCAGCTCTAGCCAACTAATATACATACCTCACATGGTGTTTAACATCTTTAGTTTGTTGCCTAAGTGAAAATTTGCCATCTCTTCTTTATCATGAAGTGTATCTTACCTTGGCTCCAAAATCCATCATGCCAGTCCACTAGTCATATAATGAAAAGTATATCCTTCAAATGATTCATTTATTTCTGGATTTTGAGTTTTTATCTTTCTCTCAACTAAACTTCCAGGTTACAATCTCTATTTACATTACTTTTCTGTAATATGTACCACCTACCCTTTACTCCAGCATATATTTTAAAATATATTTTTATTGGTTTCAGAGAAGATGGGTGAGGTAGAGAGATAGAAACATCAATGATGAGAGATAATCATTGATCGGCTGTTTCCTGCGTGCCTTACATTGGGGATAGAGCCCACAACCCTGGGTATTTGCCCTGACAGGGAATTGAACTGTGACCTCCAGATTCACAGGTCAAAACTCAATCACTTAGCCACACTGGCCGGGCTACTCCAGCATATTGGTCTTTGCAATTGATCTAGTAAATTCAAATATGGGTGTCTAGGTTTCAAGAATTTCCTACGATTTTAATCACGATCATGAAAAAGAATACAATTGTTCAAAAAGATAATTATGAAATGGCATAGGGAGATATTATTTGGATTAGGAACCTGGCCAGTTATAGTTAGCACCCTATCCCTTTGATTGTCTGGGGAGACAATCAAATTCTATGTGCCATGATTTTATCAATTATCAAAATGAAATGTTGAATTTGTGATTCCTGAAGATGCTTCTTTTTTTGTGGTTTACGACTTTATAATCCTAAGTCCTAGGACAAATAATTGCCTGATGATTTGATTTACATCACTGTCAGGTTATTTCTTTTAATGCTTGGCCTTAATCCTATAGTGTATCCCACGATTTTTTACTGTAAATATCTAATGTTCATTTAAAATACATCTATAAATTAAGTCTATTTTTTTAGAATTTGTGAACATGAGAAAAATGTACATCAGTGCTACATAATTAAGTACCATTTATTTTTACACTGTTTAAGCAAGCTACAGATATTCAATTGCCATTGAAATATTTTTGTAAACCATGCAACCTTTTTCACAAAAGATAATTATGAAATAGCTAACATTCATATGACCACAACCAATAAATAATTTATGAACTGGGTGTTTGAAATTATGTAAATATTCTAAATACTTTTTGTTGCCTGTACATCTGAGTAAGTATGATTCAGAAGAAAGTGTGCAATGGATTAATAGATTCAACATTGAAGAGATTTGCATTTCTACAGAGTTCTTTTCTTTGCTGGCTCCTACTATCTTTAGTATCATGGCTCAGAAAACAAGCTTGACAATACTGTCTCTAAATGTATTTGAATATCCTGGCATTCCTATTCATCAGCCTCTTTGATGCTCTAAATGTCTTTTGCTTTCTTTCCAGAACTCTTTATGAAGGCAGAGAGATATGCTTTTAGTAGAGTATCCAACTATGTTATAATATACACTAGATGGAAGGGAAAATGATTGTCTTTAAATATTTGATGTATTTATGATAGCCCATAGCACAGTGAGGTTGTTACTATGAAAAAACTGCATATCAAATGCCACATATAACATTACAGCAATGACCAGGAACTGTTGACTTCATAAACTCATTTTGAAAATGAAAATCTATCTATACCTGTAAATTAATTGGTAGACAGCCCTATTAGCTGCTGCATGCATATTGCCTTTGATAAGACTAGCATTGCATGGAGAAAATGTGTTTAATTTTGGATTATAATCAAGTATAACAAGTTTTAAGTATATATAACATTGTATCATCCAAAATATTTCTTTAAAACTACTAAGAAGCCTAGAAGTTATTTATTTTCATTTCTTTCCACACCGTGGGGTGGGGAGTGGGTAACATTTCTGTTAATAAAAATATTTATCTTCAGTTTTTATGATTCCAGTTCATGTTAGTATAGTAAGTGAAGATACTATATTTTTATTGCTAATAAATATCCTAACATTTCATCAAACACCTTTCTTTACCCAGATGCATCTTGTTCTCTGGCTAAATTTCATCACACGATGTAATACATGTATTGACAGATTGGTACCTTGCACTGTTTTATAAATCAAAAGAGTATAAAAATAATAAAAGGGAACTGTGCTGCACAGAGCTATAGATTGATATGGACACTTGAATACTTCTTATCCTCAAAAGCCTTTTTCCTGTAATATTGTCCTATTGCTTAAGAGCTATCTAACATTTTGCATATATCCAAAAAAGAAAATTGACATCATGTGAGTTAATATCTTCACTAATGTAAATGCATATTTTCTCAAAAAAAATTTTTTTTCACATCTTCTTTCCTAATTACAAAAGTTCCTAAAGCAACCATTAGGTTTAACTATCCATCCAAACTCAAGTTATTTTTTTAAGTATATTTTTATTGATTTCAGAGAGGAAGGGAGAGAGAGAGAGAGATAGAAACATCAATGATGAGAAAGAATCATTGATCAGCTACCTCCTACTGGCCCACACTGGAGATTGAGCCTGCAACTAGGGCATGTGCTCTGACCAGGAATCCAACTGTAACCTCCTGGTTGATAGGTTGATGCTCAACCACTGAGCCACATTGGCTGGGCAGTTCTTTAGTATCTCATTACTGTTTGCCCTGCTCATATCCTTACACATCTTCCCCTTCATCCAATCAACATTTACATTCTATTTTTAGTGTTGACTTTTGTGCCTTTCTACTCTGAAAACACAAACCTACAAACTGCAGACTGAAACTAAGAACTCACTTTCCTTAGCACTGTTGTATGAATAAAACTAATTTATTTTGTTTTTATTTAAATGTGCTATCTTTTGTCTTGTGGTTGCACAGCAAAGTCACTCACCTACCCCAATCCCCCAAAAGGGACAGTAGCAATGTTTTCTTAAGTTATCCATAAATAGTGAAGCAAGAGGATATATCAAAAGTCATGCACCCTGAGGATGGCTCACTCTGTTCTACACAGAATTCAGCTGAGATAACTTTAAAACATTCCTTTTCATTTAATACTCTCTTAAAACAGCATAAAGGATAGAGCGCTATATAAGCTGCTTACCATTTCTACTGCACATTTTATCAGGAAAGCTATCTATCCCAGATTTCTTCTCTTCAGAAAAATTTTAATGATTCAAGGTCACACCTCTTAAAAAGAATGAGGTCTAGTTTTACATAAGAAGGTCCAACTTGTAGGGTTTTATTTCCTTTTTATGCTGAGACCTCACAAACCGAGGACCACAGTCTTCAAATAACACTTCTTGTTAAAACTGAACTCAGAAAAGAAGGTTATTCTACCTCAGAATTTTAAATAAAGCTTCTACAACAAAGTTCAGTGTTCCAACGCTTTAAATAAATTGGAATTAAAGAAGCACTCCAACACTAAAGTGTTTAAATCAGGTTGCTAATCCCCTTACTCTGGAAACTCGGCCTAGTATTTTGAGGGGAGAACATTGTAGACCTGGGATTACTTCTTAAAGTGGAGGCCTCAGAACACTTGCATCACAATCACCCACAGAGTTTACTGAAAACAGATGCCTGGGCTCATTCCTCTCCAACTAAATCAGAATCTCCACAGGGGATTCCCAAACCTGCACCCCTGACTCGTGCCTCGGGTGATTCTTGCACACACCACAGTTTGAAAACGACTATAGGGCTCCACCATTGTTGCCATAGAAGTCCAGCTTGAACCAGCTCTTCACCTATTAAATTCTTCAACTTTGGGAGACTTGGTGCTTTTAAGTTGGACCTCACAGCCATCACTCTGAGGCCAGGTTTATGCTAAGAGGATTAAGTCAGGTCCCTCCAGATATTCAAAACCTTTGTCTCCCTGCTGTCAGCAACCAAAGAAGCTGGCAAACACTGGTCTCTCACAGTAACATTTAGTGCCGGTCAACACACCGTATGGGCTAACATCTGAGCCCAGAAATAGGAAAGGCAAGTATAAATAGATTTGAATTGGGGTTGGACAAGGATTTGGCAGGCAAAAAATGACTGTGTGTTGATGGGGTGGGAAAGGATAGCTGCCAATTCAGGGATCCGTGGTTGAGGAGCTTCCTGACCCCATCCAGCCCAGAAGTTCCTGTGAGCTCTCTGGACTGTGAGCCTTTGGCTATAATGAGAGGGTGCTGCTTTCCCTGGTTTCTTCCATATACATGTTAGTTATGTTTGGCATTCAGCAGCAGTGTTTGAAGAGTGTCTGGCCCCACCAGCAGCCAGTTGAGCCAGTCAGTGGAAAAAATGACAATGGTATCTGGCATAGAATTCAGGTGTTAAAATACCTTTATTAAAATAGAGGAAGTAGCACCTATTAGGAAGTGACCCCGAGCTACCAAATTTTATTAGCCTGGGAGGAGGTGTTTTTCCCTTCTTTGAAGCATACTGTAAATTCCCTTATGTCTTTCATGGTATTTAGAGACAGAAATGGGCACATTCAATAATTTCAGAATTTCGTGCTACATTTATTACAACTCACTTTGTGTAGTATCAGGGAATACAGAGCTGGACTTGGCACATTTCAGTAAAACTTTTTGTACATATTTAGCTAATTTTTTTTTTATGCATAGAAGGAGAGAGTCAACACTTTTGGCAATTTCCCATTAGCAGTGCAGGAGGTAAAAGTAAAAAATAAAGCCTGTGGTATAATCTGAGCATGGCATCCATGCTTAAAAGAAATGCCATTTCTCTTTTTCATCCTGAGGCAGGAGAGGAAGCTTGACAGGAGTGAGTGAAACTTCACTCTGTCACATTCGTCTGAAGCCAGCCCTGATGTCAGCAATGAGTACATTGAGCTGTGGATGAAGTGGGCCATGTCCGCCCGCCACAACTTTACAAAACCGCTTTAAAGTCAGCACGAGGTGCCGGCAGTCCCCTCTCTCAATGAAAAGCATGCTTCTTTATTAAAAATGTATGTTTCTACTTTATGCCAAAACAAGAGAGCATTATTTCCAGGATGATCACAGAAACCAAGTTAAATGTGTTTCTTATTTCCAGAGATAAAAAAGTATCACAACTCGGTGAAGAAACATTCAGTGCTCTACTATGCACATAATTTATTTTGAAACACAGTGATGTATGAAAATCTTCAGCATTTTTGACAGAATGAGATTACACATTCATCCTCCTCTATGCTTTAAAGAAAGAAAACCTTGACTTAACCTGCCAATATTATAGGTAATATTGGTATGTGTATGCATTGTAATACCCTTCTGTTATTTCCATTTTCAGAGATAGTAATTCTTGGGCTAATTTCATTCATAAAGGGTTCCTATAGGAGGAAGGTGGATGGTCAGGACAAGAAATTGAAGATAATTTGTAGCTTTGTTGAACAATTTCTTGGATCAGTTTGATTCTCTCTTGTCCATCAGGAGACTCAGGACTATTTGCATGAAGATGAGAAGAGAATTTGTAGGGGATCCAGACACTCTCCCAGAGGGTGAACTCTTTTACAAGGTAGTCAGGCTCAAAATGGATGCCTCCATTTACAAGACTGTCTGTCCCTAGAAACTAAATTTATTAGATAAGATTTTTCCACTCTTTGTCTTCTTTTCTCAGAAATAAAGCAGAGGATGTATTATGCAAAATATAAAGAGATATGAGGAGTAACTAAAAAATCATATACATGAAGAAGATTTATTGCCCACAGTAGAATGGGGCAACTCCAAAATTTGGGCTATTTGCACAATAAATAATATTAAAAAAATTACTATCAATTCCTAGATTTTCAAACTAAAATATGACCTCATATATGAATATTTTATCTTCTGTATCACTTAATAGCCTTTTAAATCAGTTCACATAAGTAGAAGCTTACTTATCTGTCATTCTACAAATAGGAAGTCTCTATCAGCAGATACTTCCTGCTTCTACTAGTTTGGTTGACCTAAACTCAAGAGGTGTATCTTGAATCATTAAGGTTTAACTTTGTTTAATTTAGATTTATCATGAAAACACATGCCATAGCAGGAACATTTCTTGAAGAGTATTAATGCATGAACAATATTCAGAATAAATATTTATTAGTCAGAATACTTGATTAAACAGCATAATGCATAGTAGAGTCATTTCAGATACTACATTTTTCTATACCAGTGAACTAAAGACAGATGGTAATATTAGAATGTGAATCAAAAATAGCAAAATTATAAAATTATGTGTACAGCCATTAATATGTAAAACTTTAGAAATATGGGAATAAATTAACTTATTTATTTAGTATTTACTGTGTATGAAAGGGCATCCAAACATCCCATGGCATTCATTCTTTCTTCCCTCAAGAAATTTAGACACAGATCAGATTTTCACATGAAGGATTAGAGATAAAAACACTACAAAATATACTCTTAGAGAATAAAATGTGACATCTTAGCAATATAAACAATAAGGGATCTGCAGATAGAATTGTTGATCAAGGAAGCAGAGAAAATCATTATAGTATTTCAAAAGTAGCAGCTATCAAATAAACAATACTTATAAATTGTAGTAACTCCCGAATATTTACATGTATGCACACTATGCTAATGTATTTCAAAATTTTGTATAACCCATTCTTAATTCAATTTCAGTACAAAACTATAAGGCTTATGGCATTAGATAGGGATGGTCTTTAAAGTTTCATATCTTAAAAAATCATAGATATAAAAACCTTACACTTCTCCCTCAACAAAACAGCCAATCTATTTCTTGAACCAAGTACCTTGGGCATGGAAAATTGCTAGACTATTGGTTTGGAGTATTTCTGGGACTGATGCTGTGCTACCACTACTACTACCCATGCATAATTGGCACTGCCAGTTTTTTAGTTATTGTTACAGCTGCTAGGGGTCTTTTAATAGGTTATTTAGGAAAAAGAAAAGAGGACAATTGACCCCGGGTGGTTCTCAAATGGAGCTATTACTGGTTTGTTTTCACAGATTGGCAGTACCCTACGACAGCCAATGTTCAAGAAATAAAATTACAGTTGTATTAACAGCTTCAAATTAGAGGTATTTTTTCAAATCATTGTGTGGGGTTTTAGTGGTGCAAGAATGAGTGGTTTTAATTTGGCCTTCTTCCTTAGAAGTCTTGAGGAAACTCTTTAGCTCAACAACAGAAGGAATGGGGTAGCAAGACAAGATCCGCAAAGACAAGAGCCACATTATCACTGGATGAAAATTGCTAATCATGACCTGACATAATATTTTCATGATTTATTCAAAGACTTAAAATGCTGGGACCTGATCCTTTGCAGTAAAATATATTATAAAGTAGGCAGATCCCATTTTGGGAGGAACTCTTCAGAAGCTGATTTGCCCCAGGTTCCTGCATAATAAAATGATCTGAAAAGTTGACTAGCATATTTTGGCTGTGAGCACCAGAAAATACCACAAACAAAATATTTGTATAGCTTATAAAACACTCAAGCTGAATATTAAAAGCATCTGTTTTCAAGGAATATAATTACAAAGTACTTGAAGTGAATCAGGAGGCAGGATTCACAAAACATTAAACATGTTGTAAACAAGCCATTTGACTCATTCAAATACTATGGGTAATAGATGGACTGCTGATTTACAAAGGGATACTTTCATTGAAGATTCTGACATTAGAAAGCATGATAGCCAGGGTTAAATGCTTCCTGATGTCTTTCTGGGATGAATAATCTGGGCCAGTTACTGAAGCAGTTTGATATTCTTTAGAAAATAAAATGTGGACCAAGATAATCCAAATATTTAACCTTTTGAGAAAAATGTAATCTGGCCAATCCATGCAGTCAAGACCACTGACAAAGTATGTGGTGATAGTGAACATTATAATGAATTACATACCATGAATTATGGCCACACTTTACCTGTAAAAAGGCATTCACTATCACTCAGGAGTAGGACAATTAGTACATCTAAATTAGTAAATTTCAAATGAACTAATATGTACATTTGAATTAGTAAAATTCAAATGTACTAATATGCAAGGTATATTTCTGTTGTTTTTATTTGGTCATATCAAAAACAAGAAACTTCATTGTGGAAATTATGAAGTCAAAATGTAATTCATAATGATACTTGCTGTTTGTGAAAAGAGAGCAGACAGAATCCACTTCTAAGATTAAATTGAAACTTCCTTCCTCAAATGTTAAGCTAAAATTATGGGCAAAATTCTTTTCTCACATTTGCATTATAGGACTTAAGCCTGTTATTCTTTCCTCCTACAAAACAGGCTCCTGGGAGTCCTACCTACTTATCAGGAGCAAAATATTGGATTTGACATCTGCAATATGCATCTTTCTTAAACTTCCTCGTGAGTCAAAATAAAAGCCTATTGTTTATTGGCCTCATGAGGTCTTGGAAAAGAGTTTATCTATTTAGACTCTCAAAAATGATACAAATTTTTAGTAAGATAGTCTCTGAAACATTAATCCTGTAGAAATATGTAAATTAAGATTGCTTTACTTCACACAAGATGCCTAAATGTTGTACTACTTATAGGAAAAGAAAGCAGAAGGAAGAAGATGAAGAGGGAAGGATTCTGAAGAATAAAATATTGTGAAAAGAAAAGGTCACTAGATATAAAAACTGGACGCTCCCAAAAGCAGTGGGATTCTGAGGTTAGCATATCCTGAAGTAATCATCAAAAGTTTATGGGGAGAAGTAGCTAAAATTGTAAGATTCTGAGATAAGTATTGAAATTTTATGTTCTCTTCTACAAAACTCTCACTCTCCTTTTTTTTTTTCCCCCTCATTTGATGTGCTCTATTTTATTGCTGATTGGAGTATTTGACTCTGACAGGTCTCTTCACAGACCAACTGTTAAGCCTGAGGACTTTTAGCAAAGCCACACCAGACCAGCTTGGAGACCCAATGACATCTTTGAACTGTGGCTCTTTCCTCAAGCTTGATTAAAGATTTTATCCTGACTGCCAAAGGAAAAGAGAACCTTTCATGAAAAAATGGTGTTTTCGTACAGGAGCCATGATACAGGGAGAAGAGGGACTCCACAAATTAAAGGCTAGCTTGGCTGAGAAATAGGGCTGAAAATCACTTTAAAAAAAATTGTACCATTATAAATCATCATGTAATTAGGCACACGATATATAAAGTGAGCATGAAGCATATGGAGAACAATCTTTGTAGATATTGTTAATATGAATCTTAAATGCCACCATAAATGTTTTGCTACCTCAAATTCATAGTGCTATAAAAGTTTGAATCAATGAAAATTCTACCATTTGAAAAGGAAAAATACATATATCACATCCTATGTTATTTGATGTTCTTTTTACTAAAAGGATACTTTTCTGGTTTTGAAATGCAAGATTTCTGGGGGGGGGGGGAAATGCATTTTCATTGCTGTTATTTTACTTACACTATTTTCTCAATTTTATTAACATACTTGAGGCCCGATACATGAAATTCATGCAAGAATAGGCCTTCCTTCCCCTGGCTGCTTGGATCTGGGCTTCCTTTGGCTGCTGGCACCCAGGTTCTGGGCTTCCCTCGCCGAGGGAGGCCCTGCCCGCCTGCTGCGACCCGCTGGTTGGTAGCCTGGGCCTCCTTCTACAGAGTGATCGTGGATCCCTCCCAACTGATCATCCCATTGGCCGGAGGCCTGGACCTCCCTCTACAGGGCAAACATGGGATGATGGCCGATCCCCGACCAATAGCATCACACCTGCTTTGGCTGGCCTGGTGCCGGTGGGTGTTATCGTGTGGTCCTGGATGGTCATCCAGATGGTTGTCGTTATTCCCCTGTTTGGCCATTCAGTCGATTTGCATATTATAATTTTATCATATAGGATAGAATAATAGAAAAGAATATTTTTTAAATATTTTTATTGTGGGTTTTTTTTTTTTTTTTTTTACAGAGAGAAAGGGAGAAGGAAAGAGAGTTAGAAACATCTATGCGAGAGAAACATCGATCAGCTGCATCTAGCATACCCCCATTGGGGATGTGCTCACAACCAAGGTACATGCCCTTGACCGGAATTGAACCTGGGACCCATTTGTCCGAAAGCTGATGCTCTATCCACTGAGCAAAACCAGCCAGGGCAGAAAGAAGAATTTTTTAAAGAAAAACTGCAAATGCTTTCTGTAAAGCACTGCCCTCTGGACTCTGGTAGGAACTTCATCACATATAAACTTACCTTGCTTAGGTTCTGTTCTTTCCTCCTGAGAAATAGCAAGCTTAAAATTAAAAATCTGACCTTGAGATCCAAGAGACTCAACTAATATAGTGAATAATATTTTAAAAATTAGTTAATAAGTTTTCAATGGGATTAGTTGTTAAATTCTATCAAATTTTTCAGGAAAGGAGATCTATGGAATTATTTCATAAGTCCCCATTAAATTACCCTCAATATCTCTTGGATATAATTAGATGATGTTTTCATATACTTTGTGATATTTAAATCGCATAATTTCTGAAGAATTCATCCAAGCACTCAGGGGAGAGAGGCATTTCTGGGTTCAAAGCTATCTTTTCATGACTGCTTAAACTATATAAAAATGAACTTAAAACCACATTATGCTTTTCTCTGTCAGGATTTCAGTGCTTTGAAATCAAAGTTCAGGAAAAGAAAGTCCAAAGTGTCATATGAACTCAAGCATAGATTGTTCAACCTGCAACATGATTTCAAACCCTGTGGAAAACTGTCAGGAGACAGCAGGACTCCTTCTCTCCTGGGCCATGATTCTAGCACATTGGTTGCCCCACCTCTTCATGGAAGCAAATATGTGCTATACACTCTGTCAGCGCCCTAGTTTTTCTGATTTTCCCTTTTGCCCATGTTTTAGCCAGTCAAGGTAAGGCACTCTTTCCTTTCACTTTCCCTTTTCTACAAGTTGTCTTTTTTTTTGTTCAGAGAGCACATATGCCACAACATACTAGATGTTTACTGTGGTTATTCATAGGGGCTGATTTTCTCTTAAGAAAAGAAATAGGTGTTTTTCAAATGATCCCTATTTTAATCCCTATTTCAATCCACCTCCGGTGCTACAAAATGCAATACAAAAACTGTTTGTTTTAAATACTTAACAGTTACCAGTAGAACTAAAAGTTAGAAAGAAAAAAAGATAGACTAGATAGCATATTGTACCAATATACTTAATTTTAACTTTTAATTAGACTTTAATTAAGGAGTCTAACATAGCCATAATGCAACAGTTATCAACCTTTTATGTGCCTGGTCTCTTTAATTTTGTTATCAGCACTAACTTCAAGATTCTTTGGGATTATAGGTTTATCATCTACCACATAAGGTATCTCTTATAGCTTTGTGTCATATGCAGAGTTCATCAGCTTTACATAAATATTTTTATATGAAAAGAAGAGAAAAATCAGCAAATGTTTTATGTGAATGTATGTGTGTTTACACACTTGTACATGCACACATTCATCTTGAAAAACCACTATTTTAAAAAATATTTTTTAGCCCGTTGCTAGAGGACAGAGGTAATTTTATTTTCCTTCCTTTGCTTTTAAAAATGTTTAACCGTTGTTATTAAAACAGAGTACAACTGGTTTTCTTTATTTTTTTTTAAGTAAAAAAATAATTTTCCCTTCAAAGCTGCCATTTTAGAAAGCAATATACTTATCCCAATCATGGTGCCCTTGTTTTTCTTTGTTTGCTTCTTTGTTTTTGGACCTGAGGTGCAGGGAATTAGATTTATTAATAGTTATAGTTGATTTATAATGCACCACCTTCTAAATTTTGTCAGTTATTTATTTATTATACTAGAGGCCTGGTGCAGGAAATTCCTGCACAGCTATGGTCCCTAGGACTGGCTGGAGATCAGGGCCAATCTGTATGACGACAGACCGGCAGGGCAATTGGGGGAGGGGGCTGGGCACTAGCACCCACCTTGGCTGGCCTGGCACCACCCACTCACCAGCCCTGTTACCCCCCCGAACCTCCTCACGTCCTGCCACTGCCACCACCATTCAGGGCCTGCGGGCTGGGGGCAGCTCCTACATTGAGTGTCTGCCCCCTAGAGGTCAATGCATGTCATAGTGACTGTTCTGCCACTTGGTCAATTTGCATATTAGGCTTTTCTTATATAAGATAAATGAAATCTATGAACTCTCTCTTCAAGGCAAGAAATAAAATGTTTTATTTTTACATGTGTTTGGATGTTCATCTTCCTCTCCAGCCCAATATATCTTTTTTTTTTTTTTTTTTTTTTTTAGAAATCATCCAGATCCTGAATTGTGTCTGACATACAGTTGCTTTACCACACATGGATGTTCACCTGTACAATAGGTTGTTCACTTTCTCTTAGCTCTGAAATTTATAATCAGGCATCATACTGCCTGCATCTTTAGAGACTTTCTTTTTGCACTCAATATTGTGTTCTTAACATTTTTCTATGCATTTCACATACATGATAAACAGAAAGCTTGAACTTTTGCCATCACGGTTTTAAATGATACAGAGTACAATATGGTCTTGAACTTCAGCATGTTAGTTGGATTTTCTCTCTATTTACTGAGATTGAGATGCAGCTTTAGTCACTAAGACCAGTCAAGACCTGATTTCTCACCGCTTAGAGGCCAGATTTCTATCCACCTCCAAGCTTCGTGACCTTATCACTGAGCACCCATCTGTCTCATACCTAATAACGATACTGTATTATCTAGGGAAGATGGGACCGTGATATTCAACTCTTCGATCTCTTAAGTGCTTTATTTTGTGAGACAGCTGTGAAGGGGAAGAGAAATTTGCTAAGAAAGACTTTTAAAAGACACAATTAGCTAGAGACCTCACTCCTCCCACAACATTTATGGTATACTGCATGAAAAAAAGAAAGAAAAAAGTGCCCTTTTAAACTTACCATAACTCTATGCACTTTTTAGCTTTCACCTTCCAGGCAACATAATAGCATTTCTTCCCACACATGTCCACATTATGTCAAATATCGATTTTGGAGCTGGATGAATAAAATAAAACATTTGTGAAAGAGCAAACTATCCATCACATCCAGCCAGCCAGATATTATCAAATATCAAGCAGCCAACATTTAGATTCTTTAGTGTTCGGATTGGCAGTAATAGGAGCTCTATGTATTTAAACCCAGACTCTTCTCATTCTCCTTATTTATATTTGAGAAAATTTGTCTGAGAAAAAAATCCTGATATTAACTGTCTTCATTTCCTCTGAGGTCACTGGCTTCTTTCCTTTCACAAATATTTGTTTAGTATCTACAGTGTGCTAGATCCTAAGCATCATAGTATCTCATTGCATGGTATTATGCATCAATGTGTTTGGCATTTTTACTCTCTAATAGTGATGAGAGAGTCACTGAGACCAATGCAACAGAAACTGTACCTATAAGAGATCATTATCTAAGACAGCAATAGCTTACTCCCTGTAATTAAGAGTTTCCCCCCATGCTCAGCTATCTTTTTTTCTAATGTATCGCAACTTCTGTGCTGATGATGTGAACTATATTTTTAATATCGCTTGTAATTTAAGTTACTTTGATTTTTTTTACTTTTATTCAATTCTACTCATTTAACAACCTTGACTATTCACTTTAAAATTTATTTACTCTTTCTTTTTTTAAATTTTTTATTAATTTTTATACATATCTCCCCATTGCCCCCCCTCCCTCCCAGGCATACCCCAACCCCCCAGTGTCTATGTTCATTGATTATGCTTATATGCATGCATACAAGTCCTTTGATTGATCCCTTATCTACTTTGCTGTTTTTATTACTATCTCTAAAATTTTGACTTATCTTCTGCCACATTTATAAAATGTACATTAATCTGGAAAGATAGTTTTTCTTGATGTTTAGGGAAGATCTTGATCTCTGAAGTCACACTACCTGAGTTCAGATTCCAATGAAATTAGTCCAATGAAATTTTAGCAAATAGATTATATTCTCCTTAAATTCACTTATCTTTATTGCTACAACTTAATGAGTATACCTCCATTTTCATTCAAGACATTGAATTTTACAAGGGATTACACATACTTGTCACTCCTCCTTGATGGAACTTGAATACTCATTTGGAAGTTGAGTAGCAATATAAAACAGTACATGACTAAAAGGCAAGCAGTAAGAGTGACCCAGATAGAAACTATCTTGAGATTTCAGGGAAAGTAGAGATCACTCTGGTTAAATAGTCAAGAAGATTTTACTAAAGGGTGGAGGGGGAGATGAGGGTAAGGCTGAACTTAGCAGTGAGGATAAGAGCTAAATAGTGGCCAGGACAATGAGAACCTTCATGGTAGGGGAAGCAGAAGAAGCACCTGACAAAGGTAGAAGAGACTATGGCCTTCCCCAGAATATTATATGACCTGATTTACTTATCTCTCCTCAATGGGGAGATTAGGTTGGAAAAACATGTTGATGTCTCATGATAGGGAAATTGGGGTGTTTAATTGAAATATAATAATATAATTATTATAGAGCAGCAGTCACATTTATGTATTGATTTAATTTATAACTATATACTGAGTGCCTATTATGTGCTCTTTCTATATGCTAGAAATAAAGCATTTTCATGAAATTATCTTCCATTCTCATGACTCATGCCTACAGAAGTGTAGAATATAATAGGAGTTAGCCTAATAGACAAGATAAGTCACTAAAGACCATGGCATGGTGTGGTGATTAATTTTATGTCAATTTGACTGGGCCACAGGGTAGCCAACTATTTGGTCACACATTATTCTAGGTATGTCTGTGAGGGTGTAAGTGGATGATATCAACCTTTTAATCAGTAGACTGAGTAGATTGTCCTTCCTAATGTGGGTGGGCCTCCTCCAATCAAATTAAAGTTTGAATAGATAAAAAGACTGAGTAAGAGGGAATTCCTGCTGCCTGACTGCCTTGGAACTCAGATATGGGTTTTCTTCTGCCTTCACTTCAGATTGAAACTAAAATATCAGCTCTCCTAGGTCTCAAGTCTTCTGGTTTTTGGACTGAAATTATACCATATATTCTTCTGGGTCTTTAGCTTACCAACTGCAGATCTGGAGACTCGTTAGGCTTTATAATTATATGAGCCAATTCCTTATAATAAATATGTGTGTATAGCATATATATCATGATTTTATCACATATATACGTTATCAATACACACACACACATCCTATTGGTTCTATTTCTCTGGAGAACACTGACTAATACAGGCAGGGATCAGGGCAAACTGTAAAGTGCATGCCTTGCTCCAGCTGATTGCTTCCATGTGAGAATGGGGACCCAACACTTCCAGACCATTTATTTGTCAAAAGAAGCCAAAATTTTGGGTTTGTGTGTTTTTTACTATCTCCATTTTTAGATGCTAACAACAAAGTTTTGTTTTGTTGCGTTTTGTTTTCATTCAAGCAAAACCTCTCTAGAGGTCATAGGTATCCTAAGGCCTCTAGTTCCTTATTTCAGCTCTAGATAATTAAGAATTTATTAAGACTTTTTTAGTAGGATTATTAAGATAAGAATTAGAAGAGAGGCATACTAAGGACTCAGAGACCAGTTAAGAGACTTTTCTACAATTGAAGTTCAAATGATAACATTCTAGCATAGTATTATAATCGTGAGACTAGAAAGGAAGGAACACTTGATGGGGTGGTGACAAGCAAGGATGAAGGATGAAACCTATTCCAAGACAAGGTTGATGATCAGACAGTTCACATTACTCCCATTGCTGCAACAGCTACTTATAAGTTTCTGATTTCATTTCCTTGACATTAAAAGAAAAGCTTATTCTTCCAAATACATATTTTTGATAAGGTAACACTAACCAATATAGTAGATATACCTCAAAACTCTAATGGCCTAAGAAATAAATTTATTGCTCACTCAGTCAACAGTCCTATATAGCTGTAGGGTAGATGTCTTGCCCACAATGACTGCAAGTTTTGGGCTTCATTCTCTTGAAGCTACATCAGTCAGAGGGCTTCTGAGTCCTTCACTCCAGGTCAGTAGACAGGTAAAGAGCCTAGAATCAAGCAGGGAGTTCTAATGGGCCTAATATGGGAGTAAAACACACCACAGCTGCCCATGTTTGATTGAGCATAAGTTAGTCACAGGTCATAGCCAAATGTAAGGGAGGAAGAAGAAAAAATTAGATGAACAAATAAGCAGACTATCACACAAAAGGAATATGTATTTATTCCCTTCAACCCTATTTTCTCAACTATTAGATAAAAGGTCTGGATTTGGTCATTTCTAAGATTCTTTATTTTTTATTAAGTTTTGATTACTTGATTTATTGACTAGTAGCAGTAGATAATACAGCAGAAGACAGAATTAATTACAGGACAAACATAGAATAATGTTATGTCCTTTTTTAAGACAACATTTTATAAGATTATTTTAACTGATGAAAAGCGATGTTCAAGTTATATATTTCATGAGATGTTATTAACAATTATCACAACACAGATCACATGCAATGGATTGATATCAAATGTTATTTCCTTCCTGTATTTCTAGATAGCCATAGATCTTTCTGTAGTAATGACAATAAGAATATGCTCAGTGGTTGAGCATTGACTTATAAACCAGGAGGTCATGGTTTGATTCCCAGTCAGGGCATATGTCCCGGTTGGGGGCTCAGTCCCCAGTGGGGATCATGCAGGAGGCAGCCAATCTCTAGTTCTCTCTCATCATTGATGTTTCTCTGTCTCTCTCTGTCTCTCTCTCTCTCTCCCTTCCTCTCTGAAATTAATAAAAATATTTTAAAACATATAAAAAAGGATAGCATGCTTCTTCAGACTTTTATTTAATTAACACTGAATGGAATTAGAATAAATAAAAGATGAACAGCTCTTTTCATTTTCTGATTCTCTCTTATTCCTAGCAGAAATCATTTATAATTTCAACTGTTCCTGCTTCTTCTCCAAAATCCCAGTTTTAAACCCAATCAAAAGGTGCCAACATATTCTAAAGTGAGAGAATGCTTTGGATTCTGTACTCCTCCTGTCTCCTTCATCTTTAAGAGATTTTAAGCCTTTTCTTCCCCAAGCTGCCAGTTACACTGAATTGTTCTGAAATGTGAATAATTTTTTTTTGTGTAAATATGAGCTTCTATCGACTAGAGCAACAATAAGAACTTCACACTTGTCATTTACTAAAACCTGCCTTTTGAGCCCTGTCAGTCATGTGCCTCTACATGTGTGTTTCTTGGTTGGAGCAGCGTTGTTTTATGGCAGCTTCTGTTTAGGAATTCACGTCGCTACTTGGCATTTATGTAGTTCAGCTGTTAGGGAGTCAGGGTAAAAGGAAAGAAAACACACAGGAGTGAAGGTTTCAGGAGCAAAGAGAGAAATAAGAAAGGGCTTTAGGTTATGAAATAACAATGCCAGCCATGTGGCAGCAGTAAACCACAGGCACACCCCTCGGTTTAGGAAAGACTGTGACAGAACAGATGTAGCTCACACCCATCCTGCTGCTCTGGGTGGCTGACTGCTATTACAAAGGGCAAGTGCTGCATGAAATCTTAGCAGCATGTTCACCTTTCAATATTTTTCATTCTTTACAGTACTGAGCTTGATTACATTATGTGCCACTGAGCTTAAATGTGCTTAAAGCAAAGACAAAGAGACTCTGAAAAAGACAGTCATACGGATGAAAAATTAAGTATTTTGGTTCCTAACCGGGGATAAAAAAAACTTCATGATTCATAATGTGGGTTCAAATATGACCAGAAGTTCAGATATTTACCCAGCATTTATCTACATAAAACCATGTACCTCGGGGCTCCAGTATTTTAATGGGAAAATAATAGGAGTCAGCTTTCTCTGGGGTTCTCAAACACTTTGAGCTTCTTATTACTTTCAAATAACTAGAAACACTGAGTGCAGAGATCTGCGATTCAGGAAGCAAGCTTTTTACACTATTGTAAACAAAGGGTAATGCAAATTAAATTTCACCCCTTTTCCTAATAACTCCAGGAAAAGCAGTTTTTCACTCTTGTTTAACAAATATCTGATCCTTGTGTTTGCCAAGGAGATAGTGTATATTTCTAAGCTTATAAATAGCAGTAAAGAGGTAAAGAAAAATATTTTTTAAAAGTATAGAAGCCAAAACATATATTTTCTTCAAAAATCATTGCTTCCACCTTAAAGCATTTCCACATCTTTAACTAAACAACTTGAGTCTTGCAAGTACATAAATGGATAAATTAGTTATTTATTTATCCATTTATGTATGTATGTATATATGTATTTAAAATACATTTTTATTGATTTCAGAGAGGGAGAGAGAGATAGAAACATCAATGATGAGAGGGAATCATTGATCAACTGCCTTCTGTACACCCTACACTAGGGGATCAAGCCCACAACCTGGGCATGTGCTCTTGGCTGGAATCAAACCCAGTACCCTTCAGTCCTTAGGCTGATACTCTATCCACTGAGCCAAACTGGCTAGGGCATAAGTGATGCACTTTTAGATTTGTTGTGATATTCAGACTGAAACATATCCATGTTTTATTAATATTTCACTATTGATATACCAGTATTTTTATGTTATCTTAGTAGAAAACCTCTTTATAACAACCAAATGCAAATATGAATAACCAAATGCTATCATCAGAATTTAAGACATGATTTTCAACTTCTTACATGTGTTCTAGCTTAATTTATGCTCACCCATTTTTAGTTTAAAAAATAACAAATAAGAGAATCTCAGTCTAATAACTGAAATATTATACTCATATGGCTAAAATTATCTAACAGTGAAGATATACTAGTAGTGCCCAACAATAAGAATGTTTTATGTTTGTACACAATGAGTAGTATTCTTACATTTAATACCTCTTACTGCCCAACAATAAGAATGTTTTATGTTTGTACACAATGAGTAGTATTCTTACATTTAATACCTCTTACATATAATGGAATAAAACTGTCTTAGCCTTGTGTATATACAGCAATTTTTAAGCACTTAATACTTCCTCCTTTGTAGTCATTTGCCAAACCAGAGAATAAACTGGAGTGCCTTGCTTTTCTCTTTCACACTTAAAAACTATATATATTTCAACAATTCTTTGAGCCTGAGAACTTTGTTTTAGGAGAACAAACTAGTTATCTGACGCATAGAATGAATCAACTTTTTGCTTCAAAAATATTCTTAAGGTAACAAATACAAGATGAGTTGAAAACACTAATTATCAATTAACACTTCAGTTATTCAAAAAGAGGTATACATTAAGTTTGAAATGAGATTAGGACAGGATCTTGCACATTATGCTTTGCACGAATACTACATCTGGCACAAAACTGGGGAATGTGCTGACTTTTTTTGTCTAAGGTATTCATGTAGTTCTAATCTACTAATGGAAATATCTTCAGAGATTTAATAAATCAATGCTGTAGAAAGTTTACAAACTAATGTAAATGTAGTCATATCTTTCTTCTGAAAACTCTGTATGAGCTCATTTTGGCAGTATACATAGGAACAATACCAAGATTAGCTTGGCCTCTGCACACAGATGACGTTTAAATTTATGAAGTGATCTGTATTTTCCACTGAGAATCAGGGACCACAGGATGGGGGGATGGTGGTAGCCACAAAGGGCCACAGTGCAACTCTTGAAATGTTTTATATCAAAATGGCAGTAATGATAATATGACAGTATACATTTGTCAAAGCTCATCAAATTGCAATCTTAAAATTGATAAATTTTATTGTAAGTTACATATCGATAAAGCTGACAAAAAAGTTTTCAAATATTAAAAAATCTTGGCAAGAATTCTGATGCTTTCTGCCATCCCCTATACTAATTAGAGTGATAAAACTTCATGAAAATTTTATGAAAAAAAAAAAGAAAAAAAAAGACTTTGTCTTCGTTCATTTTTGCTTGAGGAATTCAGGCAGGCACAGCAGAATCAACAGGTCTTATCACAAGTCATCAGTCTCTTACATCAAATATAAGTTCACCATATTTAGATACTTAAGGAATATTTCAATTAATATCTAACAGTTGCTCATCACTAATTTAAGGCAAATTTTGAGGAAACATGGAGAGTGGAATGATCAATGATCAATAATGTGCTGCTCTGAAAAAGCAAACAAAATAATTTGAGGACAATGTCTTTCACCAAGATAAAGATTATTATTTAACTTTTGATACCCCATATCTATTTTCTTTCTCCAACCATTCATTTCATTAAATTTTGAAAAATATATACACATGTTATGCACAGAACATGGGGGTGTGTTTGTCTCCAGAAGTCTGGTGAAATCAATAATATGAGAAAAAGTTACTTTTTGTCTTTTCTCCCTCAGACAACTCTTTTTTGGGGGCTGTCAATCTGATGAGGTGGGGAAAATGAAGCTTGAACAGAAAACAAAACTGAAGCTAAAAACAATAGATTAGACTGATTAAACCCACCTTATCAAGTGTCAATAACAAGGAGCTATTGGGCATCAGCACTGTTTTCCTCTAAGCTTTTAGCCTTACATCCGTAAAACCTCCAGATAACTATCTATCATGGAGTCAAAGTGGCGAACAACTGTGTGGTCCTTTGATAAGGGACAGTGTCACAATTTGTCTCCTTCTCTTCCACAGATCGCCTCTAATGGGGCAAGGCCAGGCCACAACAGCTGCAAATAGCCCAAAGACATTCTTTAGTATAAAAGAAATTATTAGGAAATATGTATAACAGGAATCTAAGCAACCTTCAAAAAAAATAAACTTAATGCTTATTTACTTGGTTGTTTCATGTCAATTGTATTCTCTTTTTTCTAAGCTCTACTGCTGATAAGCCAATTTGTTAGTGTAATAAATGGTAGGGTAGTAATGTATTAAAAATGAGATGATGTTAACAATTCTCTGAGAACCAAAATGAAGCATCTATATAACTAAGTAATATTTAAAATTTGTAGCTGGACTATATTGACATTTAAGCAATGCCCACCTGGGGTGAAGTTATGCTGTTAGATATACTATAGAACATCATCTTTTCTGTTAAAAATTGAAGAGATAGTTCCATTCTCCCAGAAAATAAAAAGTTAACCTAATTAATGAAGAATGCTTAGTGGCATAGAAAATAACAATTTCAGAATATTGGGGAAAAGGGGGGGATGGCAACATTTTAAAATATGAATTATGACTATAATTATGTCAATAAATATTCACAGGAAAAAAAGTGGTTGAAAGTTTGCAACATATATATCAATTGGTATGTTAGAGTAGTGAGATTATGGACATTAATTTTTGTTCTGTTTTATACATTTTTCAATAATTAATTTTTATTTCTTTACTTTTTGTTTCTCTACACATTTGAAAATTGAGCAAGTTCACATTAAGATTCCCTAACATATTGTGTCAACAAATATTAGCTTTAGGTGGGGGCGGGAATAGAGTTCTGTATAATGACTAGCAGGGCAGGGCAGGTGTCGTCTCAAGCAAACCTGAAACTATCCTATCGTGGGCAGCAGCTGCCAACCTCTTGAACAGGAAGCAACTCTATTCCAGGGTAGTGAGAAGAAATGCAATCCGGGTGAATGTTGTGAAGTCTTTTGATGCTATGCAGTCTTCAGTGGAATGAAATAAAGTGGAAATAAGAAAAGAGGATCTAAGATTTATATAATCAGTTTAGAACCTCAGAGAACACACTGATGTAATCAAGCAAAGGAGTTATTCTGCCTTGACTTGATCACATTTCTCCCCTTAAGGTATAGTTTGTAATTTTTTTTTTTGCCTTCCATCTGCTTTGGTGTTCATTTTTGATTGACTTTATATGTGTAAAAATATTTACCCAGGAAATATTGAATTTCCTCAGGCTCCAAGCCCCTTTCTAAGAATATTCAGCTCTTTAGCCCTTATGTGTCCCCTAACATTCTCCAGCTATCATGATGCCTTCAGTAATTTTTTTTTATTTTAAAGACATTTTTATGTATTTTGTTTTTACCCAAATGCAAACAACTATCAGAAGTGTATAATTAACTAGTGTAATTTTTAGACATTTATGTTGAGAGTAAACAAAGATATTGGCCAATAAAGAAGATGGGGCAGTAGAGAGGAATAGAAATCACTAAAAGGGAGAAGTTTATGGAAGAGGAAAGGAGGAACCACCCAAAGAAATTTTACTTTACTCATCATTTTATCCTGGGTCAATCCTGTTGATCCTGGTTGAGTAAAGAATGTGAACTTTAGAATCTGACCAACATGGATTCAAATCCTGTCTCTACCACTTAGTAATTGTGAGGTTATAAACAAGTCATCTAATTTGTCTCAATAGTGTGTTTCCTTTCCACTAGAAAAACACTTCAGGGAGATGTTTTGAGTAATAAATGAGGTCATTGTGTATTTAACCAGATATATTAAGAACTTCACAAATGTTAATTAATATTCTTTTTATTTTCCCTTTTTTATTTTCTTCTGCAATTTAGAGATATATGGTCCCCTAAAATCCTAATTTGCAATATTTTTTCCATTTTTTATTAAGGTATTACATGTGTACAAATCTTCCCAATGCTCCCCCACCCCACTCCCATACATGCCCTCATCCCCCAATGTCTTGCGTCCATTGGTTATGCTTATATGCATGCATATAAGTCCTTTGGTTGATCTCTTATCTATCCCGCCTCTCCCTAACCTTCTTGCTGTAATTTGACAGTTTGATGCATTACTGCCTCTGTATCTATCTTTTGGTTCATCAGTTTATAATGTTATTTATTATTCATAAATAAGTGAGATCATGTAGTATTTTTCTTTTATTGTCTGCTCTCCAGTTACATCCAGGTTGCTGCAAATGGTAAGAATTCCTTTTTTATGGCAGCATAGTATTCCATTGTGTAGATGTACCTTAGTTTCTGATCCAGTCATCTGCTGATGGGTACCTAGGCTGTTTCCAAATCTTAGCTATTGTAAATTGTGCTGCTATGAACATAGGGGTGCATATATCCTTTCAAATTGGTGTTTCTAGTTTCTTAAGATATATTCCTAGGAGTGGGATTGCTGGTTCAAATGGGAGTTCCATTTTTAGTTTTTTTGAGGAAACTCCACACTATTCTCCACAGTGGCTGCACTAATCTGCGTTACCACCAGCAGTGCATGAGGGTTCCTTTTTCTCTGCATCCTTGCCAACACTTGTCCTTCATTGATTTATTGATGAAAGCCATTCTGACATCTGTGAAATGGTATTGCATTGTCATTTTGATTTGCATCTCTTGGATAATTAGTGACTTTGAGCATGTTTTCATATGTCTCTTGGCCTTCTGTCTTCTTTTGAAAAGATTCTATTTAGGTCCATCGCCTTTTTTTTTTTTATTGAATCATTTATTTTCCTTTTATTAAGTTGTGTAAGTTCCCTGTAGATGTTGGAGATTAAACCTTTATCAATGATAACATTTGCAAATATGCTCTCCCATACAGTGGGCTTTCTTGTTATTTTGTTGATGCTTTTTATTTTGATGTAGTCCCATTTGTTTATTTTCTTTTTCATTTCCATTGCCCTAGGAGTGGTATCAGGAAGGAATTGCTTTGGCACATGTCTGAGATTTCTCTATCTGTGGATTCTTCTAATTTTTTATGGTTTTCTATCTTATGTTTAAGTTCTGTATCCATTTTGAGTTAATTTTTGTGTATGGTGTAAGTTGGTGATCTAATTTCATTTTTTGCAAATATCTGTCCAATTTTTTCCAAACCATTTATTGAAGAGACTGTCTTGACTCCATTCTATGTTCATGCCCCCTTGTCAAATATTAATTGAGCATAGTAGTTTGGGTCAATATCTGGGTTCTCTATTCTATTCTATTGGTCTATATGCCTGTTCTTGTGCCAATACCAGGCTATTTTGAGAACAGTGGCTTTGTATACAGCTTGAAATTTGGTATTGAGATCTCGCCTACTTTGTTTTCTTTCTCAAAATTGTTGTGGCTATTTGGGGTTTTTTTTTATTCCAGTGATTTTTGGAGAGTTCTTTCTAGGTCTATGAACTATGCCATTGGTATTTCAAGGGGGGAGTGCATTGAATCTATAGATTGCTTTGGGTAGTATGGACATTTTAATGATGTTGATTCTACCAATCCATGGCATGTTCAATCTGTTTATGTCTTCCTCTACCTCTTTATTCAATGTCTTGTAGTTTTCTGAGTAGAGGTCTTTTTCCTCCCTGGTTAAGTTTATTCCTAGGGCTGGAGAAACCAAGATGGTGGCATAGGTGAACACCTAAACTGCTGCCTCGCACAACAATTTCAAAACTACAGTAAAAGACAAAATGGACATCATGTGGAACCATAGGAAAGCTGGCTGAATGGAAATTCTACAACTAGAAGGAAAGAGAGGGGCTCACAGAGAACCAGAGGAGCTACAAAAAGCTGAGATATGGAGACATGCATGTGGAGAGTACAGACGGTGGAGTGCCTGGCTGGCTTCCTCTAGCGCAGTGGTTCTCAACATTTCTAATGCCGCTTACCCTTTAATACAGTTCCTCATGTTGTTGTGACCTCCAACCATAAAGTTATTTTTGTTGCTACTTCATAACTGTAATTTTGCTACTGTTATGAATCGTAATGTAAATATCTGTGTTTTATGATGGTCTTAGGTGTCCCTGCTAGTGGTTCTTAACCTGTGGGTCGTGACCCACAAGTTAAGAACTGCTGCTGTAGAGCCTAAGACCATTTACATTTAATGTTATTATTGACAAGTACATGTTTGTTGTCACATTTTTCCTTAATATTTGTGTTTCTTCTTGCCTTTCTCTTTCTTCTTTTTACAATAGTCCCTTCAGCATTTCTTGCATTGCTGGCTTGGTAGTGATAAACTCTCTTAGTCCTTTTTTTTGTCTGTGAACTCCTGATTCCATCTTCAATTTTGAATGATAGCCTTGCTGGGTATAGTATTCTCAGATTGATTCCCTTGCTTTGCATCACTTTGTAAATTTTATTCTATTTCCTTCTGGCCTGGTGTGTTTCTGTTGAGAAATCTGTTGATATTCTAATAAGTGAACTCTTATAGGTTACTTTCTGTCTCTCTCTGGCAGCCTTTAAGATTCTTACTTTCGCCGAAACTGGTTTGGCTCAGTGGATAAAGCATTAGTCCGCAGGTTCAATTCCGGTCAAGGGCATGTATTCTGGTTGCAGGCACATCCCCAGTAGGGGATGTGCAGGAGGCGGCTGATTGATGTCTCTCTCTCATCGATGTTTCTAACTGTCTATCCCTCTTCCTTCCTCTCAATAATATATATCATATATTATTAATAATATATATCATATATCAATAATATATATCATAATAATATATATCATAATAATATATATCAATGATATATATATCAATAATATATATCATTGATATATATAATAATATATATCAATAATATATATATTATTGATTCTTTACAGAGAGGAAGGGAGAGGGATAGACATATATTATTGATTCTTTTATATATATATAAAAGATTCTTACTTTGTTGGTGGTGTTTGCCAGTTTAATTGTGATGTGTCTTGGTGTCTGTCTTTTAGGTTCATCTTGTTTGAGACTCTATGTGCTTCTTGAACTTGCATGTTTTTTTTCTTGCCAGTATCAGGGAAGTTTTCCGTCATTATTTCTTCAAACAGGTTTTCTATTCCATGCTTCTCTTTCTCTCCATCTGGTGTCCCTATTATGTGAATATTGTTTTATTTTGTGTTATCCCAAAGCTAAGCTTTCTTAGACTCTCCTTTTGCTTTTTAAGTCTTCTTTCGAGTTGCTGCCATCTTTGTGTGATTTTTCCTACCTTGTCGTCTAATTCACTGATGTGGTTCTCAGCCTCTTCTAGTCTACTGTTTAAGCCTTCCATTGTGCTCTTTATTGCAGCTGTATTGTTCTTCATCTCTTCTTGGTTCTTTTTCATGTTGGCGACATTCTTATTCAACTTCTTATAATTCTCATTGAGTTGCATGTATTTGTCATCCAGCCATTTAAACATCCTTATAACCATTACTCTGAATTATTTCTCTGTTAAGCTGCTAGCCTCAATTTCATTTAACTTCCTTTCTGGTGTTTCCTCTTTTTCTTTCCTTTGGGGTTGCTTTTTTGTCTTCCCATGTCTCCCTGTAATGCTTTAATTGTAGATCCAATTGCTTTACTATCCAGGTTCTTTTGGGGATGGTGCTACTGGTGTAATCTCTCAGTTATCCTGTGCTTGATAATAGAGCGCAGTGCCCTACTTAAGCTATTTGGGTTTTCTTGATGTAGGTCTGTGAGCTCAAGAGGCACAACTGCAATATCTAGAAGTCAGCTGCTATGGAAGGGAGTGTCCCAATTTTTGCTGTCTTGCACCCTTAGTTGAAATCACATGTGCCCAGTGGATACTCACAGTGGCACTCAGGAACCAACTGTTGGGTTGATGGGATTCAGGGGGCCTGCACTCTGGAAAGGCATGACTATGGTGTCCAGAGCTCTATAGTTGTGGGGTAGGCAAACTCAGCTTTTTGCTGCTGTACCTGTGGTGGATAGGCACTGACTCCCAGTGGCAGCTCATAGGGGCACCCATAGTACGTTTGCCTGTGAGGCACACTGAAGCATTCTGAAGGGCCCTGGCAGTGTAGCCACATAATTGAAGTGCCTGTGCGCAGGTCTCCAGGATGAATGAGTTCAGAATTTCTACTGCCGGGGGGCGGGGGGGCACGGCAGTAGGGAGGGGGGTGTGACCCTGTTTGTCCAAGATCACACCTAGGGAGAGCTCACAGTGGCTCCCACTAGCACCCTATGGGTAGATGGGCTCAGGGTGCCTGCCTGTTGGAATTCACATCTGTGGGAGTACATTTGCCAGCACAGAGCTCTGACACACTCTGAAGGGTCCTGACACTGAGATAGAGCAGGTGTGGTGAATATGAGAAGTTATTCAGAAAGAGGGAGTTCAGAATTTCTACTGTGGGATAGCACATCCTTGTCTGTACAGAATCACACCCAGTAGGAACTCAAAGCAGCTCCCCAGAGGACTCTGTGAATATATGGGCACAGGATGCCTGTCCTTTGGAAATGTGTGCATCTGTGGGGTGAGTTTGCTGGTACAGAGCTCTGACACACTTTGTGGGACCCTGGCACTGAAGTTACCCTACTGGGGTGTCTGTGCAGGTGTCCAGGATGAGTGAATTTAGAATTTCTACCGCCGAAGGCAGTGCGTCCCTGTTTGTCCAAGATCACACCTAGCCAGGACTCACAGCAGCTCCCACAAGCACCCTGTGGGTAGATGACCTCAGGGTGCCTGCCCTTGAGAAGCGCACATGCATGGACTGGCAGTGTGTTTGCCTGCGCAGAGCTCTGACACACTATGAGGAGCAGCCCTGGTACTGAAGTTGCACAGCTGGGGTGTATGTGGGCAGTTATTCTGAAAGAAGGAGTTCAGAGTTTCTACTGCGGGGCTGTGTGCCCTTGTCTGTACAAAAATCACACCCACGGGGGCTCCCAGTGGCTCCCAGGTGCTACCTATGGAGTGGAGTGCCCTGGCTGCCTGAGTGTGCTGGAAACATGTGAATGTTTTGTCTGGAGTTCTGCTGCTGAGGAGGGGAAGGTTGCACTTACTGCTGCCAAGTGGTGCACCTTTGGAGGTGGAGGTCCCAGAGTCCATGGGTCTGCAGCAGGATTTTGGCTGGAGGGGCTGCTGGATCTCAGGGCAGTTCCAAGGCCTGTCTGGGTAGTGGTGCTGATGAGTTCCTAAAAAAGGCTATTCTCCCTTTCAAGATGGCGTGGGCTCTGTGCTGGAGTCCCACAGTCTGGGGAGTCCCCACAGTGGTGGTAGTCTCTCCTTGTCCAAGAGAGCCTGTCTGCCAGCCCCTGCTGCTCCTGTGAGATTTAACTGTTCCTTACAAACACACCACACACATCCACACACTCTCCTTTCATCCCCTCACTCACTTCCTCTCCCTCACCTCCGTCCTGCCAGCTGCCACCTTTCTGCAATGTGTTTTAAAGCCCCATGTATAATTCACTAATATCTTCATCCTCATGGTCAAGACTTGGTTTCCAAAGGCCAGACTAGCTTCTAAGGATTCCATTTTGTTGTGAGGAGAAGATCCAGATCTGTTTTCTAACTCTGTAAGCAAATGGAGTGGAAACCCCACTTGTATGCTTCTTGGATGAGGAACTCAAATGCCTGTTCCATACTAATCTATTTCAGAATGTAACGAGCTCCCCAGAAGTGAGCTGTGTAAGAGTGGAGCACATGCAAAGACTGATAGAGAAATGACTCTGAACACAAGCCCCCAGGTGTGGCCTCTAAAATTCAGGGGGTGCAGCAAAGAGCCATGCAAAGCTCAGTTATGAGTGTGCAGTGTCAGCTGACTGTCCCAAACCTAAAGGTTTACTTAACCTGAAAAACTGCCAGAGATGCTGATGCTTAATTAGTAACACATATCTTCTGAAAACTTAATAGCAAAGAGGTTCTAATGGCATTGTCTTTAGTTTGTCAAATACAAACTGTTTGGAAATCCCAAATTCCAAAACGAAAAAATTTTCAAAGGATGTATGGCAAGACCCAACTAGAGTATAGGCAAGTTGTTGTTTTTTTTATTCATTTTATTTATTTATTTATTTATTTTTGCCCAGAAAAGTCAGAATAAAAACAACTCTAACAACATTCTGTGGTAAGTAAATGAAATCAGCAGTTTTGCCGACTAAAGATCAGAAAGAGGCATTTGCTAGAACAACAACAAAAAAAAAATGCTACCAGCTATTCTAATTTGATAGAAAAATTAAGCTCATGTGATGTGTAATAATAATCCATGAGCATGCTCTAACAGCATTTAGCAAGCATTATTCCTTAGACTATTTTCAAATAAAAACAAATGTGACTCAACTTTGAAACATAGATAATTATGAAATTTGGATCTATTAGACTTGCAAATAGAACAAAATTCCTAAGATAAAAATGGGAGAACTTTTGAATCTTTGTCTTGCTTTCTATTTCAAAACCCAGGGGAAAAAATTATTTTTACAGAGCTTTTTCATCCATGAGGAAACACCTCTCTCTCTCTCTTTCTCTCTCTCTCTCTCTCTCTCTCTCTCTCTCTCTCTCTCTCTCAAACCCACACACACACACACACACACACACACACACACACAGACACACACACACTACATGAATGTATATAGCACTATCTTACAGGAGTGCTAAGCATGTGATATACATGATAAAGCATTGTTATATCCAGAAATATGGCTCTAAAATAGTCACATGTGACTGTTCAATGAGGAGAGTGTTTAGGATAACCCAATTTGAGAAAGCTGTGCTACAAGATCAGATTCTATTTTTAGGCTGGATTTTTCTAGACAGATGTTAAAAACCCATAAAGAGGATTTTAAAAATGTTATTACCGGTAAGTTATTGCACCCTTAATGTAGTCCGTACTGTGGCAATGGAGCGTCAGGAAAACATCTTTTCTTTCTGTCTCTTTCTCTCTTTAAACTTTATTTATAGCCTCGCAAAAGACTACCATTCACATAACCCGCCTTTGCAGGCGTGCCAGAAGATTAATGATATCGCAGTGTTCTTGAGAACAAAAATGTGTCTACCACTGTGTTGAATAATCTCTCCTTTCACACATTAAAAGTGAGATGAGGCCTACTTTAGAAAGCAAGGACAATGTGTCACAAAGAGTTAGTTGGCTTACAGACATTCCCGTATTGCTATCCTGAATCACAAATTGTTTTCATGCATGTTATCTTCAGAATAAGAAAGCTTTTATCACCATCACTTTTTTTTTCAAAATTTACATAGAAACTAAAAATTTGACTTATTCCAGCCTCTTTGTAAATCTGTTGTTGGTAAAAATTGAGAATTTAGAGGAAGTTATTCACTGTGACCTCTTTTATCTCTGTTCTCATTAAATTGGCTAACAAGACAAAGCTATTGAAAGATTTAAATGTTATAGATTAGCCACTTATGTTAAAGCTACCTTTGCCTAGTTTTAGTAATAATAACAATAACCCATGCCACTATACTAGATGCTCAACATGTATTATCTCATTTAATCCTCTTGAAAATCTGAAGAGATAGTTACTATTACCCTTTAATGGAAGAGGGAATTTATGTTTAGAGACATACATGAATAACCAACCTTAAGTCACCCCTCTAACAGGTAACAGAACCACATCTCAAACTCAGGTTTGGAGTGGGGGGCATTCAATGCTATATTCTTAGCCATAATGATTTAATGCCCCTTGGGCAATATTCATTTAATATAAACTTTTATTCAGACAGGTGATGCTTACAGAATTTCATCACCAACATTTGGGTGTGTGCTATATGTCAGTCACTGCCACTGGACTTTGGAATTATAAAAGTGCATAAAACATATAACAAAAGAGACAAGAATATATAATGAGCTAAAAATGGCCTGTGCAAAAAATGATATTGGATAAATGTGACAGATAAATGAAGAAAATATGAAACTAGACCACCTTCTTATACCATATACAAGAATAAACTCAAAATGGATTAAAGAATTAAATGTAAGACGTAAAACCATAAATTCCTTGAAGAAAATATAGATAGCAAAATCTGATATTTCTCTAAGCAAGGGAAACAAAAGAAAAAAATAAACAAACTGGACTACATAAAACTAAAAGTTTTTGTACAGCAGAGGAAACCATCAGCAAAAAGAAAAATATTTACAAATCATCTATACTAATAAAAGAGTAATATGCTAATTAGACTGGGATACCTTCTGGATGTCCTTCCAGACAAAGCTGGGGGCTTGGCCAGCCTGAAAACCACCTCCAAACAACCCTTAATCCCTCACTCAGGAAAGCCCTCCCCGCCAAGGGACCTCTACCCTGATCCACGACATGCTTAGGGCAGACTAGCCAGCCCCCACTCATGCACCAGGCCTCTATCTATGCTAATAAGTGGGTAATATGCTAACTAGACCAGGAGACCTTTTGGACATCCTTCCAGACAAAGCTATGGTGGCAGGGCCAAGGCAGAGATGGTGAGGGCAGTCAGGCCAGGAGGGGAGGGCATGGGGGGCAAGCAGGCTGGTGGGAGGGGCAGTTGGGGCTGAGCAGGCCGGCAAGTGGGGTATAGTTGAGGGCCATCAGGCAGGCAAGCAGGTAAGCTGTTAGGAGCCAGTGGTCCTAGATTGTAAGAGGGATGTCTGACTGCCAGTTTAGGCCTGATACCACAGGGATCAGGCCTAAACTGGCAGTCAGACATCCCCTGAGGGGTCCCAGATTGGAGAGGGTGGAGGCTGGGCTGAGAGACACCCCCCCCCCGTATGAATTTCATGCACCAGGCCACTAGTAAATTTTATAAAGGGTTAATATCCAAATTTTAGAAAGAACTCATACAATTTGATGCACACACAAAAACATTTCAATTAAAAAATGGGCAGAGGACCTGAATACTCACTTCTCCAAAGGTGGCATACAGATGGCCAATAGACGTATGAAAAGGTGCTCAACCT
The DNA here is from genome assembly GCA_011751065.1 of Lasiurus cinereus. NCBI lineage: Eukaryota > Metazoa > Chordata > Mammalia > Chiroptera > Vespertilionidae > Lasiurus > Lasiurus cinereus. The sequence continues at coordinate 31,830,225 of JAAGEH010002531.1, forward strand.
CATTAATCATCAGAGGAAGGCAAATTAAAACTACAATGAGATATCATCTCACACCTGTCACAATAGCTATCATCAATAAATCAACAAACAAGTACTGGCTATGATGTGGAGAAAAGAGAACCCTCATTTACTGTTGGTGGGAATGCAGATTGGTGCAGACACTCTGAAAAAACAGTATGGAATTTTCTAAAACATTTAAAAATGGAAGGTCATTATGACCCAGTGATTCTACTCATGGGTATATATCTAAAGAAACTCAATACATTAATTTGAAAGAAAATATGTACCCCTATGTGCACTGAAAGGGTTGGGGTACAGGGTAAAAGAGATGAAAGGATTAAGAAATACAAATTGGCCTTGGCTGGTTTGGCTCAGTGGATAGAGCATTGGCCTAAGACTGAAAGGTCCCTGGTTCAATTCCAGTCAAGGGCACATGCTCTGGTTGTCAGCTCAATCCTCAGTTGGGAGTATGCAGGAAGCAACCGATCAATGATTCCCTCTCATCATTAATGTTTCTATCTCTCTCTCCCTATCCCTTCCTCTTTGAAAACAATAAATATATATTTAAAAAATACAAATTGGTAGCATAGTCACAAGGATATAAAGTACAGCATAGAGAACATAGTAAATAATATTGTAATAACTATGTAAGGTGCCACGTGGGAACCTGAAAAATCAGGGTGCCACTTTGTAAAGTATATGATTGTGTAATCACTCTGCTGTAAACCTGAAACTAATATAAAATAATACTGAATGTGGGAAAATCCAAGATGGCGGCATAGGTAAACTCCTACACTGCTGCCTCGCACAACAATTTCAAAACTACAACTAAAAGACAGAACGGACATTATCCAGAACCACAGGAAAGCTGGCTGAGTGGAAATTCTACAACTAGAAAGAAAGAGAGGGGCTCACAGCAACCCAGAGGAGCTGCAAAAAGCTGAGGTACAGAGACGTGTGCATGGAGAGAGCGGGTACCAGAGAACCTGGATGGCTTTCTCTGGCGGGAGGGAGACAGAGACTCTCAACAGCATTGAGCCCCTTATCCTAAGACACTAGACCCCAGATTCAACCAAAACTCATATGGGAAGAGTTTGGACTGTGAAAAGGGAGAAGTGCACGGAAATTTAGGGGAGTCACAAAAGATCAGAGGTCTGATGGCACACACGGCACTGCGCACGGAGGACCGACTGCTGATTGTGCTGCTGGCTTTCAGGAGTGGTGTGAGACAGACCCTCCCAACTGTGTCACTTCTAACTCCACTAAACCCTGGTTTCTAGCGAAACCCTGGGGACTCAGACTCATATGGTCCTGGAACGCAGAGGAGCTGGAGGGGCAGCAGTCTAGAGACACTGCAAGAGAAAGAATCTTGCCTGCACAGGGACTGCTCCAGCGATTACCCAGTCACATGAGACTCAGGGGCCCCGGAGGGCGGGGCCAACTGGAAGGCAAGATGGTCCCTTAAGCCCTGAGACTCCACCCATCCCAAGCTTAACAGAGAGGCTTCTGCAGGTTTGCAAGTCTGGTATCATAAGGCTGAATCCAACACAGAAGTTCTCCAGGCATAGTGAAAATGCCAAGACAAGGGAAGGGATCACAAACAAAAGAAATGGAGGAAAACAAATGACTGGATATAGAGTTCAAACCACGCTTTTAAGATTTTCAAGAATTTTCTAGAAAAGATGGATAAATTTAGCGAGACCCAAGAGGAGATGAAAAAGAACCAACTAGAGATGGAACTAGAAATTAAACATACACTGACTGAAATAAAAAATATTATACCAAGACCTAACAGCAGACTAGAGGAACCCAAGAATCAAGTCAAAAATTTGAAATATAAAGAATTGGAAAACACTCAACTGGAAAAGCAAGAAGAAAAAAGAATCCAAAAATGTGAAGATAATGTAAGGAGCCTCTGGGACAGCTTCAAGCATACCAACATCAGAATTGTGGGGGTGCCAGAGGAAGAGAGAGAGCAAGACACTGAAAACCTGTTTAAAGAAATAATGACTGAAAACTTCCCACATCTGGTAAAAGAAATAGACTTACAAGTCCAGGAAGCACACAGAACCCCATATAAAAGGAATCCAAAGAGGACTACACCAAGACACATCATAATTAAAATACCAAGAGAAAAAGACAAAGAGAGAATATTAAAAGCAGCAAGAGAAAAACAGTTCATTACCTATAAGGGAGCGCCCATATGACTGTCAGCTGATTTCTCAACAGAAATGATGCATGCCATATGAGAGTGGCAAGAAATATAAAACGTGATGAATAGCAAGAACCTACCCTATCCAGCAAAGCTATCATTCAGAATTGAAGGGCAGATAAAGAGCTTCACAGATAAGAAAAAGCTAAAAGAGTTCATCAACTCCAAACCAGTATTATATGAAATGCTGAAAGATACTCTTTTAGAAGAGGAAGAAGAAAAAGGTAAAAGATAAAAAATTATGAACAACAAATACGTATCTATCAACAAGTGAATCTAAAAATTAAGTGAATTAAAAATTTGATCAACAGAATAAACTGGTGAATATAATAGAATCAGGAGCACAGAAAGGGAGTGGACTGATAATTCTTAGGAGGAAAGGGGTGAGGGGTGTACAAGGAGAGACTGGACAAAAATCATACACCTATGGGTGTAAGGGTAGAGGGAAGGGTGGGAACCGGGTAGAGGGGAGCTATGGAGGGGGATAAAGAGAAACAAATGTAATAATCTGAATAATAAAGATTTAATTTAAAAAAAATAAAATAAAATAATACTGAATGTAAACTAATTTAAAATTAATAAAAAGTGGATAAAACAGTACTGGGGCCATATATCCAACTCAGTCAGGCTCTAGTTGTTCAGTTTTCTCAATCCATCTGACACCATATAAAATAATAAAATGCACTCAAAGACCTGGCTGTGTGGCTCAATTGGTTGAATTGTTGTCCTGTACACCAAAAGGTTATGAGTTTGATTCCCAGTCAGGGTACATACCTAGGTTTTCAGTTGGGCCCCTGGTGGGATTTTTACAGGAAACAACCAATCAATGTTTCTTTCATTTCAATGTCTTTCTCTCTTCCTTCCTCTCTCTCTAAAATTCAATGAGAACATACCCTCAGATGAGAATTTTAAAAAGTGTGCTCACATCTCACATTAAATATAATTCACATAACTACCTATGAGATGGGTTACATTTGCTTGAGATTATTTTTATGGGTATTTTAACATTTATTATCTTGATCTAGTCAATATACTTATTTTCCAGAGTATCAGACTTTTTTGCCTAGGTCCTTTGCCTATGATACATATGAGTACATTGGATATAATGAGGAAGATAGAAAAGAAACTAGGAAAGTGACACAATGTGGTAAGTAAATGATACAGATAAGTACAACATATTATAGGGGCCAAAGAATATCACTTCACAGAGCAAAGAAAATTTGAGGAAAATCTTGGGGTATCAGTAGCATCTCACCACATAACAAAACCCTCATTTACAAAGTGATTGTGCTACAAAAATATGTGACATGTCCAAAAAATATCAAGTAATAATGTGTGACTTAGAAGCATATTTGGGCAATATGATAGAGGATAGGCATGGAGGGAGACCTACAGTTCAATGCCTTTTCATTTTTAATATATAAGTTATACTAAAAATCATTTCTTTAATATATAAATTATACTAAAAATTGTATTGAATAGATCAGATTGTTTTTCACTAAATATAATTTAAATGATAATTAATGTTATTCTCAGACATTATTTTTTGCCAATTTTCCTACAGGAACTAATTATACTATTAATTCAGAACATTTATTCATTAGCAAGTATTTATAAGTTATTTGAGACTACACTATACATAAGTACATATAGTTTGTATGATATATATATACAGTACAAATATTCATTATATGATATATACATATACATACTATGTATATAATATAGACAAAAATAGTAAATAGATAGTATATCTCTGTATATGTATACATTATACATAAATATTACTACAAAATACATATTTTAAAATATATTATAAGATTAATATGTTACCTAATAAAAGAGTAATAAGCAAATTACCACACCCCCACTCATCCACAAGCCACGCCCACCAGCCAATCAAAAAGAGTATGCAAATTAACCCAACCAAGATCTACAGCCACAGAGAGGGTAAGAGGGAGGCTTGGGCTGCCCCTAGTGATGGAGGAAAGCAAGCTTTCCACACATCCTGGGGAGTTCAGGCCTTCACTTAAGGCAACGAAGTTTCAATTATAGAAGATAAATAAATCCCAGATACCATGGCCTCCACTTGAGTCACCAGGAGGCGTGGCCAGCCTGTAAACCACCACAAGCACCTCACCCAGGCCACCCCACACCCAAAGGGAACACCCACCCTGATCCAGGACACCCTTCAGGGCAAACCAGCTGGCCCCCACCCATGCACTAGGCCTCTATCCTATCTAATAAAAGAGTAATATGAAGATTGACCATCACTCCAACACACAAGATGACTGCCCCCATGTAGTCAAAAGATCCTGCCCCCATGTGGACCCAAGATGTCCAGCAGCGGAGGGCAGTTGGCAGGGACCAGGCCTGCAGGAGAGGGCAGTTAGGGGTGACCAGGCCAGCAGAGGAGGGAAGTTAAGGGTGACCGGGCCTGCAGGGAAGGGCAGTTAGGAGTAACCAGGCCCACAGGCAAGGGCAGTTAGGGCCAAACAGGCTGGCAGGGAAGTGATTAGGGGGTGATTAAGCTGGCAGGCAGAAGCAGTTAGGGGTAATCAGGAAGGCAGGCAGCTGAGCAGTTGGGAGTTAGCAGTCCTGGATTGTGAGAGGGATGTTGGACTGCCTGTTTAGGCCCGATCCTACTTGGGTGTAAATGGGCAGTTAGACATTCCTCAAGGGGTCCCAGGTTTGAGAGGGAGCAGGATGGACTGAAGGACACCACCACCACCACCACCCCCTCCCCCTACCATGCAAGAATTTCGTGCACCAGGCCTCTGGGATATATATAATCAAGCAATCAGTATATACATATGCTTCATGTCCATGACCTCAAAATTTTTGTTACATCATGTAATATGTCCAGCAGAAATGACCAAATTTTATATTTCTCATTTTTAAAAAATTGAACAAAAACATAGACAAAAAAATACTTTGAAGTATAAATGGAAATCTTTGAGGATCAAACAATCTTGGGGGTTGGGCACAATTAACTGGTAATTATTTTTAAGTAATTATTTTCAAAGTATTTAACATGTTAACAGTCTGTTTCTACTAATAAGTTAGTTTACTAGCAAAGGGAAATAAAACAAATAGCTAGATTCATTAGAGTCTGAATTAAATATATTTTAAAATGTCAGAGAAAAGATGCTGTTCTATATTATTTAGTGTTTAGACATGGGAATAGTGAGAATAAAAGCAACTAAAATGGTAAACCAACCAAACAGAATAATAGCACCACTAGTTCAAAGCTATCCCATCTGAGAACTCTTGCTCTAAATGGAAATAAAAGATTATGGAATTGGGAGTTTATCATATAACTGAGTTTCACTTTGTGAAGCAGTAGGAAAAAAAGAATGAACAGGTATTTTAAAGCATAGGCTGAAAAAAATTGGGCCATACAGTGTAAAAAAATATATTAAAAAAGACACAGAGAACTGAGAAAAATTCTCCATTTCAAACTATAATGATGGAAGCCTTTATACCTATATTTACTAAGATAAATTAAATAAATAAAACACAGAATGCATGACTGGTCAGACAAGACTTGGTTTGTTTTCCATGCCTAAATATTGTAATGAGAATGACACCAGGTTTAAATTATGCTGTATTGTGATATAATTAAATAGTTATCCCAAAGTCTCATAATTCTGTGCCTTAAAGTTTTATTCCTGGTAGTGTCCTCTCTGTTTATTTGTATTACTGTTTTCTTTAAAAAAAGCAAATTCTTAGTTTTGATCTATTTTTAAGTTATTCTTTGCTTGAAAATCATAGCCTAATATGCATGCCCTCACATAATACATATCTATCCTCAGCAGAGGGTATTTTCTCCATTGATTTCTAGACAAAGTGGGAGGGAGGGAAGAAGGAGGGAGAGACAGAGAAACATCGATGTAAGAGAGATACATTGATTGATTGCCTCCTGCACATGCCCCTACTTAGGGGGACTGGAAAACCTCCAACCAAGATACCTGCCCTTGACCAGGAATCAAACCCTCAACTCTTCAGTCCCCCGGCCAATCCTCTAACCATTGAGAAAACCAATCAGGGCTTTATTCTATATATTCTAAATAGCTAACATTAAGTTAGACGCTGAGAATATAACCTTTAAAAATAAATAGGCATGCTCTTTGCCTTGTTGGAATTAAGCTCTAATAAGGGCAGAGACTAACAATTGCAAATCAGTGTAGTACATAACAAAACCCTCATTTACAAAGTCTTTCTCTCTTATGATGGGAAAAGTAAAGTGGTCATGAGAAATTTCAAAAGAAATTACTTAGAGGAATCAATGCTTAGAAAAGCTTCTGGAGGAAGTGAAATTTAAGCTAAGACCTAAAGTATAATTATCAACTGAGTCAGAGAAGGGTAGAGAAATTCGGACAGTGTTTTAGGAAGAGAAAAATACATGTGCAGAATGCCAGAAGTAGGAAAGCTTGGTGATGGGGAAATTGAAAAGATAAGTAAAAAGCTATTTCTTGGGCACTATATACCACATCAAGAAAACTGAATATGTTTTAAAAATTTATTTTTATTGATTTCATAGAGGAAAGGAGAGGGAGTATCATTGATCGGCTGCCTCCTGCACACCCCGCACTGAGGATTGAGCCCACAACCTAAGCATGTACCCTTGACCAGATCAAACCTGGGACCCTTTACTCCACAGACTGATGCTTAATCCACTGAACCAAACTGGGTAGGGTGAGACTGAATATTTTTAAACTGGGAAAGAACATAGTTAGATTTGCTTTGTAGAACCATTTTTTATATTCTATGCAGAGAATTGAAGACAGAATTGGAGGTAGGGAAACCAACCATGAGGTTGTTGTAATAGATCAGGCAAGAGACAAATTAGGGTAGGGACAAGCCAAAATAAATAAAATTAAGGACATATTGGTACCTGTATTTAAAATGCAGATTTTGTAAGATTCATATTGTACATGGGTGAGTCAGGGAGGAATATGGGAGAAAGAAATATAAACCTCAGTTTGATGAGAAACCAGATAAGTAGTGGTACTATTTAAAGGGAGTGGGGAACATGGGACAGGGAAGCTAACAAGTCCAATTTTGAATATGTTGAGTGTGAGGAACATTTGGGCCACCAGATGTGGATGCCTAGAAACCAAGTGTATATAGTGGTTTGACACTCAAACTGAGGTGTAGGTTAGATGTAGAAATTTGGAAGACATCAATTTAGAGGTTTTACAGTAATTTAAATTCTAAAACCAAATAAGATTGACCAAGGGATAAAGTAAGAAGGGTAAAGTGCCAAAGGCTGCGCTCTGATAAAGCCTAACATATGAGGAATGAGGGGAAAAGGAATATTAAAAAAAGGGACTGTGGAAAAGATGGCAGAGAAAATGCTGAAAATAGAATGAATAAGAAGAGTTTCAGAAACAGGGCGTATCCAATATGTTTGAGAAGTCAAATAAAAGACTATGTGTCCATTCTCTTCACATAGGCCATTTGGTGACAAAGAAGGTAAACTACTTCTATTAGCATATATATAATACATATATGTGTATACTAGAAGCCCAGTACACAAAATTTGTGCACTGGGGCAGGGAGGGGGTACCTCAGCCCAGCTTGTGCCCTTTTGCCGTCTGGGACCCCTTGGGGGATGTCTGCCTGCCAGCTTAGGCCCTATCCCCAGGTCATAGTCTGGGACCCCTCGCCCCTTACCACCACTGCACTTGCTAGCTGTGAGCCTGGCTTCTAGCTGAGTGGTTCTCCCCCTGGGGGAGCACAATGACCACTGGGGGTCAGCTCCTATATTGAGTGTCTTCCCCTTGGTGGTCAGTGCATGTCATAATGACTGGTCCTTCCACAGGTCATTCCACCGCTCGGTCTATTTGCAATTAGGGTTTTATTATATAGGATAACTACATGTAGTTATGTGTATCCTCTTCCTCTCTCTCTCTCTCTCTCTCTCTCTCTCTCTCTCTCTCTCTCTTTTACACACACACACACACACACACACACACACACACACTCATTTAATCACCATACTATTATGGGGTAGGTACTAGTATTATGTCTTTTTTAGGTGAGAAAACAGACACAAAGAAGTGTCAGTTTATCCAAGGTCACACAGCTAGGAAGTGGTAGAGCCAGAAATTGAAATAGATTGAGGACTTGAGTGGGAGATGAAAGAGTAAAGACTAGGAGTGCAGATAACTCTTTCCAGCATATCACTGTGGGAAGATTGTCTGCTTATCAGGGCCAAGCTATCTGGTAAATACTACCCAAATTGCAGACTGACTCTCTGACTCTCAAGGGATAGCAAATAGCTTTTGAAGAAATCCTTTTAAAAATCCAGTTCTACCTCAGAGGACACACCATTCTCCAATAAGTGTGATCCAGGCTCTTTATTGAGAGACTCCAGTGGGGATGAGAGCCTACGGTCACTTATAGTCAAGATAAAAAAGGAAGGAAGGAAGGAAGGAAGGAAGGAAGGAAGGAAGGAAGGAAG
>JAAGEH010002531.1:31838915-31869907 GCA_011751065.1 Lasiurus cinereus
AAGGAAGGAAGGAAGGAAGGAAGGAAGGAAGGAAGGAAGGAAGGAAGGAAGGAAGGAAGGAAGAAAAGAAAAAAGCCTGAGAGAAAGATGACGGTTCCCAAGGCCATGGTGCTTTCTTACCTGGAAAAGGAGATGCTTGAACACAGCTGTGATCCACTCACCTCCTGGAATATAAAGAAGTCTGCCTGGCCAGGACTCTCAGCCCTGGTTGTCAGGTTTTAGGTTTGTCCTCCAAGCGCTGTCCCTTTGGAAAGGCTGCTCAGCACACCCACCGAGAATGGTAGCTTTGGCCAGTCCAGGCTCATGATGGACCATTTTGAAAAACTTATCATTTTGAAAGTGAATCTTCCATTAATATACTTTCAGTATTGAAATCACAGTGGAGCCAGCAGGCTGAAGATGTTGTTGCTCAATAGGCACCAGTTGTCTATCACGGGCTGGTGGCTAGCACCAGTCAGGCCAAAGGAGGACATCAGACCAGGCCCTCACAGCCCAGAAACTCTCACACTGAGTTTCTCTTGCAGTCTCACTGTGACGTCTATATGTGCCTTCCTCCTAGTCCTTCACACCAGGTAGCCTGGTGTGTTTTTTATGGAGCCTTTCTTGTTAATTATGAAATGCGATGATTAAATTTTACCCCATAACTGTTTTTAAAAACTGGAGGTTGACCTTTTCCTTCTCCTGGGAACACTCTGGTGCCTTTCCTTTCTTCCTCTCCATTCCTCTCAGGTAAGCGTCTCCTAAGCTCTAAGGCAGTGGTCAGCGAGCCACAGTTTGCTGCTCTGTTGACTGAGTTTGCCGACCACTGCTCTAAGGGACCCCAGGAGACTTATAACCAGGAGAGTGGTGGGCAGTGGCGGCTAGTCCCAGGTTGGCATGCTGAATCTGTCTCTAATTCCACCTTTTTTCTCTGACTTCCCAGTGAGCCCACGACAGCCCTGCCTGGTCTCTCTCCTATTGCTTCTTCTAATCTAAGCCCTTCTTTGTTTCACTGTCTCCAGCTTTAATAAACATACTATAAGTAATTAAATAAAGAAATAAACCCACTGTGTTTGAGTGATAGTGCTAACAAAAAAAAAATTTTTCCAGTATACCATCTCAACTTTTGAAAACAAAGCATCATTGTTGATCCTTAAACCTAATATTCAAGTGTAACTCTGCCTGGAGCTATTTCAGGTATCATTCCAAAAATATTATCCCAGTGGATCTACCAAAGTCATTAGAATCTTAAACACTGAGCTTTAATTTATTACTATGTCTTTATGAGGTACCCGATTATGTACAAGCACTGTCTGTTTAGAGCACTATCTTCTAAAAACATCTTTATAAAGCCTGATTTTCAATATGCTCCACCCTAAGAAATGAGTTAAATGGTATTGTCAAGCAAATTTTCTTTGTATGGGTGAAACACCACTGACTTGTGTGGAAGAGAAGAAATTTCTTCAAAAATTTATTTTCATTTCCAAATATTTTGGGGAGTGATTATGTAGCCACATTCATCATATACTACTAATATCCTATATATTAAAGAGGTGATATGCAAATTGACCATCACACCAACACACAAAATGGCTGCCCCCATGTGGTCAAAGATGGCCACCCCCATGTGGACTCAAGATGACTGCCACAAGATGGCCAGCAAGAGGAGGGCAGTTGTGGGCAATCAGGCCAGCAGGGGAGTGCAATTGGGAGGGTCTAGGCCTGCAGGGAAGAGCAGTTGTGAATGATCAGGCCATCAGGGAAGAGCAGTTGGGAGAAATTAGGCCCGCAAGGGAGGGCAGTTGGGGATGATCAGGCCTTCAGGGGAGGGCAGTTAGGGGTGAGTGGGCTGGCAGGGAGGGCAGTTGGGGGTGACCAGGCCTGCAGGGGTGGGCAGTTGGGGGTGACCAGGCTGGCAGGGGAGGGCAGTTAGGGGCAATCATGTTGTCAGGAGAGTAGTTTGGGGATGATCAGGTTGGCAAGCAGAAGCAGTTAGGGGCAATCAGGCAGGCAAACAGGACAGCAGTTGGGAGCTAGCAGTCCTAGATTGTGAGAGAGATGTCCAACTGCCCGAATATCCTTTGAGGGGTCCCAGATTGAAGAAGGTGCAGGCTGGGCTGAGGGACACACACACCCATGCATGAATTTTGTGCACCAGGCCTCTAGTCTTATTATAAACCACTAGTGGCCCAGTGCACAAAATTCATGCACATTAAAAGGGGATTAGAGAAAATATTTTAATATTGCTCTTTGCCCTTTCTCTATAATAGAAGTGTCAGAGATGAAAGAAAATTAGTAAAATGTATTTGAAAATCTTCCTCCTGTCAGAGTCTGGGGCACACTGCAGGACCCAGAATCAATTCTCTGCCCACTGGTGGCACCTCAAAATCACATGAGATCCAGACCTGGCCAGCTCTACCCTTGTCAAGCCCCTCTGGATTGGGGATGCAGCCTCAGGTCCCTCAGCACACCCTCAGTCCCTTGACCTGGTGCTAGGGCAGGTGGCATGGCCTGAGGTTCCCTAACAAGCCCCACCAGGCAGGGGACACAATCTCAGGTTTCCTGCCCTGGCCCAGTACCACACAGCCTCAGGTCCCTGCTGATAGATTATTAAGGCTTGTTAAGGGAACTTGGTTTCCACTGTGCAGGCAACCATCTTGTGTTACGGAAACATCACCTCCACTGTGGGTGCTGCCAGCTTTGTGATGGTGTGGCAGTCAGGTTGCATACTTCCTCATTATTAGATAGGATTGTTGACTGAGAAATCACATTAAAGTATTTGCTATTTATATGATTTACTACTCTGGTGCATGTTCAGTGGAATGAGTAAGAGTATAAGTCCTTTTAAAATCTGATTAAAAACATAAAATTGTCTCTGTAGTTTTAAAAAATGTGAAAAAAGACACAAGTAAAATTATCAAAATTAGATAGATCAGTAATTTTTGAAAATCTTAGGACACCATCTATTCAATTAACCTAATAATTCCAATTCCAATTTTCAACTTAGTGGTCTGCTTTCTGTCTCTTTATTTTTAAGACGTTTCATTTCCAAAACAGAAAGCCAATAATGTTTGCAGTTGCCTCAATATTTTTCCTTGGCCACAATTGCCTATTTTCCATAATTGAATTTCCCATGACAGTTCCATCAATTTTATTGTCAGGATGACTAGCCAAAGACACTATTCTTCCCCTTCCCTTAGGAATGTAAGCGATGCTGAACACACTAACATGAAATTGGGAAAGACAATGACTTGTTTTTAACCACAAGAGGCAGAATAATATTTAGTTGAGCCAAATTTTTAAAAGAAAATAAGTTTGTTTCCAATATTCTAATATGTTACATTGATCATGTCAAAATAAGGTTATATTTTCCCTAGAACAATCCTGATATTCCTCCAAATCTCACCATTCTACTAAATACAAAATCTATCATGTCACGTGAGAGATCATGATGCCCTTCTCCACGGACAAGAGATGCATTAAGGTTGTAGCTCTGTGTTTGACCGCAGACCTTATTTTAGCATTGGACCCCTGATTTTCAAAGGTTACCTTTCCCGAATTAAAGGAAGAATGAGACATGAGGGCTCCCCTGTGCTGACTGCACTTTACTTACATAAGATCCTTTAAGTTTCTCAATAAAAAACTGTACTTCCAGGCGATAAATGGGTCAAAGTCACAGAATATTGAAAGTATGGGAGGGAGGTTGGAAGAGAGAGAGGCTTTCCTCCTTTCTATTTCCAGCATGTGGTGTAACTGGGATATTCACAAGGTTCTGCTCTAAAGAAAGACATAAAGTCAGAGATGATTAGAAAAGTGCTAATATAAGTGGGAAACCTCTGTGGTTTCTTTCTTTTTATTTCCCTACTACTAAGTATTTTTGGTAACGTTTTCACCACTTTTAACCACCTCTTCCCTCCTTCTTATTTGTCCTAACCTGTCTTCTCTTAGATGTAAAATACTCATCATTGTCACTCTGGTTATGTGGCCCAATGATATCTGTACATAAATCTCTTGATTCAGACGATTACCCTTACATTCAAGCCTAATAATCCAGTGGACATCTACCGCATATGAATTTTCCCGACCTAGGACACCTGGAGAATCTCTTTTTGCAGTCCTTACTTTATGTAAAGGGCTAAATAAAAATGACCTCCTATACCATTTTTATTCTAGAATCAGGAATCCTCATTGAACACATGTTTCTACTCTATTCCCATTCGCTTTCTCTTCTGGCTGATAAAAGACTGAAGTCCTGGGTTTCAGGGCAAGCAACAAAGGAGAACAAAATAAGCACAATGAACACTAAAATGAGAAGAAAAATGGAGAAACACGTGTATGTGTTAGTTTTTGATAAATGAGGGCTTGCCAATCTAGTTTTCTTTCATCCAGTCTCATCTGCCTTTTCTTACATCAATGGAGCGATCTTCTTTATGTTTTCTCAGGAAAACCATCAATGTTATCTATCAGAATCCTAAATTAGCTTTAGTTTTTGTAATAAAAGTTAGCATAAAGACTTCTTTTTCCAGAAATAACATATGTAACTAGACATCAGGTACCTTGAAGTTTACATTCTTCACTCATTGAAAACAATTAATAATGCATTTTGGCTTGCAGAAACTAAATGTTCCATCATCAATTTCTTCTTCCATTTTCTAAACATAGGCTCGGAAAGATACTTGGTGAGTGTATTGATTAAGAACCAGTCAGCTGATGCTGACTCCATCATAATGGGGGTTCTGTACACCTTCATCATATACTTCCCTTTTTGTTCTAGTTTGCTTTGTCAATTTATATAAAGCAACTGTTTCCCAACCAACTGCATTATATTGTTGACATCAGTAGTAATATTCATGTCAGAGACAGATAGATTTTTGGTGGCTTTGCTCTACATTCTGATACAGATATGACTTTTTCCTTCTTTGTCATTTTATCAGAAGCATCAGAAACCTAAAAGGAATCCATAGAAACCCAATTAATCCACCTCTCTATCTTCACACAGTTAAAGGATTATTTTTCATATTTATATTGGAGACAGTTGAGGCCAAAAGAGTTTAAGGAATTTGCAAGAATGTTTATGTGTTAATAATAAAAGTTATTAATAATAATAACTACTTTCATAGAATTTTAGAGGACTCAATGAGTTAAAAAATAGAAATCTCCTAAACAGTGCTTAGTATGTTTAATAAATAGTGTCTATTGTGATTTATCAATCCTAGTCATTTATATATTAAACTAATTTTCCTTATAGATTGAATAAGATGTATTTAGGAAAAATAAAGTGCTGTTTTAAACTGAGGTATTAACCTAAGAAATTATAGAGGCTAGATACATAAGCAGCTTCATAAGGTGTTATATAAATATAGTGTTAACAATGGACTTGGACAAAGAGCAAAGAAGGTCAATGTGAAGTTCCCAGCTTCCGAGGCTAACAGTAAGAGATGAAAGCATTGCTCACTTACAAATATCCTTTGCAGTTATTATCAGATTTACCATAAAGTGACCCACTAGATTCTAGTGACTAGATAGCCATGCAGTTTCTCTTACATAATGGAAGTAGTTTCTCCAAAAGTCCCTCACTTCTTCAATGATCCTGTAGGAATAGAGAGAGCTCAGAGACTGAGATGCATGTTGTATAGAAGGAGCAGAACACAGCTGCACTTACATGCCCAATTATATAGGTTTTAAGCCATGCCTTATGGATAGCAAAGACTAAGAACAACAAAATATTCATTTTCCCACCAAAGGAACCAGAAGCTCAGAGGAGACCACTGCACATGGGACTGCTCTGGCCTGGGGTAGGGCAATGTGGCCAAGATGCAGCTACTCCTCTGAACCCTTCTAATGCAGTCTGTCTTGGTATCTGTGGTGCAGCAGGGGCCTCTGGCCTCACCCCCATGCTCAGTGATATTTGGTTCATGAACACTTGTTAGTTGTCTTCTTGTGAAGCGGAGTGAAGTCAGAAAGACCGATGGATGTCGCCATCCTGGTTCTCATTCTCTCAGCAGCATGTGACAAAACTGATCTCCTTCTTTTCATTGAAATGCTGTCTTCACTGGCATTTAAGATGCCACACTCCTAATCATTTTTATTTGTAACCATTTAACCATCCAATTGTGACTTTACTAGTGCATGTGCAAGCTTACCCAACCTCTTTCCTTTCAACCCCTAAAGAATAATTTCCATCCAGTGACAAAGTTCTTAATTTCTTGGTAAGTGAGAGTCCTCTTATTGATGGAATTTGGATATTTCTACTTTCTGCTAATGCCAGTACCAATTTTCAACCATTAGCCAGGAACTCACAACTTCCAAGGCTACCTTTTTCCGAAGAGACCATGAACATTACAGAAGAGCATTCTTTGAAGAATAAAGATTCAGGCTAGTGTTTAACTTTGTTGGAGCTCTTCAAGACTCTGCTGGTTATGGGTACAGGGCAGAGTAGTGAACTGCTGAGCCCTGGAGATGCCTATTGCCATTATTCAGATTTTGTATCAGCAACTCTGCATATAGGAGGACAATTCAGACACTAGCTAAAGCTAGGAAAGTGAGGCATCCAGAGATACTGCCTCCAGTGAAGTAATAAGGCTCCAATGGGGGCTCTGCTGTTACACGTTTTACCACAGACAACTCTTCCTCAGGCTGCCTTCCCATATGTGGCTCTGTGATAAATTTTATCAGTGGTCAGCGGGACAGGGTTGCAGCCTGGGCAGTAGCACAGTGGCTTTTTATCTAACTTAGTTCCTCCTGCCGTACCCCCACCCAAAGCGGTATTTTCTTGGTGTAATTTATGTTGTGGCATTTCTGTCAGTAGATGTGGTGTCAGCAATTTGTTCCTAATGGAAGTTTACATGGAAAAGAGATACTTAGCCACAGAATAAAATTAAAGATGGGCTAAACCTACTAAAAATGGTAATGCAAAGGTGTTTGTCCCTGCTCAGAGCCTTAAAAACATTTTAAACAAGGGTTGTCTCTTGCCAGGAAAGCTTGTTTTCCAAGTTTAAAATTCTGGTACAAGTAATAGGTACGGAGTGCATCTACTCACAGTTAAAGCTAAAATTGTGTCAGCACTTGTATTAGGAGCTTCTCTATCCTGGAGGCCTTACAGGACAGGCATGAGATTGTAAATTAAAATAGTCTTTAAAGTTTTAGAAGCCAGAATGCTCAATAAAAATCTGTGGTGTTTGTACTTTAGAAAAATATGTAGGTATGTTATATATTTTTGTAAAGTTAAAAAACAGCCCAGTGCAAATTTGATTGGAGAAATCATTTTACTAAATAAACATGCTGTCCCTTAATAAAAACTTATTATGGTTTCAATAATAAGATTTCCAATTATGCCATTGCAGGTTATTGACAGCATTTAGAAATAGCTGCATACCTTATTAAAAATAACGTAGAAGTCCCGCTGGCATGGCTCAGTGGTTGAGTAGTGACCTATGAACCAGGAGATCATAGTTCGATTCCAGTCAGGGCATATGCCCAGGTTGCGGGCTCAATCCCCTTGTGGGAAACATGCAAGAGGCAGCTGATGAATGATTCTCTCTCATTGTTGATGTTCTTTCTCTCCTTCTCCCTTCCTCTATGAAATCAATAAAGTTGTATTTTTTAATATATTTTATTTATTCTTTACAGTAAGGAAGGGAGAGGGATAGAGAGTTAGAAACATCGATGAGAGACATCAATCAGCCACCTCCTGCACGCCTCCTACTGGGGATGTGCCTGCAACTAGGATACATGCCCTTGACCGGAATCGAACCTGGGACCTTTCAGTCCGCAGGCCGACGCTCTATCCACTGAGCCAAACCGGTTTCAGCAAGATGTATTTTTTAAATAAATAAAAATGAAGTAGAAGTTTTGTTTAGACTTCTTAGTTAAAGGCTCCTGAGATAGCCCAAGCTCTGGAAATATTTAGACTCTGGACCCCTACATTTTAGAAAAGGCTTTTATACACATGGGATCCTCATGCGCTCTGAGGAACAGCACACAGCAGGAGCGTAGGTAGTGCTCTTCCTACATCTCTCTTCCCGTCTCATTCTCTCCTCACACAAAGCACATTGCCCAAGAAGGGAGGAAGAAACAAAGACACTGTGAATCCTCTTGACAGTTTCACTACATTATCATAGGAAGCTTCCTGAATTAACAACAAACAGATTTTATCACTTACATTTTCATGTGTTTTTAAAGTTACATTAAAAATATCTTAATAGCATTTCCCCCTTGGATTTTACCCCTAGTTGATCCATTTGTCATATGGTCTGTATCTTTGAGGCATTGGTAATATTCCGAGCTGCATGTGAAATGAAGGTTATTTTATGCACAAAGATGTTCAGAAAGGAGATTTACTCCCGTGAATGATTCCTGCATTTGAAAATGTGTTCTCAAGTCAAACTGGCAAGAAAGACTTAAGCTCCATTAGTTGAAAAAATTTACCCTTTTGAAATGATTTAAGGGCCTGTCCATAGTAATTTTGATTAAAGATGAATGTTTTGAAATTCAGTTGCTACATCCAAGGTGGATCTACCCGAGTCCCACCACAGACAGCAGAGCAGCACACATAGCTTACACATGCCAAAATGCCAATATATGTATTCAGCTTTGTAAATACACCTTTAAAAATACCTCGCCATATTTAGCCACTCCTAAATATGTATTTACACAAGTCTACACACTGTAAGTGTTTACCTGGGAGACAGAAAGGTCTCTCTGGTAAATAATATGGGTTTTATAGCCTTTCATGAAGGAATTTTTTGTTTGCTATGTAAAAAAAAATCAGCTCCTCTCAGTTATAATTTAATAAAATTTTTCTTTCCCTCTAAATTTACTGCATAGCACTTGAGGTAAAGCCTTGCAATGTTAAAAAAAAAAAAAAGGCAGCACTGGTGTTAACCCTGGGTACAGAGTGGCTTTGATTCATTCTGCTGAAGACTACAGAGTAGAAAACATGGATATGATGTCTGAAAACCAAACAAGTAAAAATAACCTGTCAGGTATATTTTAGAGTTATGGCTATCGAGTAATTACCTTTATTTCCCATGTTTAAAAAAAAAATCAGAATCTCTAGGAAGAGCCAAATGATCCCCAGAATTCTCTAGATCATTGATTTAATTTTATATTACCCCAGTTTAAGAAGGTTAAACATTTTCAACTGGTAGGCAATATTATGCTAAATTAAAGATGTAAAGAAATTTTTATAGAAGAGCAGCATTGCCCAGAACATCAGTCCAAGAATGGGAAATTTTTAGTTCATACTCTAACTTGCAAATACTTGGCCTTGAGCAATTGAGTTGATGTGACTAATACATTTGAATTTATAAGTTAGGTTGTGATCCACCTTAGACCTAATGAATGATGAATACATACTTAGATATAAGGTACTGAATATGAATAGAGAAAAAGATATCTTTTTTAAAAATAAGACACATTTTCCTTTTTTTAAAGTGAAAGATACAAGGTGAAATAGAACCTGTTTGGAATTAAAGAGATGTCCCGTCACTGAGAAGGTTCTCACAATTTTTTTCACACCTCATCCCCATCTTTGCTCTTCCTTTATTAAGATTTTTGAAATCATCTAACATTAAACATGTGGCTCTTGGTTTTTGTGAGCCACATTAGAGTCCCAGAAATGGGTATGGCTTAATTTAGAATCCTTTAAAAATTTTTTAAAGGGAGAATCTCTCTGAAAAGATCACTCTCCTAATCAGCTCACTTCCTCCTAGAAAATAAATGTGCAAGATTTCCAGCAGCTTGTCTCTGGAACCACTGAAGACTTTCCTGTCATCAGTGGAGTTAGAGACCTACCAAAGAACAAAGACAGGCCCCTCACAAGCATTCTAAAGACACTTAATAAATTACAGCTTTATAGTTGAAGGTCTCCTCTTTCTTTGTTCAATGTCTTTCAAAAGTTTTCTCTTTCAGAATCTTTTTGCACATGGATGTTTGTGCCTGAGTCTGGTTCATATTGAGGAGGTGGGAAGTATGGACATTTTTGGCAAGTCCAGATACAGAAACATTGTAGATTCTTTTCACAACAGAAACATATCAACTTTTTAAAAAAAATTACCTTTATTGTTGAAAGTATTACACATGTCCCCCTTTTTTACCCTATTGACCTCATCCACCTCAGTCCCGCACTCCACTCCCTAGGCCTTCACTGCACTGTTGTCTGAGTTCCTGGTTATGCATATAAGCATATACATTCTTTGGTTAATCTCTTCTAGCCTTCTTCCCCTTCTCCTCTGAGATCCGTCAGTCTGTTCTATGCTTCCATGTCTCTGGATTTATTTTGTTCAACAATTTATTTTGTTCATTAGAATATACATATAAGTGATATCAGGTGATATTTGTCTTTCTCTGACTGGCTTATTTTGCTTAGCATAATACTCTCCAGGTCTCCATGCTGTCTCAAAGGGTAAGAAATCCTTCATTTTTACAGCTGCATAGTATTCTATTGTGAAAACACATCAACTTTTTAATGAGTCCAATTATGTACTCTCACATAAAGGGCCTGTTGAAATCTGTGAATGCAAAACAGGTGCTTGTATGTCATCTCATCTCTCAATACAGCTTGGAAGACATCAAGTTAATTGATGTGTGTGTGTATGCATGTGTTTAAGTACTTATATCTCATAGATGTTTTAAAGTATTTTACTTTTAAGTATTTTTCTTCCATTTATTCTTAAAATGTTGAGAGAAATATCCTATTTTTAAAAGATTAAAACAATGTTTTAAAGAAGAAAAAAATAATTTGTTTTAACTTTAAATGTGCTTGGAATTTAAATACAAAAATATGCTTAATAAACATGGAACAGGGGAGTTGCAACTAGGTCACCAATTCAAATTTGAATACCCTACTGCTGTCTATCATGAGTATCTAAAATGAATGTAACAAAAAATATCTGATTATATTTCCATACAAATGTTATACCTACTCTGCTAATTGAAATGGAGCATAATGCACTATTCTTACATTCAATTTACACTTTTGAAAATTATTCTGTTACATCTTACATTTTCACAAAGCGAACAGAAAATTCATTATCATGTCCAATAATACCCTGATGTGCTCCAAAGGACACAAATAATATCTCCCCACCTTCTGAGTATGAACCCACATGATGTAATTCCTTCAGCTCCAGCCTAGATTGTCACATACCTATGCACATGACAGCTTAGCAAGATCACTGCTATACAGAAAATCCATCCTGGCCATGGTGAATTATGTTCCAGGGTACTGCAAGAAGGAACAGATGAGCAAAACTGCTGACTCCCACATTGGAATCATAGTCTGTTAGAAGAAGCACTGCTTTCTGTTTTTTAAAACCTCTCAGACATCTGGGGAAATACAATTTCTATTCATCTTCTTTGACCAGTCCCTCCACAACTTATCCCCACAAAAACTCAGACACAAGTTCAGAGTAAGTAACAAGCTGCTATGCTAAAAATTGCCCCTCTACCTCCTTGCCTGTTTTCTTGGAAACAAATGTGTGCTCTTTGACTCTCATCCTGGAGGGTTCTTTCCTAAATCTATAACAAGATTTCAGTGTGCTTGGGTTTGGCTGGAGCCTGAAACCTGCATCTGTTGAGATGAGGGGATAGTGGGAAGGGTACTCAGCTAGAATGAAATCACAATAGTTTGTGTGGCTGCCAAATGTAATTTTAGATGCATATTCTCTAAAATTCTCAGGGGATAGTGACACTCTAACCTGCACTCGTTAAATCAGTCCTGGATGTACTGTGCTTTGATCTTACTGCTACCTTATAAGACTGCACAGAATTCAGGGAAGAGAATACAGGGTCATGGGGAAATACAAACATGTCACAGTTGAAACCCTAGGACTACTTTCTACAAAAAGGAGAAATTTGGAATCCCTTTGAAATATCTCAAGAATTATTAATGTGTACAGAAGCATCATGGAATAAAGTGTCTGGTTAACACAAAGAACGTTCTATGAGTTTGCACTATCCAGTAAAAGAATGGACCGACTGCCTTGAGAACCAAAGCAGCATCCAGGCAAAGGCTAGATGACCCCTTCGGAGTTGGGCTAGATGACCTTCAAGCCTTTTCCCAATGCTGAAGTTGCATGTATCTACAAAACCAACCCAGCTGAGGAAATGTGGAGGGCGCTCATTGAGGAGTTTCAGGATACTCCTAGACAATCATCCAAACTAGTTATATCCTCATTTTGGTCTTTCCTGAGTCCGTGACTTCTTTCAAGGATCCTGAATTCCCTGTGGTGAATGTAATCATAAAAAGAGCATGAATCCCACAATCAGAGTACCATGATTCACAATCCTGGCTCTTCCATTCAGCTACTTGTATAAATTGAGGAGCCCAATGAACCTAAAAATCTCAATCATAAAACTAAAAATTACTCTCATCTCACAGGGTAGTTATGAGCATGTAAAATCATCTATATATTTCCTGGTGTATGCAGTAGATATTAATTGTTACAGGTATATAAATACATGATAGTGAGATATCGTGGCCAAAACAGCTCACTCCTAGACATCCTGGGGGAGGGTTACCACATCGGAGTAAGTTCTGAAGCAGTGAGCTGGGTGGTGATGTATGTCAATTACTGTACCTACTTCTGTAAATTCTCCCTTTTCTATCAAGTTTATGTTAATCTGGAGAAGGAAAAAGATCCTACTGTGGAAATTGTGCTATAAACATATAAAATGTGGTAAGTGAAATAATAATTACAGTGATGAACTTCATCAAAATTTACATGAGATGAATAATGCAGAGGCTGAGGGAATTATTCTCTATAGCAGCAGAAATCCTCTACACAGCTCCCTCTTAATCTCAAGATTCCTCCAGTAATACAGAATCTATCTGATTATTATCACTCCTTTCTCATTTCAAAATCAAATCACCTAAGGTTGGAAGCATTGGTCATAAGGACAAGGAGAGAGGCCTGATTTCTCGTCTAAATGCATACTTTTCACTCTTGGCAAATGATTCTTAAATTTTCAAACTGAAAATTGTGATTTTTTTTCAATCAGGAGGGTAATTATTTTCACATATAAATAGTTGGTCAGTTTGATCCAATAAACTGCTGAGTTTATTAACTAGTTATTCTGTATATTATAAGGCTCAGCTACAATTATTATATATAATTACCTCTGTATTTAATCTACTTTCAGGTATTAAGCCTATATTTAGCTGGCTACTCTTTTGAAATTAGAATTAAAGATCTTTGATCTGGTCAGCCTTGACCACATGTGTGGGAATTTATGACATGGATTTGGAATTTTACCATTTTTTGAAGGACACTAAGAGCCACTGGGTTCTTTTCAGTTTAAACAGGAACATACACACATTTACACTGAAAGTGGTATTGGCTACAATTCCTGCTAAAATGGTTTGTGTGCCCAAGAAGGGATGACTAGATTTGTTTGAAACATTTACTCCTAATTTCAATGACTGGTTTCCTCAAATACACAGCTAAGTTAGGCAACCTTTTAAAGAGCTGAAATCCTTCCTGCAATCTGGTTAGGATACATGACTTAATGCAGCATCCAAAGACGCTTGACTTTCAACTTGTGAGTGGTTAGCAGTTGGGAGGTCGTATTCCAGGAACACAATTCTCTCACTCCAGTACAAGTGCTCTTGCCCAGAGGAGAGGGGGCAAATTATTGAAAGGGGAAGGCTATGGGATAGCCCCTGGCTTCCTGCCCTACCTTCATGTGGCAGTAATTTTCCTACACATGAGGCAGAGGGCCTCTTCTTGACACACACTGTCTGCCTCGCCTCCCACACATAAACCCACAAGAAAGTCTGACCCAGAGCCTATTAAGAAAAAAAAAATCCTGACCTGACCACACAGCAATTCTGGAGCATGAGCAGTAGCCACTGCCGTGCTCCTGGCAAGGGTTTCATTGCATCCGATTGAAAGTGGGCCTACTAAAATTCTTTTGTCAGGAGTCCCAGTAGAGTGTTCGCAATTGAGTGCATACTCTCCCCTTGGTAGGAATGACTACGAAACAACATGAAACCTATGTGTTGGCAGCAAGAGAACTAAAGATGAGTTGGCCTGATACTCACAAGTTACCTGATATGTTGAATCACCTCTAAAAATAAAAACAAGAGATTTAAAGAAAATTGTGAATCTCACAAAAGAATAAGGGTGGTTTAGATGAGTTTTTTTACTTACAATGAGTGATTTTAAAACATGCTGAGGATATGAGCAGAGGAAATAAAAATATAGAATTGTGAACACCTAAGATGTTTTAGTTAATCCAGGATTCAAGGATTGGGGGTTATAGCCAAATCCCACAATAATTTAGTGAGTATTTATCAGTAAAAAAAAAAAAATCCTCTTATCCACTAAGTTATTATAAAATTCAGTAAATACCAGGCACTGAACTTAGGTTCTAAACAAACAGAAATATATCCCACCGTTTCAAATATATATTCATAGATATCTACAATACTAAAAGCATAATATGCTAATTAGACTGGATAGCTGGATATCCTTCTGGACAAAGCTGTGCCAGCTGTGAGGGCCAAGGGCAGGTAGCCCTAGTGACCAGCAGTGGCGGCGGCAGCAGAGTGATGGGGGCGGGACCTTCCCCTGAATGGTCTGGTCCTCTCCACAGAGGGAGGCCAGACTGTGGCCTAGGCCTAAACAGTCAGTAGGACATGTCCTGAGGGCTCCCAGACTGTGAGAAGGGGCAGGCCAGGCTGAAGGACCTCCCCACCCTCAACTCCCAGTGCACACATTTTTGTGTACTAGGCCTCTAATAAGTATAAACCCTTCAGATAGCAAAGGATACGTGGTAAAAATTATAGAAATGTGAGTAAAGGCATTAAAAAGAAAAATAAATATTCTAGAGAATCATTCAAATATATTTTTTATTTTTTAAATTTCTCAGTGTGGCAGTGGGTCCATCTTTTCCCTCTCCATTTTGTTACATTGCCTAATTAGTCAAAGACACTGCCTCAGTTTCCTACAAGGTCAGAATTATTGTTACTTTTCCTTTTCCTAACTAGCTTCTGACCTATTGACCCAAAGACATGCATAGTCCTAGAATAGATTTGAGTTCTAAGTCACACAAATACAATACTTCTTCCCAAAGGAATGTTTTGGGATTTCTTTCACTGGGACACTATGCTTTCTCAAAGAACCTAAATGAGTAGAGAGGATAGCTTTGCTCATGGCCACCACTATCCTCAGAGAGCACAGATCTTGGGGCTAGAGAGAAGCACTGGGACAAAGCTTCCATTCTCTGAGATCCTGGTTCAATGTGATAAAGCCACTTCATTATCTGTCATTAAATTCAATCTCAAACTTTATTTGACTTAAAAACACAAAACCACGTTGTCTGTTATATAAAAAAAAGCCTGCCAATGCTTCAGATAATACGGGATAAAGATAAAAAGTGTCTGAATGAGCCATGCAGAGTGGCAAAAATAGAGCGCAAAAATGTGTGAATAGTTTCTTTAATATGACCAAGATTTTAAAAGTAAAATGAAGAACCTGTCAATGGGGCTAAAATTGAACCACTCAAACCAGGCTCAATGTTTATAAATGAAGAAGAGCCAAACCAATAATAATATTGTGGCATTGATTCTTTATGGTCTCAGTCACACCCACCTCATCATTTAATATATTTTTTCTCCTAATATGTGTTCAATCTTTTTTGATGGCTTGGCTCACAGCTTAGATAATGGAGCCAAACCATATCCCTTTGGTTGGTCTCAAGCTTGGCTGGACTTTCAATGACTTCCACTCTCATATTAAGAGCCACTCTCACAAAAGGCTTAATATATAATAAAGCTACCTCCCTAACAAGTAATAAGAATCAGCATTTCTGAATTAGTGCTATGAGCTAGTCACTGTGCTTAGGGGTCTACATACAGGATGTCATTTCATTTTCATAAGAACAGGCTAAGGTAGCTAGAATGAGACCCATTTTTCTGGTAAGGGAACTGAGGCAGAGAGCTTAGGACTTTTCCAAAGTCACAGGGTTAGCAAACAGTGAGACCTTGTTTCTGTCAACTGCATTTTAACTGCTGCAGGGTCACAGGGCATTGTTCCGCTATACTTTGAGACAAATTTCCTGACAAATTAGGATTACTACTTGTGGAAATGTAGAAGGCTTCATATTGCTGAAATATGTGAAGGCTGCCAACATTTCCTAAGGGGTCTGCCTGGGAAATAAATTGCTCACTGTCAGATGGCACAGACATCTGAGTCAGTTCACAAACATGCGATCAATTCCTAACCCCCCACAATCTGCGCCGCCACCAGCAGCAGCAGCAGCAGCAGCAGCAAGAAACATTAGAACTGCTGCACACCCCCACTGCGAATTATTTTTTTGTGATTTGTGTTTTCTCAATTTCTTCTTAAAGGTAGTTGGTGTAGTATGAATGCCCGTATATGCAAATATTGGGGGAGGGGTTCCCATAAGCGTGAGTTATCTCGGGCCAAACCCCAAAATAGCCCTGGTCCTCCCACCTCTGAACTTAAAAGCCAGCCCATTCTCCCTGCTCTGCTGCGGTGGCTACAGTGGTCACAGGCCGAGCAGCCTGGGTGGTCCACCACGCCCAAGCATTCCTTGGGCCAGGGAGAACCACATGCCCTAGTTCTGGGGTAGGAAAGGCAGGGGAGAAACAGATAGAGCTGATAAATACACCCTGGCTTCCCCAACTCCCTCTTGGGGAAAGTCAACTATATACGAGCTGACTGTGCTTACACAAGGCGAAGCTTCTCAACAGTACAGCTCTGTCTGCATCGCCTCGGGTTTTTCCTTCCTGACTCCCGTGTAGCAAGCAACACGGGAGGCCACGTGGCACCTCAGGGCTGGTGGGAGGATCATGACACTGGAAGCAAAGAGGCCCATGTTCTGACTCCAGCTCGGTCGCTCTCCAGCCCAGGTGTTCAGCTCTCTGCCCATCCATGCTCTTCATCTTATATTTATCTGGGCATTTGGGCACTGGGGCTTATTTGTTTATTTCCTGTAGATAGGGGGTGGGGGGAAGAATAGAAAATATTTCTGCCAAACTTCTGCAGGCCCTGACTCGATTAGAAAGCAATCATTTGCAGCAAACAAGGTTCAGTCCTCGAAAGAATTCAACTGGACGTTAGCTCTCCTATCTTCTATCTAGAGGGCTGACAGGAGGTGGCAGGGAGAACCTAGGCCCGCCTCAGGCGCATCCCTTCTTAGGAGAGAGGAGGCCATGCACCTGGACGACTTTTCCCAGAGTCAGGAACTGAGAAGAGCTCTGTCCCATCGTGCAGCGGAGAGCGCTCTTGCTCCAGCCTGTAACAGGGCTCTCATCTGAGCCGCACCGGCCACAAAGCACCAGTAGAAACCAAGAACCACTACCCCTGGGGAAAGACCCTCCTCTTTATGAAACTCATAAAGGAACCAGTCCAAGAAGATGAAAGAATACAAATGTTCCTCCAATTAAATAAAAATGAAAAAAAAAATGTGGCTGGATGTGTTAATGCCATAGGCTGCAGGGCTGGGAGAAAGAACTGGTGACTGGCCTTTTTTGTTGTTGTTGTTAACTGGAAAGTCCATTTGCCACCTTTATTCAACAGACAGGAGGAGCAGATCTCATGGCCACAAGTTGTTTTTATCTAATTTTTTCCCCTCCTGGTTTTCTTTGTTGTGAGTTCCAAGCTGCTTTGTAGCCTTCCATCCTTTACAACTACTGAGTCTCTTCTACAGATCTGTGAAAATAAACAGGCCATGGCCAGCCAGCGACACCACATCCTGTGTTAGTGCTAATGATAAATAGGAGTGAGGCAGGTAGTCCCCCAAGCACACCTGGGAAGCATGCTCGCCTCTAAACAGAAGCACACAGCACTCAATTCTAGCCAAAGCTTGTTTGGCCTTGTGGTCTGCTGAGTTGAAATGGTTATGCGATTTTCCCTCTGAATCTAAAGATTATGTTTTCCCTCTGACATTTTTCCTTTTCTAAATTTTGGTATATAAAAATATAACCCCTTGGGGGAAACTATTGGCTTTAGTCATGAATCTCAGGTGTATACTAATTAGCTTTAAAACTTACATGTATGTGTGTGTGTGTGTGTGTGTGTGTGTGTGTGTATTAAAAAGAGCTTCACGTTGAAGACAGCTAAAGCAAGGAGCAGCCACAATTTGGGGCTAATTAACTCTTCTGGTAACATCTAGTGACTGGAAACGATGGTCTCAAAGAGTCTGTGATGATACGATTCTACCCAGGATCATGTCTGTTCTTTCAACTTCTTTTAAATTAATCAGCTTTATAATGATTAGCAACCTAAAATTATTTTTAGCTCTAGTTCTTATTTATTCTTTTCTTTGCCCCAATTTTGCATTCTTCACTTTCTCCCAGCTAAACTCTCCAAACCCTGCTTAAAATATAGGAATTTCACCCTAACTATTTTGGCTCAGTGGAAAGAGCATCGGCCTGTGGATTCAAGGATCCCAGGTTCAAGTCTGGTCAAAGGTATGTACCTTGGTTGCGGGCACATGGAAAGGGATGTGCAGGAGGCAGCTGATTGATGTTTCTCTCTCATCAATGTTTCTAACTTTCTCTCCCTCTCTTTTTTTTGTAAAAAAGCAATAAAATATATATTTAAAAATTAAAAAAATAAAATATAGGAATTTCATGAGCAAAAATACACTGAGGGGTTCAGCATGGGGGAACAATCCTTTTTTTGCATCCTACATACAGCAGTCTCAAAGCCAGGGCAGACTGATGAAGGGCAAAGAAAGGGAAAAGTACTGTGACTTCACTATCTCTAAGAACTCCAAAATCTTAAGTGGTCCTCTCCCACTTTTGTGAACTGCTCAAGGGAATGCTGTTTCTATCCGGAGCAGTGTCTTTCTTGGTAGTTGTTCTGCAGTAGAAGGAAAACCACACCTGTGGTTATAAGATGGTCCCAGGAGAGACCAGCTAGAGATGCCTTAATTGTGCACAGCTGTCCATCCGTCTGGGCTAGCCTGTGACAGTCAGCAAGTGGATCTGGAAAGTTGCAATAAAAGCATACTCATTTCTACTGAGGTCTCTTCCACCCACCTGTCAGGGAAGGCATCCTTTCATCCAGCTCACAGTGTCCATGGTCTGAAAGGGATATCCAGCTGACTTAGACAAGGAATAAAAATTGTTCATCTTATATTAAGAAAAGAGAATATTGGCCCTGAAATCAAAAGAGATGGCCTCTAATCTAGAGTTTCTCCTTATGAATATTAAATCAGGGGATTATGAAGACCTCTTTCCCCTATAAAGGTTCTGTGAAAGGATGTCTTCTCACATTCGCTCCTTTGAAGACCAATGGCTGGCTTCTGTGCAGATATAAGATGGAGGAATCAGACTGGAGGAAACCCAGATTCACATTTCATAGGGAATTCTCATAGACACATGTTTGCCACTTTTTTCTGGAGTCAGGAGAGCTCTTCCAGGTCAATATGAGTTATAAGGCTTATATGAAATAAAATATCATTTTTCTGATACACTGACCACCAGTCAGAAGGTTAAATTGAGATTCCTTTGCAAAGCAATAAAACAACTCTAAAAGTTTAACTAAGATAAATAAATATAACTACAACAATAGAAATACCAAATGAACACTTATTTTGTGCCAGACATTAAGCTCAGGATTTCTACTTGTGTGTTATCCCGGCTTAGCATTATAAACACACTCTGTCCTTTCATTCTGTTCTCCAATTATCCCCTCAGGCCAGATTGCCATATGTCCAGCTCCTGCACAGAGACTTTTGTGTAAGGTAATACCTTTATGCACAAACACACCCAACCAGTCCAAATCTACCCTAAGGACGTCCATAGCCTTCATCTCAACGCATTACTTCCTGATGGGAGGAAAAGAGCTGCACATTTGTCAAAAAGGAAAGAAGTCTCCATGTTTGTTTTTTCCTGGTGAACTTCCTCCAAGTCTCTGGAATTATTTTATCTACACAAGGAGTGTTTAAATCAATATCTGCAAAAGCTCTTAAGCTATAATAATCAGGATCTTCAGCACTCAATATATTCTGACAAGCCCGCCCTCCATGTCAAGTGAAGTGGGTTAACTCTTAGATAGGGATTTTTAGACCCACTCCTCAGCGACTAGTAGTTTCAGTAGGAAAGTCCATAATTATTAAGTCAAATGCAAGGGGACAAGCATCCCCAACTATATAGTTTTAATTCCCTTTAAGTCCAACCTGCACAAACTTCATCATTCCCTTGTAGTGTTGCTAACTAATGAGTTGAATTTTGGCAGTCCATTAATCTTAATTTTGTAAACATTGATTTTTTTTTCCCTGGGTTTTGAATGGAGCTAAAATTAGCATGGTTTTTATTTTGTTTTGTTTGGGTCTTTGTGTATGTGTGTGTGTGTGTGTGTGTGTGTGTGTGTGTGTGTGTGTTTTAGTATAACCTCCATTTCAACTTCCTGCTACTGGGTATTTTATTACAACAAACAGATCTATCCTTGATCAGGGTCTAAAAAGAAGTCAGAAGAGTTCTGGGAATAATGATCCCACCTCTCATCTTGTTTCACACACTTCCCCAGTCCCTTCTGGGACATGGAACCGCCGTTGACTTCTAAGGAAATTCACTTGAGGCTCAATTAAAACTACAGGGCACGGAGAAGAGGCATGTCCTCACCTTTTCCTCCCCAGTAGTATCTGTTTCCAGAACCAATCCTGTCTAGGAGGACGTTTGAGGGCTTTGTGGTACAAGACTAAGCTGGGAGGGTGAACCCAGCACTCACTCATTTGACAACTCCTGGTTCACTTCCACTTCCTCTCTTAAGTGCAAATGTCTAAAATTTAAAACTGAAAGGATCTCTGGCACCAAAGGGAGTGCTCAGGGCTTCTGATCTTTCCCCAACATTCTCTGGCTTCTTAGCCATTGCCATTTAGCAAAGAGCTTAGGGAAGAACGGTTTTATTAGTGTAGGGGACATGAAGTGTGAACTACACTCTTTTTATTTAAGCTGGGTAGGTCATTTCAATCACTCATTTCCACATTATTCCACATTATGCTCTTTCTTTAGTGTGTTCTCACTTAAAGCAAGCTATCTATTCTATCTTTCTTCCTTTTCTTTCTCTATGATAGTCTATTCCAGTGGTTGGCAAACTGCGGCTCATGAACCACATACGGCCCTTTGGCCCCTTGAGTGTGGCTCTTCCACAAAATACCACATGCAGGCACACACGTACAGTGCAGAATTTGGTTTTCAGCTCTCAAAAGAAATTTCAATCGTTGTACTGTAGATATTTGGCTCTGTTGACTAATGAGTTTGCCGATCATGGGCCTATTCCAAAAGACTTTAAGCCTTTCCCCCTTATTTTTCTCAAAACTACCATTAAAGAGCCTGTCTTCCTTTCTCTATCTCTTTAGTCTATTGCCAGTCCTTCATATTTCTACTGACAAAATGCAAATCCAATCTCTAAGCATTATCTGCTCACTTTTGACAAATGAAACAACCATATTTCTTCTTTTGAATCATACTGACATTTATCACTGTCCTTTGAGATTTTATGTTGCTCACTGAAATTTTAAAAGCAGTCACCAAATCAGTCTTGAGAAAGGAAAAAAAAAAAAAAAAAGCTCTCTAGTGCCAAAGGTTGGACCTTTGGTGATGAGGAATAGAGGCCTTGTGGTCAGATTACAAACTGCCAGGAAGAAATCTCAGTTCCACCTTAGTGTCATAAGCTATTTGTGCCCCATTTTTTCCCATATACAAATTAAAGATATAATAGTTTTTACTTTTCAGGCTAATTGTGAAGACTAAATGAGAGCCTATGTATAATACTTAGCATAAGGTACTAAGCTAAGTATTATACATAGGCTCTCATGGATTCTTAATAAATATTAGCTACAAAACAAAAACATACACAATTATTCATAAAAGGTTGCATCCTCAGGCCCCAGTTACAGTTTGAGGATTATTATTCTACTATCCAGTGGTCGGCAAACTGCATGTTGCTTACAAGCCGCGGTTTGCCACTCTGTTGACTAATGAATTTGCTGACCACTGGGATAGGGGCTTAATCACAAGGAACAACAACAGCCTGTAATTATTGGAATCAAGAGTTTAGGTCAGTGGTTGGCAAACTCATTAGTCAACAGAGCGGCAGTTTGCCGACCACTGTTATACCATTTCATTTTTAGCAGCATTTTATTTTATGGTAGGAGGAATGTGAGAAGGTGTACACAGACATATATTTGCATTTTGAATTTTGAATTTTTGAATTTCTCTTTTACTGGCCTGCCACTGTGTCTGAAATCCAGCAGTAAGTGCCTGCATTTTGTGAGATGCTGTCAATCAGACTATGACTGGTAGAAAGAGGTAGGGATCTTAGTTCCTGCCCTTTCAAATCTAGCTGGAAGAGAGGATACACACTCAACTGAAAATACTAGCCACACGAGAGCCATCTCATACATCTCTGCTAGTCATTGGTTAAATGAGTGGCACAATTACTGTCAGTTTAGACAACTAAATTAAGTCAGTTTAGACATGGCCTAAGGAGAATTCATGGCGTGAGAGAACTAAAGTTTAGCCTTGACATATGGGCCTGTTTGGATCAGATAAGAGGAGTAGGCTGAGCATTACCAGCAGGGAAATTTCAGAAACAGTGGCCCAGAGTATGGACAGAATAGAGTGTGTTCAATAGACAGTTAGGTTATGAATTGTGCTAGAGCAAAGTGGGAATATTTCACACCTACTTCCAGTGGAAGACGGAGTAGGACCAGCTTATGCTTAAGTCACTGAGTGTGGGCTTTCACTTTGAATTTCTTATTGTGACTCAGGTATGACAAAGAAAATTCTTGTAGAAATATCTCCTAGCAATTGTCAGTGGTTCATTAGAACTCTGTTGAGGATTCTGAGGGCACTGGCTCATCAGAAAACAAAGAATGTCTTAATGTGTGCCTCAAGAAAAGAAAAAGAGGTGACTTACAGGCTTTAATTCTGCCATCCAGGCAATGTAAACAACGGAGGTCAAGGAGGGCAATTCTATCCAAAGAGTGATGCAATAAAAGAGATGTTTTAAAAGTTTAATTTGGCAACAGATCATAGGGTGGGCTGCTGAAAGAAGAGAGGAGGCGTGAAAGACACTTTGGAGGTTTTTGCTAAAACCAGGACAGCAACAATGCAAACATAAAAGAAGGAACACATTTAAGAGAGTGTAAGAACTAATCGATATATTTAACATGACTTCTAAAGAACCTTTAAATCAAGTTAGGGTATTTTTTTAATAGACTTTAGTGTTTTTTAGAGCAGTTTTAAATCCACAGCAATATGGAGTAGAAGGTAAAGGGTTTCCCATATAGCCTCTGTCCCCACACATGCATAGCCTCTCTCATTATTAACATCCCCAACTAGAGTGGCACATTTGTTACAACTGATGGACCAACACTGGCACATCACCAGCACCCAAAGTCCAGAGTTTCCATTAGGATTCACTTTGGAAGCTGTACATTCTATGGGTTTGGACAAATGTACTATGAGATGTATCCTCTATTATAGTTTCATATACGTAGTTTCACTGCCCTAAAAATATCTGTGCTCTGCATTTTCCTTCTGCCCTAGCCCCAGGCAACCATTGATCTTTCTACTGTCTCCATAGTTTTATCTTTTCCAGAATATCGTATAGTTTGAATCATATAGTATGTAGCTTTTCAGATTAGCTTCTGTCACTTAGAAATATATTCCTCCATTGGAATGAGTGTGGTAGAGCTGAATAATGTTCCATTGTTTGGATGTACCACAACTTATTTATCCATTCACCTACTGAAGGACACCTTGGTTGCTTCCAGGTTTTGGCAATTATGAATAAAGCTGTTACAAACATCCACTTGTTGGTTTGCATATAGACATATGTGTTTTCCTCTTTGGAAAAAAATTATCAAGGAGCACAATTGTTAAATTATATGATAAGAGGACATTTAGTTTTGTAAAAAAACAGACAATTTGTTCTCCAAAGTGGCTGTATCATTTTACATTTCCACAAACAATGAATGAGAATTTCTGTTATTTCATGTTCTTGCTAGCATTTGGTGGTGTCAGTGTTCTGGATTTTGATAATTCTACTAAGCATGTAGTAGTATCACATTGTTGTTGTAACTTGCATTTTCTTGATGACATATGATGTGTTGCAGAGTTAAGACATTTTGATTCTTGAGAAGGCTACCATATTGACTAGTTTTACATTAGCAATGATTTATTTTTTCCATGCATGCATTGCCAAACATTGCACTTAACAGACAGTAAGCTAAGAGGGTATTTGAAATACAATGTAGGTAAGTTCTGGAAAATTATCCATAAGAAAAATTTTGGATAAGGTCTATTCTTTATGTCAGTGAGTATTTTGATAACCATGGCAAATGCTTCACCTTGGTAAAGCAGAGGCCACCTGGAGAGAGTCAATGACCTTAGCAGAGATGTTGGAAAATAGTGAACCTAAACTTCGCCTTCTTCATAATTTCAACCAACACCTTTGGCCCTGCCTTAGTTCACCCACTTCTGTGTCTCTATCTTGTGATAAGATGACTATGTGTATAAGGTATATCATGGCAGTTATGCTAGAAAAATAGATACAAGGCTAAAGCCATATCTCATTTCAAGAACAAGACTCCCAAAAGTCCACCTGGAAGATAGGGCAGAGGTAAAAAGGGAAGACACTGATTATAATCATTGATACTGCAAAATGTATTTATTTATTAATTTTTTGAGGGGACACTATATATGAGCTCTGAAGTAAAAAAAAAAACACAACAAAACTTCAAAATTACATAGCAATAATGTATAACCTCCAGAAATATGCATTCTGTGTAGGAAGGAAAAAAAAACATGTTTATTAAAATTAAGGAATACATGAAATGACACAGATTGTACATAACAAATGTTCCTGCCTTGTAACTCAGCAAATCGGTTCAGATATGCTGCAAGTTGGCTGAAGGAAAGTATGATTTGGGAAATAGGAATAGCCATTCATGTAAAGGCTGAAGCACAGAAATTTCCCAGAGCTAGATGAAAGCTAGGCAAAAGAGAATAATAAATGAGGAGGAGCTGTGTGCTGAAGGACTAGCCCTGACTGGGGCTCCCCCCTTTCTGTACAAATGTGTTGATTATGTGAAACCAACTATGCTGAGGGAAAGATGATTGGAACATTTCCTTAGACAATGGCCCGATTGAAAGGTCACTTCCTGCCACTTTCCATATCCCTGAGGGGCAATCCCATCCTGGCTCCCAGTACACAGTGATGGCTATGTTGAAAGCCAGGCTTCCAAACAAATGCCTGCCTTGCAGAATCATAGGCCTCTACTTTGGGCTTTAGAGATGAATTAAAGATTAGTATTCATGCTTAAATGTCCACTCAAATGTAATGTAATCTGTACAATTTTTCAACTCATAGTCATTGCAAATAGCTGGGAATGTTTTTCTCTATTTTGTTGACTCTATGATTTTTCATATTATCTGAGAAACAGAAATTCTTCACTCCCAAATGAGCAACATTTTTAACTCAACCCTGACCCTAACATGATAAAAATCTGTGCCGTTGAAAAGAAACATAAAGTGTTTTGTTGTTCTGTTCTTTCTTTTCCCCTGAAAGCCATCCAAGGGACGAATCCCGTTGCCTGTGTTCACAATGAATATGACATAGAAAGAGCATGGTATTTTAGACAGAGCTTTCAGAAAAATCCATATAAGGGCAAAAAGAAACATTTAATGCTGAATTCTTTCCTAATTTAAGGCATTTTTAGTCCAGTTTTTATTTTAAAAAGAAAAAAAAAAGGAATAAGAATTCCAGGGCAAATGCTCCTGGGATTTCTTGTGGGAGATGAATGTAGAGATGAGCAGACATTGTTCAAGATTGTTCAAGTCATTGAAGGAACCAAACAAACAAACAAACAAAAAACTTAATGTCTCCTCTCTGTGCCTAACCAGCACCAGCCTACACAAGGGATCTCATCTCTTCCCCAGCGCACGGTCCACATCCTCAGCTCTTGAATCTCAACATAACTAAATTCTCTAGCATATTACACATGTTGGTGTGTTGTTTTGAAATTGTTCTGAAGTTACTTAGTGGAAACATTGCATAACCTAATGCAATGCTTATCAAAGCAGATGATCTACATCAGAATCACCTGGGGTTTTATTAAAAGGCAAATTCCTTATCCCATGCCTGGAATTGCTGAATGTGGAATGTCTATGGGAGAGGCCTGAGTATCTGCATTTTTAGAGGCAGTCCTGTGGTTCAGATTCACATGTAAACAACTCTGGACTTTGAACACTGGGATTAGTTCTACTATTGAACATTTGTTGTAGACTCTCAGCCCATTGCTTAATCTCTGGTTTTTCAACTCTAACATAATATTATTGTGAAGAAATATAAGCAGAAGTACTCAAACATATAAGAAAAAGATCCCATGTACCTCTGAATTCCGTAATTAGATGAAAAGGTTTTTGAGATCCAGGGATTTGTTTTTTGTATTTTCCCTATTGGTAATGTCATATTGATAGCTGGATTTTAGTAAATTGTTGTTTAATATACTATACTGCAGAAGCCTTTAAAGCATTTTCACCCTGACACTTAGAGAAAGTCAATTAGCCACCAGGAATCCACATTAATGTAGAATTTACTTTGGGTGAATTTACTATGAACCAGGGTCTTCTCTAGCTAGGACTTAAAGATTAATAAACTATCAGAATTGATTAAACATAATAAAACTGTGTTTATAAGGTGGACATGTAAGGCCTCCTTCCAATTTATTTAATTTTTCAGGAGAAAAATAACTTAGGTAACCTAATAAGTCATGTTGACTTCCCAACATTGATTAGAGTAAGAATAAGGAGAGCTAGTTTTTTATTTAAAAAATAAAAAAAAATTTTATTGAGGAGATTATTTCAATGCTTTTTCATATCAATACTTTGAGTACTATTTTACACCCCTATTTTACAAATAATAAGCTGAATCAAAGGGAAGTTAAGTGGCTTTCTCCACAGCCTGATATGTGGTGTATCTATAAGAGGAGAAGGCCTAAGTGTGGCTGATCACTGGAGCCAGGCAGGGCGAGTGCTGAGACTGCCAGAGGGCATGCTCACTAAGGTCACTCACTTAATGCCTGACCATCGCCCTTCTTTTGGTCAATGTATTTATTTCTTTAAATGTGGTTAAGTATTTATTGAGATTCAGATCCATTTTACAGGCTCTGGACTCCTTTTATCTTGTAAAGTTAGTGTTTTCCCAAATCCATTTTATTTGGTAAAAGGATGAGTACTTTTTATATATAAAAGAGTTTTATTTTTAAGATCATGGTTATTATAAAAAAAATATATATAACCCATCTCCTCAAATCTATTTTCAAAATACTATTCTAAAGATGAGGTTAAATCATTTAAAATGGTTATTTGATATAGTTAATTTAATGAAATGTTAGTTTTGATATTGTGTAGAAATCACCAATTTATGGAAAGAATAATAAGGGCAGTTGGGTAAAGATTGCTTTAAATTGATTCACCTCTGTCTGTTTCATTTGGAGTTGCTTTTAGAGTTTAACTTTAAGGAAAAAAATATTTGTTTCTGTTTTCCAGGTCTTCAGGGGCTGCCTCAGAGTAGCCCCTTTAAAGCCAATGACATATATGTATATCATTCAAAATTATATTGCTGACTATGTAACACCAAACCACACTAAATATATAGTGAAAATAACTCCATATATTGACTTATATCTGGTTTATACACTGTTCTAGTCATTGCATATATGCTAATGTTAATTATCAGAACTCCTGTGGTGTAGTTATCATTATCCCCAATTTATAGGTATGCAAAGGAGACCGTGAAAATGCAATAATTACCTAACAGCCCCCTAACCTACTAATGTGGAAACCCAAACTGAAACTCAAATATGTCATTCCCTAAAGTTCTTGTTCTTTTCCCAATACACACCGCTTCCCTGTACTAAATTTCTTAAAATATATTACCTAAAATATTTTACAATGTCTTACACAGATAAGTTTCAATGAGTATCTATACTAATAAAAAGGTAATATGCTAATTAAACTGGGAGACCTTCCAGAAGACCTTCCAGACATTCTTCTGGACAAAGCCATGGTGGCAGGTCCAAGGTAGAGGCGATTAGAGGCCAAGAGGGGAGTGCAGTTGTGGGTGATCAGGCCAGGGGGGGAGGGGGAAGTTGGGAGTGATTAGGCTGGTGGGGGAGGCAGTTGGGGATGAGCAGATGGGGGGGGGAGGCGGGGGGAGGGACAGGTGGAGGTGAGCAGGCTGGCAGGGGAGGGTATTTGGGGGCAAGCAGGCTGGCAGTAGGGGGCGATGGGGAATGAGCAAGCTGGCAGGCAGAGTGATTAGGGGCAATCAGGCAGTCAGGCAGGTGAGCAGTTAGGAGCCAGCAATCCCAGATTGCAAGAGGGATGCCCTACTGCCAGTTTAGGCCTGATTCCTGTAAATCAAGGGGGTCCCAGATTGGAGAGGGTGCAGGACAGGCTGAGGGACACCCTTCCCATGCATGAATTTTGTGCACTGGGCCACTAGTATTATATAGAAAAGCTATATTCTATTACTGTGGCTGTTTGTCTCGAAGAAAATTGAGTTTATTGTATTTTATATGTATTGGCTTTTGTTAGGTTTTTTACGCCCCCGAGAGAAAAAAAACCGCAGAGACCGAATTAAACAGGCTTTATTGGGAGCACACGGGCGGGTTCACCTGCTCAGAGAGGGGAGCAGGAGAAGCCGCGCCAAAACTGGGGCAGGGGTACGTTTTTATACTTTTCAGAGGCTGCGTTGTCAGCAGAAACTCGTGGCAGTTGGGGCTTTCTGGGGCCAGGTGATGCCTGGAGTCTGTTCTGCGGTCTATTTCCTGGAACTGTTTGTCAGGCAGGGATTCTCCACCTGGGAGTGACGGTTTCGGAATGTAGATGTTGAAAGGTCAGTTCCGCAAGGTAGGGGTTACTTTTCCACCTCCGGGACAGGACTCTCTACGATGGGATAAGAGGGCGACGTGATCATCTGGCTACTTCCTGCTGATGAGGGACGTCGCAGGTGGGAGGGTAGAGAGGCTCTGGATGTTCCGTGCCGCTGGGCAAATGCCGCGGAGGGAAGAGAAAAGAAAAAAACAGGTTATATTGCATTTTTGTATGTATGCGTGGTCTGGGGTTGTTTACCTATGGACCTGGGTAGTTCAGTATAAGGGCCGGTTGAGAGAGCTTCCGGGTTGAGGGCTAGGTATAGTTCTCCAACCTTGGTATTTGTGAGGGCCATCCCAGGTAGTCGAGTTGATAATATCTTCCTGCCCCCAGGTTCGTTTTACCTGAAAGGACCAGAAACCGTTCGGGGTGTTATGGCCTGGGGCTCCGGGGAGGTGG
Source organism: Lasiurus cinereus (assembly GCA_011751065.1). Lineage (NCBI taxonomy): Eukaryota > Metazoa > Chordata > Mammalia > Chiroptera > Vespertilionidae > Lasiurus > Lasiurus cinereus. Next base: position 31,868,221 of record JAAGEH010002531.1, read on the forward strand.
AGAAGCAGGATCTCCAGTGAAGCGTAGGGTAAGAGGCCCAGTAGGCATGGTCTTCCATTTCGCTGGGGGGTCATCATGAGAGGGGGCCGAGCTCGGTTTCTTGACACCAGAACGGTGAATCCAGGAGGCGATGCCGAGGACCTTAACTGCCGAAGGTGTGGTTAAAATGACAGTGTATGGGCCTTCCCACCGGGGAGTCAATGGTTTGGAGAAGAGAGACTTAATCAGTACCTGATCTCCCGGGGTAAGGGAGACCGGGGCCTGATCTCCCAGGGTAGGTTCGGGGATAGCAGAGTTGGCCTGTTCCCTGAGGAGATCCCTCAGCAGAGAGAGATAGGGAAGATAGGAGGCCAGTGGGGGCGGTTGGGGTAGGAATGAGGAACTTTTCGTTTTATAAGGGCTGGTGTATGATGTTTGGCTATAGAGGGAGTTTCGATATTCCATACTCCAGGGTTTACCTCGGGTAGGAGAGGGTGTGAAGAAGGGGAGGGGGTGTCAGATATATAGTCCAGGAGAACAGCTATGAGGGGATGATCCCAGGAGGAAAAGGTTATGGATGCGTGGAGTTTAGTTAAAATGTCTCGTCCCAGTAGGGGGACAGGGCAGGTTGGGATTATAAGGAAGGAATGTGAAAAAAGGCGATCTTGGAACTGGCAGGCTAAGGGGGTTGTTTGCTGGGGGTTGAAGGGGACCCGTCTATCCCCATAACAGAGATCTGGGAAGGAATACTAAGGCCCGAATGAGCGGGGAGGACCGAGTAGGTAGCCCCCCTTTGTCTACCAAAAAAAGAGATAGACTTACCCGCTACCTGGAGACTTACCCTGGGCTCGGCGAGGGTTACCGGAGTCGTGGAGCCAGGGCCACTTCGTTCGTCCGCCAGCCTGAGGAGCTCCATTGCTGGGTATCCCTGGTTCTCCAGCCCCCCACATGGAGATGGAGAGGGTCGAGCCAGGGTCGGACAGTCCGACTTCCAGTGCCCGGAGCGTTTGCAGAGAGGGCAGGGCTTTGCCAGCGGCTGGGGCTGGGGGCATGATTTAGCCCAGTGGCCTTCTTTGCCACATTTAAAGCATGCCCAGGTGGGCATCGGAACCCACCCTTTGAGGCCTGGCGCTGACCCGGTCCTCCTGCTGGCTGCAGGGCTGCCACCAGGGACTGGGTCTGAACAGATACCTTTTCACAGAGCCTTTCCTGCCAGGCGGCTTCTGCCGTCTCCTCACCGTGTCCTCTCAGACATTAAAGACTTTAAAGGCCATTTTTACCAGATCCTGTATGGGGGCTTCAGGGCCCTCCTCAGCCTTATTTAACTTTTTTCTGATATCCGGAGCTGACTGGGAAATAAAGTGTGAGGCCAGGATAGCAGCCCCGTTGAGGGAGCTAGGATCAAGGCGGGTGAATTTTATGAGGGCTTCCTGAAGACGGTAAAGAAAAAGGGCAGGGTTTTCGTCCGCCTGTTGGGTGGAGCGGGTATGAGAGGCAACCGGAGGGGAGAGCGAGGGCAGTTGAGGTTCGGGTTCCTGAGCTGGGGATTCCGAGGGAGGAGAAGGGGCAGAAGGGGTTTGGGGCACGGAGGGAAGAATTGGAGGGGGGCAGTTTGGTCAGGGGGGCGGTAAGAAGGAGGAGATGAGAGAAGGTCAATAAGGTCAGAATTATCTGTTGAGTTGGTACCTGCGGGGGGGGGGGGGGGCGG
>JAAGEH010002531.1:31870007-31898529 GCA_011751065.1 Lasiurus cinereus
GGTTTTTTGGGAGGCGGTGGGGCAGTGGGAAGAGGGGGGTTACTGCTGGCCAGAAGTATCTGGCGGGTTGAACAGGGAGAGCAGAGGTCGGGGCGGGAACATATGTCCCAAAAAGCCTGGACGTAGGGGACCTCAGAACCTTTACCCGTGTGCCGGCAGTAACTGTCTAAGTCTGTGAGAACATGGAAGTCAAAGGTGCCAGTGGGGGGCCAGCAGGACTGGTTATCTAGAGGATATTGAGGCCATTGTTGTTGCGAGAGAGAAATTAAACGTTTGGCCTTGAGCGTCTGAGTGTACCCCAATTTGGAAAAAATTTTAAGGAGACACCCTAAACGTGTCAGGATCCGGCCTGGACCCTGAGGCTCCCATATCTGAGGGGTTTCCCCGCTCCCCGAGATTAGAGACAAAGCACCAAGGGAGGCGTCCCACCGATTGGTACAGAGTCCCGGTTCAGGGTTGGGGTCTGAAGAGGACCAAGCACGTCTCCTTTGTCCTCCAAGAGACCGGACAGTAGCCCTCTGAGGGCGGAGAACTCCTTTCGGCCCGGACGCAACTTAGGACGAGAGGCTCCAGATGGATCTCAGAGAGCAGGAAAGAAAGGAAGGTTTCCCGTGTAACTTACTGGAGATGGAGTCCAAGGGAAGTCCAGGCCGAGGTCCGGAGCGGCAAACCGGGGAAGTGAGCTGGACTGGCCAATCGACTCGGACCCCAGTACCTCAGAGTCTGGGAGTTAGCCCGGGCGAGCTGCCGCTGCCCACTGCTTCCCAGGTCGTAAGAGGAGACCGGGGCGAGGATCATCCGAGTCCGAAACCCACTCCGGGTTTCGGCACCAAATGTTAGGTTTTTTACGCCGCTGCGAGGAAAAACTGTGAGTCCAAACAGAGACCTAATGAAACAGGCTTTATTGGGAGCACACAGACGGGTTCATCTGCTCAGAGAGGGGAGCAGGAGAAGCCGCGCCAATACTGGGGCAGGGGTACATTTTTATACTTTTCAGAGGCTGCCGTTTTTGGCAGAAACCGGTGGCAGTTAGGGCTTTCTGGGGTCAGCTGATGCCTGGGGTCTGTTCTGCGGTCTGGCTATTTCCTGGAACTGCTTGTCAGGCAGGGATTCTCCACCGGGGTGTAACGGTTTCGGAATGTCGATGTTGAAAGGTCAATTTTGGGGGAGAATCCAAGATGGCGGCATAGGTAAACTCCTACACTGCTGCCTCGCACAACAATTTCAAAACTGCAACTAAAAGACAGAACAGACATCATCCAGAACCACAGGAAAGCTGGCTGTGGAAATTCTACAACTAGAAGGAAAGAGAGGGACTCACAGAAACCCAGAGGAGCTGCAAAAAGCCGAGGTACGGAGACAAGCGCGAGGAGAGAGCGGGTGCCCGAGTACCTGGCTGGCTTTCTCTGGCGGGAGGGAGACGGAGACTCTCAAAGGCATTGAACCCGTTATCTTACGACACTAAACCCCAGATCCAGCCAAAACTCATACAGGGGAGTTTGGACTGTGAGAAGGGAGAGATGCACGGAAATTTAGGGGAGCCACAAAAGATCAAGTCTGGTCGCACACGCGCACAGTGCTGCGCGGAGGACAGACTGCTGATTGTGCCGCTGGCTTTCGCGAGTGGGCGGGAGGCAGACCCTCCCAACTGTGCCAATTCTGACTCCACTGGGTCCCTGTTTCGGGCAAAACCCTGGGACCTAGACTCGAGTGGTCCTGGTGCGCAGGGAAGCCGGAAAGGCAGCGGTTAGAGGCACTGCGGGCACTCAGGCACAAGGACGGCTCCAGCGATTACCCAGTCACGTGAGACTCAGAGGCCATGGGGGGCGGGGCCGACTGGAAGGCAAGGCGGTCCCTTAAACCCTGAAACTCCACCCCTCCCAAGCTCAACAGAGGCTTCTGCGGCTTTGTGTCTGGTATCATAAGGCTGAATTCAACACAGAAGTTTCCCCGGCATGGTGAAAATGCCGAGACAAGGGAAGGGATCACAAACAAAAGAAATGGAGGAAAAAAAACGACTGGATATAGAGTTCAAAACCACGCTTATAAGATTTTTCAAGAATATGCTAGAAAAGATGGATAAATTTAGCGAGAGCCAAGAGGAGATGAAAAAGGACCAACTAGAGATGCAAAAGAGCCAACTAGAGATGGAAAAGGTCCTACTAAAGATGATAAAGGACCAAATAGAAATTAAACATACACTGACTGAAATAAAAAATATTATACGGAGTCCTAACAGCAGACTAGAGAAAGGCAAGAATCAAGTAAAAAATTTGAAATGTAAAGAAGCAGACAACATTCAACTGGAAAAGCAAGAAGAGAAAAGAATCCAAAAATGTGAACATAATGTAAGCAGACTCTGGGACAGTTTCAAGCATACCAACATCAGAATTGTGGGGGTGCCAGAAGAAGAGAGAGAGCAAGATACTGAAAACCTATTTAAAGAAATAATGACTGAAAACTTCCCACATCTGGTAAAAGAAATAGACTTACAAGTCCAGGAAGCACACAGAACCCCAAATAAAAGGAATCCAAAGAGGATCACACCAAGACACATCATAATTAAAATATCAAGAGCAAAAGACAAAGAGAGAATATTAAAAGCAGCAAGAGAAAAACAGTGCATTACCTACAAGGGAGCATCCATATTACTGTCAGCTGATTTCTCAACAGAAACGATGCAGGCCAGACGGGAGTGGCAAGAAATATTCAACGTGATGAATAGCAAGAACCTACAACCAAGAATAATCTATCCAGCAAAGCTAACATTCAGATTTGAAGGTCAGATAAAGAGCTTCACAAAGAAGAAAAAGCTAAAGGAGTTCATCAACTCCAAACCAGTATTATATGAAATGCTGAAAGGTACTCTTTTAGAAGAGGAAGAAGAAAAAGGTAAAAGACAAAAAATTATGAACAACAAATACATATCTATCAACAAGTGAATCTAAAAATTAAGTGAATTAAAAATTTGAACAACAGAATAAACTGGTGAATATAATAGAATCAGGAGCACAGAAAGGGAGTGGACTGATAATTCTCAGGGGGAAAGGGGTGAGGGGTGTACAGGGAGAGACTGGACAAAAATCATACACCTATGGATGAGATCAATGGGAGGGAGCTAAGGGCAGAGGGAGGGATGGGAGCTAGGTGGAGGGGTGCTATGGAGGGGGAAAAAAGAGAAACAAATGTAATAATCTGAATAATAAAGATTTAACTAAAAAAAATAATAAAATGAAAAAAATAAAATAAAGGTCAATTTTGCAAGATAGGGGTTACTTTTCCACCTCCAGGGCAGGGCGTCAGCCAAGGCTGGACAGCTTTGAGTCACTATGTTTCTTTTCTCTGAAGCTAATATTTCCTCTACCCATGGAAATGAGAATGTGGCAACTATATGTATACATGAGAGACCATTTTGTCCTGGCCAGCTAGGGATCTACACCTTTCATAAGTCAGAATCTCTCTGGTTGATTTTTCCTGTAAATCTTGACTAAGGACTACTTTGCTAAACAGAGAACAGGTAAACTGGGGAGCTATGGGACAGTAGATGGGGTGGAGAAGCAGAGAGAGAAGACTGAAGTAAGAGTGCACCTAGAACCAGAGAAATAGCCTGAAAGGAGGGAGGGGGAGAGGGAGAGGAGGAGGGAGGGAGAGAGAGAGAGAGAGAGAGAGAGAGAGAGAGAGAGAGAGAGAGAGAGATGACCAATCTAGATTCCTAGTGATGACCTTTCCTGAGCCTCAGTTATGCATCTTCTACCCATGTGCTCTATGAAGTATCTGTACAATAAATTCTTATTTTAATTAAGCTAGTCTGACATGGAGCTGTTATTATAACCAAAACCGAGTTAATGAACACAGTCCCAGTGAGTGACCCTGAACCATTCAGATTCATCTGATCATTTACTGGTAGTGACAATATGACAGATTATTTCGGTTAGTTTTGGAAGCCAGTCCATTTGACTACATTGCAATACATACACGTAATATGCAAAGATAAATGATGCAGGTTTTTGGTGAATTTAATTAAATTATCCAAATATTTTTGTATCATAAAGACATTCAAATGCGAAAATATTACTTTCTCCCCTAAAGAGAAGAATCACAAAAGATGGCCTTTACTGATCCACTAAACATATTTGTTTCATTTAGCCCTTTTGGTTACTTTTTCTACTCATCCTGTCTTAACCATTCTTAGTAGGAATTCTGGAATAATTTTTGACCCAGACAAAAGTAGAAGCAGATTTAGCAACCAAAGCATGTATATTACTTAGCATGTGTTAATATGATGGTACATACCAGAGGAACAAAATAAAATCATCACAAAAAAATTACTGCAAAACACAAGCACTCTTTATAATTCAAACTAAGCCTTGTAACTGGTTCAAACAATTTGGTTTTGATTTTATACATCACCAAAGTGAGACATTAAAGAAGACTCTACACAGAGCACTTTTTTTGTTGTTCATCCATGTTTTCCCTTGGGTTCAAGAAATGGGGAGAAAAAACAATGGAAAACCATAGCTTTTTTTTTCATTGAATTTATTTTTTTAAAATGAGTTTGGAAATTAAAATCAGATTTTTTCAAGCAAGAAAAAAAAATACATCTGAGTAAAGCACTTATACTAAATGTCTTAGCAGAATGTGGATTAAATTATTGGTTTTAAAACCACCCTTTAAAAATGGCACTAACTCTGGAATGGAAAAATCAGTGGATCCAAAGTAGAACAAGATTTTGACACTAGTAAAATTGAAAGCTAAAATTAAAACTTGGTGTAAGTTATTCGAAGATTTAATAATCTTAGGAAAATTCTGCCTATAACATCTTCCTAGCTGAAATTAATATTTTCCTAAGTGTTTGCCTTTAATGATTGTTTCTAATTTATTACAAAAATCCTTTAAGTGATAGCTATTGAAACCTGTAATTTGATCCTCCAAGTAGAATTTGGGAAGCAAATCCACATGGGCCTGAGTATCTAATCTCTTGACCTTGGTTCTTTCAGCTCTAAGTTCTTTTCAATGTGTCTGCTCAAGAGAGGAAAGACCAATCTAGAGCTGTGGGAGGTACTCTTGCTTTGTGAGTCATCATAAAAGTTGGCAAGTGCTAAAAGATCTAGTGCTATAAGACCACAGCTAAAGTTATACATACATGTTTTTAGAGAAAAAATATAGTTAGTAGCATATTAATATTATTGTATGTCATGCTACAGATGAATTTACTTCTACAAAATGAATGCCTTGTTGAAAAATGAGCCAGCAGAGGTTGCTTTTGAAAGGAAGAATTAATGCACAAGGTTTACATTGAATATTTTTGTTTGAAACCTAAAAACTCAATGTGCATTACTCATTGAATCCATCAGACCACTAAGAGTTATTATTAGGCACTGTTAATATATTAGTACACAGAAAAATAAGTCAGGCTGGCCCTACACTGACAAATAAGCAACTTTTCCATGAAGAGTCTATTAGAGACAACATCAACCAAAATCCCCACAAATGCTACCTTAGCCCCTGGTTGATGCCAGTGGAAACATGTAGCTGTTAAAAAGCAAACACTGCTGAGCTCCTATACAAACTCTTACTGCTGCTTACAAGATCCTTTCCCGCACTCCTTTCTGTGGGAATAATTTTCTTTTCTTTTACTCTCAGTTTAAATGTTATCATTTCTCTGAAGCTTCCCCCCATCAAAATTTTGCCCAACCCCCACTACAACAGAATTGATAAGTTAATCACATACTCCTCTGTATTACCATAGCATTGTGCTAATACTTGTAGCATGGCGCTTATCATGTTGTATTATAATTAGCTTGGTCTATCTTCAAGATCCTGGAGACTTTTGAAAGTGGGGAAAAGGTGTAATTCATTCAGTGCTTTGTTTATAATAGGTACCATCAGAAACACATGGATAAAATCCTCTTAATAAAAGTATATTCACACATTCCCTCGTTCATACCTCTTTTCGACAAGTAGTGTCACATAGTATATATTTGGTGTCTTATTCCAAAATATTTTCTCAGATCCATTTCTCAGAAGTAGAGAGTAGAGAGTAGAGACTCAGAGGTCATAGGAAATCTTTCAAATGCACAGCTTCATGCATTTGGATGTGAAGTCTCATTAAATTACAGAATTACATGTGGTGCCATGCTACTATCAAGCATGGATGACCATGTTTGTGAGTTCTTGAGCTCTTAGAATTGGAAGAGATTTTTCTGAATAATCTATTTCAAGTTCAGTGCAAGAATCCCTCTCTCCCCATTCCTCACAGCTAAAATCTGCTAAATACAACCAGGGCAGAAATCATCTTCCTCACAGACAGCCTGTTCCATTTCTAAAGAAGTCTGTTTCTTAGAATGCACTTGCGTTTACTGAGCCAAAATCAAATTTCCTGCACTTCAAACATTGATTCTGACTCTCACCTCTAATGTTTCAAAGATTTAATCTAATCCCTCTTCAAATATTGAAAGGCAGCCATGGTTCCCTCTAGGTATTTTCCACTATAGCCTATAAACCTGACTAAATTTGTATCATCCACACACATGTGTCTATTAACCACAAGGACATCACAAGAGATCACTTGAAAGGAACTTTCTCAGATATTAATACCAGTATTTCTTTAACCACCAACTAAATAAGCAGTCACTTAAAAATTTATTTGGATCTTTGTTCATTTTTGTTTTTATATTCTATATTTCCTTCTGTTATTAGTTACAACTCGAGAGAGAGAGAGAGAGAGAGAGAGAGAGAGAGAGAGAGAGGCTTTAAATATTTAAAATGGGAGAAGAAGACAAACTTATATAAGGAATTGCATACACAGAAGCAGGAAGACTCACAGAACAGGGAGGCAGCGGTAAGGTACCTCAGGGATTAAAAATAGCAGGAAGTCACTAGGACTCTTAGGCTAGAGGAGAAGAGAGAGAGGAGCCTGTGATACCAGGACCAGAAGTTAGGGTCACCTAGAGTAGAGCGACATGAATATATAGGAGGAGCTGTAGCTACAGAGAAAACATTACAAGAGACATTTCTAGAGACATTACCTGAGAAACAGAGAAACAGTGAAAGTAACCTGCTTTCCCCATCCTGCAGCCCTTTACTCTCCCACTGGGGTTTCCCACTGGCTAACCCCACTGGAGAGAAAGCTGCCACAGAAATCTGGAACATGAAGCCAGTAGGGGAACTGGAGCAGGGAGGGGTGGAGAAGTATGCCTTCCCACACGTCTACATGACTCTGTAAATATTACACACTGAATGAACATAGCAGTGCTTTTGTTGATTACCTTCATCATAGCACTTAGTTTATTATGCTTGGTTTTAGAGGTTGCCCCTCACACAAATGTTTTTTTCCCAAATTTGAACAAGTTTGACATAACCATTTTATCATCATTGTTATTATTGTTGTCATTTTGCCAGTGTTATTATTATTGTTGTCATTTGCCTCCATAGCATTGTGTTGCACACAGAACACTAAATTAATGAAATTATTATTATTCCCCCAAAATAGCTCCTCTTTTATCTCTTCCTTGTTTGCTGTTCAATTTTTGCTTCTCCATGTTTGCATTATATTTTCCAGTTTACAGTTGGTGTTAATAAAAAATTAACTGGTTAAATAGATCCAATTTTCCTTCTTAGAGGGTTCACTTAACTGATTTTTTTTAACAACACACACCCAACTTTGATTGTTATGAGGAGCACAAAATGTATCATCAAAATGTTCAATGACATTTAAGTGATACATATCAAAAGGTCTTTGATATATTTTTATATTTTTAAATAACTCTGTTTTATTTTTTTTTTTGAGATTTTACTAAAATAATACACAGTAACTCTGGCACAAATATTTTGGCATTTAACAGCCAGGTAGCTTTATAAAATTGTGTCAGCTGACAGAGTTTATGAATTTAACTAATCTTTCCCCAACAAAATGTCAGACCTTAAACATAACTAGCAGACTTGAACAATAATTGCATCGTTGTGTTGATTCAGGATGTATGTCCAAAATAACAATTTTACTAACAGGCACTAGACTGATCCTCAAATGGTGACACATAAAACTTGCTATCCCATACAGTAGACACTGGCCATGGAAAGCCACCAAAAACTTGAGGTGTGGTTCTAAATTTGCATTAAGTTGTAAGCATAAAACATGCACCAAATTTTGAAGACAGTATGAAGAACAGAATGCAGAATACCTTATCGTGTTAAAATTATTAATAGCTTACATATACTGGGGCCAATAAAATGTTACTAACATTAATGTTACTTGTTTCCTTTTACTTTTTAAATTGGGGTCCTAGAAATTTAAAAATACATAGGCGGCTAACATGTATAGTTTTCTTCATATTTCTTTTGGATGTTGCTGGTTTAGAGCAAATAAAGAAATGTCTGCAGAGACAAGACATACCTAGCAAGTTAAGGAGAAGTCATCTCTCCTTTTAATTAGTTTTGGAATGGCGACAGATTTGCTGTCAGACATTTAGGAGACAAGACTATTCTCTTCAGTCAAGCAAAACTCCCACTGTGGTTCCTAAGAGTTCTGCCTGAGTGAAACAAATGAGATTAGGCCTATGATGTTTACTTTGTACTAAAACATTTTCTTTTTTCCAAAACTTTCTTAGTACACTGATGGCTACCAGGCGGTAGACGTACAGAATAGAGAAAGGATGAAAGAACAATAAAGGAACAATTTGAAAGTGTTGTTTTGAAACATGTAACTAGTGCTGTCAGCTGCTGGTTCTTTCCATTTTGTACATTTACATTTCCTGACTGTAGTTTAAGAACATTTCACTGTGTGTTACTATCAATCATCCTTAACCTAGAATTGCACTGTACATTAGTAACAGTTAATTGGCATATTTAAAGTAAATAGCTACTTAGTTTTGTTGTGAAGGTTTTGCATACAAATCTATAGCACCACACTGCTTGTTTCAATAACAAATATCCCTGACTGCAACATTGCCACTTCTGTCAGTAGATGAATAGAGATACAGTCACATTGAAACATATTGCACACTAGGAAACAGCCCAAATGAAAATGATGTGCAATGTGTAAGCGGGCACTCTCTGCCCATCCAACAATGGCCAGGCAGAGGGACGAACACAAAGACATGAAAAGGAGAGGCAATATAAAGTGTTAGAAGGATGGTCAAGAGAGAAAAGGAAAAAGGATAAAAGGGAAAAGAATAAAATTGACCATATATTTTGTATATATTAATGAGCTAAAGGGAGATTGTTTAGTAGACATTGTCTTGGTCTCTGCCATTTGTTCAATGTCAGATTTACATTCAGCAAGCAACATACTTCCCAAAGCTCAGAAAGTAATGTTGTTCTACTCCATCCTCCCCCTCCAAGTCCAGTAGCAAAGAGAATTGCACCTTTCTCCTGGGCAGCATGGCTAAAATGGGAACAGGTTGGGTATTTGATAAAAGAACATACAAAGACAAGAACTTCTTTCCAGCTGTAAATCCACTATGCCTATGAAATATACTTTTAAAATAAACAATCCAGCCCTAACTGGTTTGGCTCAGTGTAGAGAATGTCGACCTGTGGACTGAAAGGTCCCAGGTTCAATTCCAGTCAAGGGCATGTACCTTGGTTGCGGGCACATCCCCATGTTTCTAACTCTCTATCCCTCTCCTTTCCTCTCTGTAAAAATCAGTAAAAAAATTTAAGAAATAAAACTCAAGCTCCCTCATCTTTAAAACACAACAACAACAACAAAATAAACAACTCACACTTACTTTTGGTAAATTCCAGTGTCTCCTACACTTAGAGAGAGGAATCTTTACCTGACTCTCAATGTTTCCTTTGCTATCTGCATCAAGAAGTCAAAAGAGTGCATCGTGTGTGTGTGTGTGTGAGAGAGAGAGAGAGAGAGAGAGAAAGAGAGAGAGAGAGAGATTGTGTGTATATGTGTGTTGAATTAGATGAAGTGCTATCCTTTTCTCTATCCATAACTCTGCAGTAGGATAAATGGTTGGCCATATGGATCATTATCATAGTCCATAAAAACCCTATAAACAAACCAAAAGTTTAAATTTAACAATATCACTATCAAATACTGAAAGGTCCCAGGTTCGATTCCGGTCAAGGGCATGTACACTGGTTGTGGGCACATCCCCAATAGGGGGTGTGCAGGAGGTGGCTGATCGATGTCTCTTCTCATCGATGTTTCTGGCTTTCTATTCCTTTCCATTCCTCTCTGTGAAAAATCAATAAAATATAAAAAAATAAAAAATAAAAAAATAGTACAATTAGAAATCAGAAATCATTGTGGTGTTTTTGTTAGCAATAAAAACATTATTTCAACTCTATTAAGAGGTTAAAGAAGAAAGAAAAGGTTTTTATGGCAATAACCTCTAGAGAGCTAACCACTACTCATTTTAATAGTATTTCTTTAACAAAATTAAAATCTGACGTACCAAAAAAGTTTACTTGGCATATCATTTAGATATGTCATCAGTAAGCAGTTTTGCTACTTTTTATGGGCTAACCTAGTTATTGCATTTTTCAGTGCTTAGAATATGCCAACATCTTCTGCAAAGGTAGGAATGGTCTGAGCAAGTATCCTTCATCCACCCCCAGGGATTGCATCTACCTTATAAGGAAAAAGGAGAAAAATTGCAAATAGTGGTATCTCAAGCATCAGAAAATGTGAAGAGGGAAACTTCTTTACCTCAGTAAAATTATCATGAAAATTTTCCCATTTGTTCTAAATTTCTGATTCGGTTGTGGTCCGCAGTCCTCCATGGCTTCCTATGAATTTCAAAATAGATGTTGTTCTATCACTAAGTCAAAACTAAAAATCAAGAGTTCCTATTGTTCCAAGGCTCTTTTTCCACTGAAACTGTCCTATGTCTATTAAGAGCAACACCATCCAGGCTGATTTTGGGCTTGGGGTTACATGCCTCCTCTTGTCTTATAGCCTGTTCAACTCAAAATTTCATCCTATTCCTTCTCTTGTAGACTATTTCCATTATATCTTCCTTTCCTTCCACAACTCCATTAAAGCTCCTGATCCATGGTTAATGCATAAATAGAAGATTGCCATAACCTCATCTTCATAAAATTATGAAACCAGGGACTCTAAATGATACCTCCAAGATTCTCTGAACACAGCTAGTGAACATGGTTTTTATTTCCTCCAATCCATCATGGATTGATACTTTGGTAAACTAAAATAAAATAAAGTGAACTTTTGAAAAAGTGATCACATGCTTGTATGTCACAACTATGTCAAATTGTTATAGATGTTTATAAATGCTGAGTCTCAAATTTCTGTGAATGTTCATCACAGATCTTTATCAGTTTTCTGAACTAAATTAGTTTGCATACCAACTCTGAGCAACACCAATGAATTACCTTCTGTCAAATCACCATTATTTTCTAGACTCACCATTTATATGACTTCATTTCAAGTACCAAATGTAGACATAAATCTAAGTTTGTCTATTCAGAAAAGTTGAACCTAGAAAAAAACGGGGGAAATATTTTTTCTCTTCCATGAAATATCATCTGATTAGGAATGCACATTAGAATTCTGTAAGTGAGATAAAATTGTCAAAGATCTGATGACAAGGAGGTACCGGTTCTTGATCAAAATATGAGAGGGCAAGAGGATACTTGAAAACATGTGACTACAAGTTTTACAGAGAAGCAGAAAAATCATCCCACCCCCCAAAAAAAAAAATTCCCACCCAAGCTTCCTATCTAATAAAGGGGTAATATACAAATTGACTATCACTCCAACACAAGATGGCTGCCCCCATGTGGACACAAGATGGCCACCACAAGATGGCCAGCAGGGGAGGGCAGTTGGGAGGGACACAGCCTGCAGGAGAGGGAAGTTAGGGGTGACCAGACTGGCAGAGGAGAGAAGTTGGGGACAAATGGGCCTGCAGGGAAGGGAAGTTGCAGGGAAGGGAGAGCAGCTGGGGTGCCTTGTGGGGGGGGGGGGACCAGGCCTGCAAAGGAGGGAAGTTAGGGGTAACCAGGCCTTCAGGGGAAGGCAGTTAGGGGTGACCAGACTGGCAAAGGAGAAAAGTTGAGAATGACTGGGCCTGCAGGGAAGGGCAGTTGGGGGGGGGGGAACCCAGGCCTGCAGGAGAGGGCAGTTAGGGGCAAACAGGCTGGCAAAGAAGTGGTTAGTGGATGATCAGGCTGGCAGGCAGAAGTAGTTAGGGGTAGCAAGGAAGGCAGGCAGGCAAGCAGTTGGGAGCCAGCAGTACTGGATTGTAAGAGGGATATCCAACTGCCCATTTAGGCCAGGTAGGTTCAGGCCTAAAGGGACAGTTGGACATCCCTTGAGGAGTCCCAGATTGGAGAGGGTGCAGGCTGGGCTGAGGAACACCAACTCCCCCTCCCCCCGGAATGAATTTCATGCACCAGGCCTCTAGTATTAAATAACATTTTAAGAATATTATGTAAAAGGGACATAAAAACTGTATCCAAGTTGTTATCACTAAGATGACCAAATTCAGGACTGAAAGGCAATAAGAAACAATTTCTTGAAATAACATATTGCTTTGCAATATCTCTTTACAGCTAGTAAGTTTTTAAAAATCATCAAACTGTTCATTTTGTGTTGTATAAACAAAATATCCAGATGAATATCTAAAATTTTGACTGTATTGACTAATGTCAATATGTTGCAGATGAAACAGAATTTTTGGATTGGAACCCAGATTCTTTGTTTGCTGGAGTCAAAGAATGAATCCAGGGTTAGAGGGTAGTACAGCAAAGGTGGAGATTTATTGAAGAACAAGTAGGAGTCCCACAGAATGGACTCCCACGTGGGGAGTGAGAAAGTGTCCCACAAACTTCCTGTTTCCATGGTTTATAAAGACTGCAGTTCCTGTGCCCTGATATCTCTCTGATTGGTCAATATTCCCTTTTGAATTGGTTATTTTAGTAACTCCTGGGAGGCCCTTCTCCCTTATTGTCCTCCTATTCCTTCTGGGCTTTCTTCCTCCTTCTTTATTTTGTAAATATTGGCCTCTTTGGCTATTTCCAGTTCCCTTGTCTTATGGAAATGTATCTGTTACTGCTCCCTTGTCTTATGGAAATGTAACTGCACCTGGCTTACTTGTATTATGGAAATGTACCTTCTCCCAGTCTATAATCCTGTTTATCTTTGAACCCCAATTCTAAAAATTCCTTAAGCCTGACTATATTCCCCTAAAATTCCTACTTCACAAGATACAAAGAGATATCTCAGTGAGATACTCACCCTCCAGCTGGGCCTGGGCACATATACCATTTGTCTTATGGACTAAAGCACAGAGATAGCAATACCCTCTCATCCTTAAGCTCAGAATTATAATAATCTCCTTCTTTCTGGGTTCCAATGCTTTAGCCAGATTACTTTTCTTACTATTTCTTCATATACTTTGCAACAGGATCACATTGCATTTTTCTTCAAAACTCTGGCAGATTGTTTGGGCTAGAGATAGATGGAGACAAGAGGCACCATCTGGTGCAAGATCTTTATTCCTTGTTAGCACTACAGGAGTTCTGGTGTTTTACATGGTTCTGGCAGTAGTAACGATTTTTTAAAATTCATAAACTCAGAAGATATAAGATGGTCAAATAGTCCTTGATACTGTCTAATCACACCACTGGTTTCACTGGTGTAGAGTTGGGGGGGTGTTAAATTTTTATTTTGTTGTTTTGTGTGTGTGTGTGTGTGTGTGTGTGTGTGTGTGTGTGTGTGTCTGCGTGTTTTTTTTTCCCAATTCAGACAACCAGTGCCATATGGTTTCATGATTTACAAAGATGGTCCTTGACTATAGATTTGACGATCTCAACACAACTTCCAGGCTTGCCAGAGCTGTGCTACAGCAGAGAGAGCAAATTTCTTCTCCGATGAATAAGCTCCAAATCGCAGGTTTAAATTTGATCTGGGATGGAAAGAAAAAGAATCATGTCTGCCCATATCAGTATCCGTGGTTTTTTCTTCATCAGTGGTCAGTGTCTATCCCTGCATGATTAACCCATGGCTTCAGAGAACAAAAGCTCAAATAATTCCCAGGTTAATTCTGTTGACTTAGACTGAATATATGCTTTTGTTCTTTTCCATAGCTTTCTATCTGTTGGAACTCTAAGCCCATTCTGAAAGTTAGCTACTCTTCTAAAAATCTAGTGACTATTAGAATTTTTTTCACCTTTCACACACTATTACAGTCAGTATGTTCTAATGGAATTAGCTAAGAGTTGGGAGCCAAGGAGGTTTGCCTGATGATGCTGAGAAACTAACTCACAGCTAGTTTGTAAAGATAAGTGAAAAAATGAACTGGAACAGTGATTTAGAAACAAACTTTTTAAAAAATGGCACTTATCTTGACTGCAATTCAAGAATAAAATTAAAAGGAAATCCTCGCCTATTGGCTTCTGATTTCAGAGGGCTATTTAACACTACTGCCATTGGAAAATGTTGTCAAAAACTTGACTTCTCTATCTACTTATCATATTAATGCCACCTTAATATTTGTGAACTGCTTTGCAATTATCCTATACAGGAATACTTATTCTTTCCTCTCCTCTTGGCCAGTTCCTTTTACTTTTTTGTTAATCTTAAACCCTCACTTTTCTTTCATGCTTTCTGCATAGACTTTCTTAGCTCAAATCTCACTCCCCCCCCCCCGATGTATTTTTTATTGATTTCAGAGAGGAAGAGAGGAAGAAATATCATTGATGAGAGAGAATCGTTGATTAGCTGCCTCCTGCATGACCTACACTGGAGATCAAGCCCGAAACCCAACCATGTGCCCTTGGCCAGAATTGAACCTGGGACCCTTCAGTCTGCAGGCCAGTGCTCTATCAACTGAGCAAAAGCATCCAGGGCAAACCTTGCCTTTTTACACAAAAGGATCAATGAATTATGACTTTTTTTTTCTGAGCCCCTTTACCATTTATCCCTTCCATTCACTACTCCCTCACTGAAAGCTTTGTTTTTTGATATCATGAAATGGTTCAGATATAACTTGAAATGAAGAAGGAAAGGAAGAAATAATAGAACATACTTAAGAAAAAAATAGGGTGCTATGTTGAAGAAAGTAGATGTCAGCATGACAACAGATGGTGGAGATAAACTCAGTATTAATATGGTTGATCCAATATATTTGACACATGGTTGCAATTGTAAAGCATACACATAGCTCAAGTATAAGAAGCTTGGCAGGTGGTTATTCATTGATGCTGTTTCAAGAGCTATGCCACTATGGATTCTTTTTATATTTGCCCAAGAGGCAGAGTATCTCACAATGTTTAAGTCATTCTTTTTAAAAGCTAATGATCTGTGAGGAGCTTTATTTTTGTGTTAATAGCGAACAATCTTCAAAGGAGCTATACCTGTGTACTGCTCACACTTCTCAGTTTCAATTTTATAACCAAACTTTGCTTCTTTTGGGAACCCATGCCCTCAGAGAAAAAGTGAACAGACACTGTCTTGATAAACTGGGAAAACCAATCTCCCTGAGGAAGCTCATGTCTTTTCTTTTTTTATTATTTAAATTATCTATTATTTAATGTATTACCTAAGTCTCCCTTTTTTCCTCATTGATCTTTCCCCAGTAACCCCCAGCACATGCCCTCACCACCCCCACCCCCATCTGTGTCCATTTGCTATGCTCATATGCATGCATACAAGTCCTTTGATTGATCTCTTACTCCCTTCACCCCCACCTTCTCTCATCAGTTGAACAGTCTATTTGATGGTTCTATGATTCTGCTTCTATTTTTGTTCATCAGTTTATATTGTTCATTATATTCCACAAATGAGTGAGATCATGTGATATTTATATTTCTCTGACTGGCTTATTTCTCTTAGCACAATGTTCTCCAGTTTCATCCATGCTGTTGCATGAAATAAGAATTCCTTCTTTTTTACAGCAGCATAGTATTCTGTTGTGTAGATGAATCACAATTTTCTAATCTACTCATCTGCTGATGGCCACTTAGGCTATTTCCAAATCTTAACTAGTGTAAATTGTGCTGCTATGAACATAGGGCAGCATTTGTCCTTTCTGATTGGTGTTTCTATTTTCTTAGGATATATTCCATTTGACCCAGTAATTCCACTTCTAGGAATGTAACTCATCTCTTTTCAACTTTGTGTCTTGCAGGTGAAACTGAAGGTGGAGTCCAAGGAAGGACCAACATCCATGTGCTTTAAATTGTCTTGGGAGATAAATCTGAAGCTAGTGAAAATTTAGGATCCAAATTGCTAACAATAAGTAGATCATTTCAACATCTACAATGGTTCTGCAGTGAATATAAAATAAAGATCACACTTATCAAATTGGCATGTAGAGTGCTCCCCAATCTGATAGCAACCTATCTTTCCAATGTTTAAATTGCTATTTTCATTCACTAACCATCCATTTCCTTTAGGACAATCTATTCAGTGTTAGTTAAAAATATTATATGGATTCCATGTTCTACAATTTCATTTATATGTATCTCTTTTTGAGACATCCACCTCCTTACCTCTCAGCTTATCAAAGCAACATCCCCCCTTTAGATTTATCCTAAAGATTCATGTTACCTGTTTCCCTCCCAGCTGCTCCAGACTTCAATGATACCTTCCCTCTCTCATCACTTGGAGAACTGATCTCCCACACTATCCATTAGGCATTATTGTGAGCTATCTTTGTTGCTGGTTAACATTTTTTACATAGTTCTCATCCTCTATACCAAATTCTACTGTGCAGGTGCTGTGATTAAGACCCAAAGTGGAAGTTCCCTGGAGGTAAGCATTCATTTATAGATATACCCTTCACAGAGCTTTGAAAAAGCACTCATTGCATTTGTCAATGGTTCATTTTATTGAGTTCATACATTTTAAATATAAGTGCATAATCAATGTTAAGTCAAGTCCAAATTTCTCTAACTATAGATACTTTCCAAATTGAGGCTAGCTTTAAAAAAATCATTGCTAGGCATTAATGTAAGCCTGAGATAACACCCTAAAATCCAATTTAGGAAAATACAGATTGAAAGCCTAATAAATGAAGTAGAAATAAGATTTTAAAATTCCTTTATAAATCTGCAATAATGTATTGTGGCTTTTAAAACATCTTTTTTAATATAGCTAAAAGTCTGACCATTAACAGAATATTACACAAAGTTTATTTTAAATAAGAGATCTGTAGGATTGTAGGATTTTTTTTTAAATAAAGAGATACCTGTAGGATTGACCCTATCAGGTATTAACAGCAAAAATAAACATAAAAAATAGATTATGTTGAAAAGATGCTGAGACAAACCTGGCCAGTATACTCTCAGCTAAGCTCTAAAAGGGACATTCTTCTGAATAACCTAGGACAATGGAGCATTCTAAAAGAAAGTTGGAACAGTAAATTAGGGAAGTTGACAGTGTCTAGAAAAATAAATGCAGTGACAAAGACAAATTTTATACCAGCTGCAAAAACCTTTTATGCCAAAGTAATCATCCCATTCAGCCAAACAATTATAAATTCAGTAAACAACCAGGTGGATTGACTTCACTTAATTAATTGCTGGTCAATTCAACTGACTGAATGTTTAGGCATTAATAAATGTTACTCATCACTTAGAGTAGCCTTAGAATTCAAAGAGTTTATAGCTGTAAAAAGCATTTTCTAAACTTAATAAACATACAAAATGTTGTGTCACAGACCACCAGCTGTCCACCAAAGATGTGTATTCCTCTCCATAGTGCTGGACAAAGATGACTCAGCCAGTGAATTCATTTCCCAGTCAACCTTGCTTTAGGGTGAGGCCATATAACTAGTTCTTGTCAACAAGAACAACAAAAAAGCCTAACTAGTTGGGGTATTGGAGGGATGAAATGTTAAAAACAGCATTTGTGCTTTCTCCACAATCCCTCTTCCTCTATCTGCCCAGGCTCTTCTCCTTTGCATGCTGTCATCAATGCTCCATTGTGTTCCCTGTGCTAAGTGTATTAGACAGCTCAGGCTCTTATAACAAAACTAGAGGCCCAGTGCACAAAATTCATACATGCAGTTGAGGGCGAGGGGGGTGTCTCTAAACCCTGCCTGCATCCTCTGGCAGTCTGGGAGCCTCATGATCCATCCATCTCCCCAAAGAGGTAGGCCCTGACTTCCTGCCACAGTGCCAATAAGCACCACTTTTTAGACCATAAAGTAAGATTTTTTTTTACCAAAGCCTGGTATTTATTAATTTCTATTTGTTTATATAAAGCTTAAAGGGATGCTTAGGGGAAAAAAATGTCTGGTGAGAATGGAGGCCACTATTTATGTATCATAATTCAATATTTGATAATGAAACTAATGATGATGATGATGATGATGATGATGATGATGATTACAAGAGTGAATTAATCTTTGCTTTAGGAAAGAGATTCTTCAAAAACAATTCGTTAAAATAAATACCACATTCTAGAGACTTTGTTTTATAGTCTTTCAAGGAGAAAAAATAATTATTCCAATTTAAAACTGAACTAGGCAGCTTAAGAATTTCCTTTAAAAGTATCAGAAAGGGAAGACTGTTTAGGCCTGTTGCAATTTATTCCCCCCAAGGCATTCATTGGTAAGGCCTATAGGGCATTATGGTAGCTTTGTGTTAAAGTTACTGCTTTAAACCAGTCCATCCAAGGAAGCCCCCTGCAGAGCCCTTACTGTTTTCAGTGCCATCTAATTTAAAATGAATTTGTATCAGTAATTTTCTGCACTGCAGTCACAACATTACTCAGAAGCTGGATCTGGAAAAATATAAAGTTAGGGTCCTGTGAGTGGCAAAGGAGTGAGACAAACCCAAGGTGTCCATAAGATCTTGAAAATAAAACACCTAATTGTTCTATAATTTCTTTACTTGTTAGCTATAATAGAAGCATTTACAAGATAAAACAGGAAGTAGCTTTACCAAAAAAAATCCCATTTTAAAATTATAAAATAATTGCTTTTCCTTCATTTGAACTGATTTTCTTCTCCTTTATCCACAACCATGCTGTTATTTGGAGTTTCCAAATTTAATAGTGCTTATGACCATTCTTAATTGCACCATAATGGGTGTTAAGCACAGGACTGTATGCAAACAGACTCGACTTTTCTAGTCTTTGACTGTTCCTTGCCTCTGGCCTCTGTCAGAGAGGCTTGCTAACTGCATCTCAGGGGAGCAATCACATGGCTTGACTCAGCCTGTGGCTCTGACTATTGGGACTTCCTGAAGTCACAACCACTTTGGCGTCTAGAACTGGGGCACAGAGTGTCTACTCTTCATAAAATTCAGAGATTGCAAGGGAAGTGGGAAATATGAGAGCTGATTAGGGATGCACCTTAAATGGTATCAAGGGAGTCAGTTAGCAATGCAAAATATTAGATAATATAAACATAACATTCACTGCCAGTTGATCACTTATGTGAGCACCATAAAAAACAAAATACAACAGGAAAAAAAAACACACAAAAAACTGCGGATCAGCAACAAATACAAGATTTCCTGAAAGATAATTCTGCATAAAAGTGCAATTTCACGGGGGGATAAAATGCATAATAAAATGACAAAGAGTGATGTGCCAGAAAAATTTGATGTGTCTATTTGTCTTTCTGGAACTTGCTTGGTATTAATCAATTTTAATGGGTGTATCTATCCCTTTTTATACACACACCCTTCTTTTCTTGCATGTTATTGATTGAGAGGATTTTAAGTTAGAAGACACAATTATTTTGGCTGTACTTCACCTTCTGTGACTATAATAGAAGATTCCATGCTCACACTTAAGAGTCAAAGTAATTTTAATTCAGGGATTTCTTTTTAATTATTAATTTTTAAGGAACATAACATTATGCTTAGCAGAGAATCCCTTTCTTTCTCAGTATTCTGGTGCAGCTACTCTCTTGTCAGCCTAGGATTTCAGAAATAAGAGAAAAATTTTTCTTCATAAAAGCCTTGGCCTAATTAACAAGAATGAACTAGATTTTATGATGAACAATTTATAGGCAGTTAATAGAGCTCGTACACAGTAGCCAGGAGCTAGATAATTCATTGTAAAAGGAATCTCAGTTACACTCCTAATCCCCATTCTCTTGATATTGCAACCAACTGCATTTACAATTGCCACTTTTATAAGCCTTTGATTTACTGACAAGTGATGCTGCTTTTATAGAGCCATAATGAAGCTTACAAATGCAATAAACACTTATGTCTCTTCCCATGTGCTTCAAATTTTTTCCCAAACAATTTACATTATTATCTCTAAATAAAAATAATTTTTCAAAGATTTCATAAGGATTCCTTAGACTAGCACAATAATAATAAAAATAAAAGCAAATTGTTTAACTATCCTAAGTATTTGTTGAAAAGAAACTGATTTATCCCTAAAAGAATAATGCAGCTGTTGTAATGAATTACAAATTATAAATACTTTTTAAAATTATGAACATGGTAAAATAGCAAATATCCAAATGTAATGTTTTATAGGTCAGAATTTAAGGTAGGTAAGACTCAGGAGATCATATCATCTTCTACCACTTGGTGTCTTACTGTTGTTTGGTTTTAAAGCAATAACAAAATACAGCACACATTGTGTGGGCAGAATTGGGTGACTATATCTTTATACTGCTATGGCATCAACTACATCTTGATCTGCTGATCTCTAGAGGAGTTCTTGAAGTCCTCAAATTAGATAACACTTCCTCCAGTAAGGCTTCCATGACCACTGGTATCCCTTATATATGCCTTCTGATCATCTTAATCTTCCTCTACCACAAAAGCAAATGCAATTGGGTTTTAATTGCTTGATTAGTATTCAGATTCCCCATTGACCATGAGCTCCAAAATGGTGTTCTGACCACTGTGTTCTGACTCTAGAGTCAAACACATTTCTGGAAAATAATGCATTTGTGAATAAATGATGTTCCTAGTTTCTAAAGCCTGTTCATATAAGCGAGCATAATCATCCTAGTTGTATAATACAGCAATAAATTGGTCACTAAAATGGATGGTAAATTAGTCTGTACTTTAAAAAGTAGAACATTGTTAAAACCGGTTTGTCTTAATGGAAGAGTGTCTGCCTGCAGACTGAAAGGTCCCAGGTTCGATTCTGGTCAAGGGCATGTACCTTGGTTGTGGACACCTTCCCAGCAGCAGACATGCAGGAGGCAGCTGATTGATATTTCTAACTCTCTATCCCTCTCCCTTTCTCTCTGTAAAAAATCAATAAAATATATATTTAAAAAAGTAGAACATTCAAAAGTCATGTATTATAGAAATACTTTAAAACATCAAGTTCTATTCAGATCTTCCACATTTTAAAAGGGACATGTTTCGATTTTTTAAAATAACAGACAAAAAGAAATGGCTAGAATAGAAATCCAGACAAGTTCAGAGAAATATGATTGTGTGACCTGAAACAGATGTGCTAACTATTACATGAATCCTGGTCTCTAGGGACACGAGGAAAGTGCTGCCTCTTCCTTGAATGGACAGAGCCATGAGCCATTGTAAAGTTGTTTAAGCCCCATAAGTCACAGCTTCCTGACCTATCAGCCTATGAGATAGGAGATTATATGTCTAAGGGTACACTCAACAGTCCATTTTTCAAGTGACTAGGGATTTAATGCTGCCTGCCAGACAACTGATTTTGTATCACTGATCAAATTACAGCATGTGGTCAATTTCAGTTTATTATCAGCGATAGCCAAATATAAAAGATACCTCACTTTCATCCAGGGTTTCTCATCTCCTATCTAGAGGTTATGAAGATATGTTCTATTAGTTTTTATAGCAAGACGTGTTTCTCATAAAAAGGGGAAATGATCCCTTTCCCTCTCCAGTTCACCCATCACCACAGAAAAGCTGAGGCCCAAACAGCTGTCCCAGGGCACCTGGCTGCCAAATTACCCTCAGGACAGCAAGCCCACTACACTCAGAATGGCTAGCGAGAGAATGCAGCTGAACACCTGATAGTTCCCTGACACCTTTTCCAGGTTGTTCCCTGTTATGAAAGTGCAGAGACCCACTGTAGAAAACGCCCCTAGCAATGTCTACTAAGATACCAGCCCAGTAGGCCTGTGCCAGCCCATGACACCTATAAGAGATGGGACCCTGAGTCAAAATAAAGCAAAAAATATGCTATTTTTTATGGTTCCTAATGCCAACTAAAAATAACAGAAGGTGGTTAGTTCAGACCTAAGATTCACCTTGGAGATTTTTCCTAATTGTACATATCCCAAAAAGTGTCTTTTTTCCAAATGGAATTGGTCACTGACATGTGGATGTGCTCCTAATAGCAACATAAAAATATTCCCTGCCTGAAGCATTATAATAAAGTTGTCTTTTTCTATTTCATTGTCTCAGAACATTTAATCAATTGAAATGACATCTGGGGCAGGTCAAAAGAAGCTACTTATATTAATTTATAATTGTAATAGTCATTAACTTATTGATGACATACTCTTATTGCTTTAACTTATTTTTAGCAGTTTTAGTTTTAGTTTTTAAAATGTTTTCAAACTGTAAAATATCTTGGGAGTCAAAGATAGAGACCTGGACACATTGTGTCTGCAAAAAGTTTGGCCTCCCATTTAGTAGAGTCTCCTATTGCCTAACTAATTTCAAGTGCCTAGGATCATCCTCCTAATAAACTCTGTTCTAATTTGCATAATAATTTTGAAAGTGTATTTCACTCTCCTAAGACAGAACTGGGTATATAGAAGAAGCCCAATTTTTATTAGCTCTTTTCTTTTTCCAGTTCAGGAAAGAATCTATTATCAAGTATTTCCAAATGAGAACATCTATCAATAATCTTCTTCTACCTGCAGTATAATCTCTTTGCTAGTCATAAAATGAAAGCCTTGGCTCCCTATGAAAGAAGGAGTGTGTGTGTGTGTGTGTGTGTGTGTGTGTGTGTGTATGTGTGTGTGTGTTATGGGAGGGAGAGGTGAAAAAAAGAAAAACAGATACTTTCTAGGATGCACAAAATAAGCAGTTACATCAATCTACACATAAAACCAGAGTTTCCCCCACTCCTTCCCCCCCACCCCCACTCTTCTAGGGAAGACCAGCTTCCCCGTCTGTCTTTATCTTCCCTGAGTATACTAGATTCTGATGATCCTATCTCAATTCTGACAGCAGCAGAGAACTAAGTACTTTACTGACAAGTCTTGTCCCAGACAGACAATGGGAAGTAGATAACTGTTAAAAACGTTGAATTCCAAACATGGGAAAGAATTAGCTAGACCACTTTGGTAATGATTTACCTCAGTAATGAATACTATGAGAAAAGGCATTCCTCAGCACAATGGTGTGTACATGGCAACTGGGTTGGGTTCTTTTACCAAACATGTTTTACATAAGTTGTGATTAATAGTCTGCATTTTTTTCTGATACTGTCTCCATCTTATTATGAATTTTAGGTCTTAATCATGGCTGTGTTTTAAATATTTGAGAACATACCAGACAGACATCCTCCACCCTATTACCCAAAATATTTCAAATACTACCTAACTTGGGGAATCTGCATCCCATATTTCTTCCCCACTGAGCTTATAAAATGCCTGTGTATATACGCATTCACAGGCAAATTTTCTTGCTGAACTTAAGTATACGCACAAAGTCAGTCACTCTCTTATTTGTGCAGGCAGAAAGTCAAGGACTAAATTGAAGGTACATTTCAGGGCATCCTAGAATGGCTCACCCTCTCTACAGAATGTGGGCCACTCATCTAGACATCCTAGTATTTTGACATAAGCCCTGTCAGATAGAAGTTTCCATGCTACCAGATACACTTCTTTTGAAAATGTCATCCAGGGTAGAAATTGATTTTCTTCCTCAAATGCAGCTGCTACTCTGAGAAACCTCCTATCCTATTAACAGTGTCCCTGTTCCATCTCCGTTGAGACATAAGCCACATGATGGAATTGACATATTGTAAGAATGCAAAATTCTCACTGATTCATTCATTCAACAACTGCTTGCCAATCACTGTTCTAGGTGCTGGAGATGTAGCAATAAATAAGACAGCAAAGACCCTTGTTGTCATGGAACTTTCTTTGGTTTCAGATAGTATATTATTATGAGAAAATAATATAAAACAGGGTAATTTGCTAGAGAAAGACTATTTTGGTTAGGACAGTCAAAGGGAACCTCTCTAAAAGTTTTCATACTTGAGCAAATCATACATAATTACAGCTATTAAATAACCTGGTAGATAGGACACAGGAGTTGGAGACAGAAGACTCCTATTTCTAGTTTCTTAAATATTTTTAGGTAAGTTCTTGAAAGACTTTTACCTTTAGCATACAATTGGTAGCCCATTGGGAACATTTCTCATTCTTCCTAAAAGGATGAATTTGGTTCAACTTGATGAGCTCTTCCATTTTTTTAATCATGACTAAAAAAAAAATGCACTACATCTACCTTTTTTAAATATGAAAATCAATGGTTCTTAATTTTGGATGCACAATAATTTATAACCCCACCACTGCTAGCATTGATTTAAATGCTGAAATAAATTATGTGAGATTAACTAGTAGAAGGATTTAGAGGTATAATCCAAAGGTAGCTAAGAAAAGGGGTTAGCATGGGAGTCTTTCAGGACTGGTGAATCTACCTCTGGATACTACACTGCCTTTTAGGACACCACCTAATAAAAGTAAAAAAAATTAAAGCAATTAAACATTTTTATAGCATGTTTATACCAGATGATTTATCCCAGTCTTGGAGTAGGGAAAAAAATCATGAAAATATCATCAAACACAATTTGGATTGGACATGATGTATATATTTGTGGTGTTACCACATTTTTTTTTAAGTTATGCAACAGAAATCACATTCTCTTGAGGTTAAGTACTACCCTATTTCCTTCAAAAGATTTTAATTTCACACCTCCACCCACACATTAAAGTAATAGTTTAGATCAGATGGATGCTAGTGTTTCAGGTTAGAATGAGCGATTGGTAAAGTACTTTGTTTGTATTGCCCATAACTCTGGCTTTTACCTTTAGGCCTCTCAGTGCTTTGCTTGATTTCTGACCTCAATGTGCATTTGAAGTGTTCTAAGACTTATCTTGAGCTACATAATTTTCCATATCACACCAATGTAGAGTGGCTGGAAAACAGTGGGGGTTTTTGTTTGTTTGTTTGAGGGGGTACATCATTAGAAACAACCAAGAGTGAATTCAAAGATGAGTCAGGGGCATTTTAATAAACAAACATGTTCACAAACCTACACCTTTTCTCATGGGGCTTTCTATCACCCTCACAAAATGCTCATTTCTTCCTTCTGTTCACACCAATTTTACCCAATTTTCAAGGCTCAACTTACCTTTATTCCCCTTTTTCCTTTACCAATCCTCTAGAATTTATAATTTATATATGTGTATACTATATATCACTGCTCTGATTATTTTTTGTGTCTGATTTAATTGAAGTATAAGTCCCTGGAAGATAACAAGCATATCTTACTCTGCTGTCCCTCAATGACCCCTTTGTAATTAGATTAGAACCAGACACATGATGGGGTCTTGGAAGGTGAGAAATAAATGGGATTGATTTTGAAGAAGTCTTCTTGCCTAGGGCTATAGAATTAGAGCTTGACTTAAATCATGGGTTCAGAAAGAAGCAGTAGGCTAAACCCAGTCAGCATGTTCCTGGTTAGAAAACAGTAGTTTTTCACAACCTGAAGAAAGAAGTAGATGTGAAGGTTAGTTCAGTCACTTTTCTGTGAAATGGGCTTGCAGAATTGCAATAGAAACAAATATAATGTGTGTAAAGCAGCTATTCAGCAACTAGTATACAGTAAGTGTTTGGTAAATAATAACTGATGGGCCAAAACCGGTTTGGCTCAGTGGATAAAGCATCGGCCTGTGGACTGAGGGGTCCCAGGTTTGATTCCAGTCAAGGGCAGGTACATTGGTTGCGGGCACATCCCCAGTTGGGGGCGTGCAGGAGGCAGCTGATTGATGTCTCTCTCTCATGAATGTTTCTAACTTTCTATCCCTCTTCTTTCCTCTCTGTAAAAAATCAATAAAATATATTAAAAAAATAATAATAACTGATGGCCCAATATTGTTTGAAAAAAAAGGACCTTTAATACATTTTTATCTGGGAGTCCAGGATGAATGAGATATAAAAATTATAGACAAAATTAAAATCTATGACAAAGATTAACTACATCAAACTGAACACTTAGATCCAAGTGAAATTTCAATTTGTGTAAAAAGAGGGTTTCTCTTTGGCTTTTCTCTTTTTATCACAGAAATGCATCACTTTTTCCTTTCAGTTGATCTTATAAAGTGTTAAAGCTTTCGTGTTCTAGAAAACACAACAATGTGTTACAAAAGAAGGAGCCTAAGATGTAAAATCAGCATGTACATATAAAAGACTCATTGGAAGAAACTGTGCAAATATTTTCATCTCTACACCTTGTTTTAACCAGTTGTAAAATGAGCATCCTTACTCCACAATGCTCTTGAGAAAAGTTAGAGGATGTATGAAACTTACTAATACCTTGGAGTTGAGATCAGCCAAACAATTCAGCAATCAAGTAAAAATAACCATCCATACTAAATTGGTACTTGTTATTTACTACTACTACTACTACTACTACTACTACTACTACTACTACTACTGGCCCAGTGCACAAAATTTGTGCATGGGGGAAGAGAGGAGTTGTTCCTCAGCCCACCTTCACCCTCTCCAATCTGGGACCCCTTTAAGGATGTCCTACTGCCGGTTTACGGGGATCAGGCCTAAACTGGCAGTCAGACATCCCTCTCACAATCCGGAACTGCTGGCTCCAGCTGCTCACCTGCCTGCCTGCCTGATTGCCTCTAACCACTCTGCCTGCTGGCCTGCTCACCCCCAACCATCTCTTGTGCCAGTCTAATCACCCTCAACTGCCCCCCTATTGGCCTGCTCATTCCAAACTGTACCCCCCACTGTTCTGCTCGCCCCCAATTGGCCAACCTGCTTGTCTGCTTACCCCCAATGGTCCCACCCCCCACCATCCAAGCTCCCACAACTGCCAACCCATCCTGGCCTGATCACCCCCCAACCACCCAAGCTCCCAGCTCCTCCTTTTCTTCTTCTTTATTTTTTTTTACAGCACCCCTTGAAAGGAGGCCAGGGCTGGCTGGAAGTAAATATCTGGGATTTATTTATCTTTTATAATTGAAACTTTGTAGCCTTGAGTGGAGGCCAGGGCTGGCCAGGACAGGCAGGAAGCTTGGCTTCTTCCATCACCAGGGCAACCCAAGCCTCCTGTTCACTCCAGTTCCATGGATCCTGTCATCTTGGTTGGGTTAATTTGCATACATGTTCCTGATTGGCTGATGGGCATGGCTTGTGGGCGTAGCAGAGGTATGGTCAATTTGCATGTTTCTCTTCTATTAGTGTAGATAAGCAAAGAATCATGAAAGACAAAAGAAATAGAAACTAGAGATCCCAATCCAGCAAAGGAGTTGTCAATGGGACTGTAATTCACTTAAAAAGGACACAAAACTTAAAGAACATAGTGTCAACTGGGAAAATGTGAAACGCTATGGGAAAATATTGGGTGATTACACACAGAGCTTGATCATTATTATCTTCCTGGGTTATCATTCAATGGCCACCTCAACAGAATTCTAACCCACTCTGGAAACCTTGTGTCACAGGTCTGGTTGGAAATAATTTCAGGGAAGTTGGAATACATGCTATCCACAAACATGCGCTAGACAGTTTCCTTTTCTGTCTGCTTATGCTCCCTTTTTTTGCATCTATCTACTGAACTAACTACCCAGAATCTTTCCTCTTCTTAAAATCCCTTCTATTCATTATCACACATTCTAAACTTTACTTTTTCCATGAA
This sequence comes from Lasiurus cinereus, assembly GCA_011751065.1. Taxonomy (NCBI): domain Eukaryota; kingdom Metazoa; phylum Chordata; class Mammalia; order Chiroptera; family Vespertilionidae; genus Lasiurus; species Lasiurus cinereus. The sequence continues at coordinate 31,897,807 of JAAGEH010002531.1, forward strand.
GCTTTCCTAAGTCTTCAACTGCTCATTTTTCACTTTTGAATACCTCATTTCAGTTTCTTAGTATCTCTCTGTGGCAGTTTGTACATCTACTAACATGTTAACTTTCCCCTCTTGGACTATAAGACAGAAAACTTAACCTCCTTCAACTTGCATCACCCTGAACACCTTGCCCATAGTATGTATTTACTAACTTTTTAAAAATTGAATTCACTAATAGAATCTGGTTAAGATGTTTGACTCATGTAATCTTGATTTGGGCAAAGCAACTGATCCTACCTCATTCATTTATTCCTTTAGTTATCAGTGCCTATGTTGTGTAAGCCTATGGAATTCATGTAAGTAAAAAGCTGATTGCAGAAGAAGTGATAGGCTTTGATTAAAAAAATAAAGTACAAGGTGTGAATAGAGGGAAGGGAGGTAAATACTTATCTCACAACACTCTTGTACTTTTAATGATTAAGAGAAGAATTTTCTCAGGAGGTGATCTATGAATCAGAAAATTGGCTTTGACATCAACTCTCTCCAAAGAAGGTAAAAGTAGAATGATCCAAACTCAGCAAGAGAAGAGATAAGGAGGAAGGATATGGAGACACTCTCCCCTCCTCTACATACTGAATAATTCTCTATTGGGCAGTTAGATAAATATTTTCATCTCCCTTGTAAAACTTCATATTATATACAAGCCATTATTATCACAATTATATTTTTTATTCTCACTTTTTA